>JAOZGT010000025.1:0-600000 GCA_035578325.1 Coelinius sp. EB29 | reverse complement strand
TACGTTCTGCTAAATTTCTACTCATAGAATGTAATAATTGTATATGATCTCTCACGGGATTGATGGGTTCAAAGAATTCTGTCGCCTGGAATTGCCAGGTTGGTCGAAATTCATAATTTGATTGTAAATGCAGAAGATGTGCAAAGTGATCAATTTCATCGTCAGATAACCAACCGGCAATATCCGATTTCAGAATAATATTACGATCAAAGTATGTCATTATTCAGTGTGGAAGGCAAAAGGATAATGGAAAGGATGGGAATATGGAAATTTATTATTTTTGTTTGCAAAGCTGATATATTTATTTCTCGCCCAATTTTTACACTTGTCACATTGTCCAATGAACAATTGTACAGCCCTAACGGCTGAAGTACTCCTAGAGGAATGAGCACAGCTTTGAGTAGCTCGAAAAACAGCGGTGAGAACGGTGAAAAGCCCAGCTCATGAAAGAGCGGAAAATATTTTCATCAACAAAACTTCCACACTTTCATATGATTTGTCTCTTTGATCTGCAGAATCCAGCGTTGTTGAATGAACTCCGAACATACAGCCTCACTGGCTGAAGACTCAAAAGCTTACAATCGATACTTTAAAGCTGAGGAGAAAAGTAAACACAGCTTGTAAAAAGCTGAATAATAAAGCTGCTTTGAATGCGGCCCCTTCCTTCCTTCAACTTACTTTTGAATTTGTGTATAGAAAAATCCAAATGATGAGCAGGATACTGAATTAGCCACAAAAGGGGTATGACGTGTTGGACACCAAGAAGGGAGTCTCTGAAAAAATAAAATAATTTCCCAGCAATAATTAATACTCGTCATAACATTAAGGTCACTGGAAAATTGATAGAATGATTCGAATCAACGTCCAAATCCAATATAATCGTAAAATTATCCATGGATGACTTATTCCAGAGACAACTGTAATAAAAAATTCATGATGCCAACTTCTCGTACTTCAATCATCAATGTTTCATTACATATAGTCTCGAAATTAGATGTTCTCGAGATAATTACTGGATCAACAAAGATTGTCCATCTTACTCGAATCCTTACACCAAATTGTTACTGAAGGGATTGATATAGAGACACAAAACTTGAGTAAATAACAATTTCACAACAAAAGGGACAATACTCACTGCTTTCTTTCCAGATAATTTTCAACCTTGTCTTTATGAATATCCGAATGATGAACTTATTATGGAATTATCCACCGAAAGGGAACAACTTATTGGACACCTGGAAGAGAATCGATCAATAAATAATTTCGGAACAATTGTCAATACTTGCGATGGCATCGATATCAGTAGAGAAGTGGCGAAACGGTCGGAGTCGACGTATAAAACCAATATAATCATGGAATCATCCATAAACAACTAATTCTAAGAGCAACTGTATACGTAAAGATTCGTAATAGCAAATTTTCTCAGTCGAGCTAATATATATTTCATCACATATCGTCATGAAATTACATATGTTCTCAACATAATTACACAGTAAACCAACATTTTCCATACGACTGAGACCGTTACACTAGTTTGCTACTGTTATGAGGACACAATTTGTTACAAAATACTAATCCATTCGTTACAAAATAATAATAATTCCACTCTAAAAAGTACAATACTCACCTCTGTCACCCAAGAAAAATTTTGATTTTATACGAAGAAAAAAGAACACTTCACGCCCGGTATCAATAGCGATGAATTTCATTGAAGCCGGTATCAGTAACGAATATCAAATTGTGGCAGGACTTTGATAATTTTTATTCTCAATAATCATGAAAAAGAGCAAACAAATAACTGAATTAAGTACGCAGATATCGAACTTGACTTCGTCAATTTTAGGTTAATATTGCAAATTACTAAATACTCATGGAAGCTAATTAAGCGAAAACCGGAAAGGAAAAGGTGAAATTGAAAGCGGGAAATTTCGAATGACGGAATGAAGACACATCAAAGTTAAAAAAATAGATTCACCGATGGAAGATGGCAGAGGTAACACAGTGAGGGAAAAAAATTTTTACTTCTATTGAGAGGAAAACGTAATTGACCCAAATAATTGAACAATTGTGGAAAAATTGAATCGTTTATTGTCTCATGTTTCACAGAGATTGAACGAAATAGCTGACATGAGTAATTTCTTAATAATTCCTCAGTGGCTTAGATTTAAGAGAGAAATGAATTACTTGATTAATTTGTCAATGAATTAAATGTATTGAGAAATAACTCATGAGCTACTGAGAGGAAGAAAAAAATATAAATTAATCTTTGAATTTTCATAATTTAAACAAGTTATATGATAAATACATTTTTATAAACAAATTGAATGAAAATGGTTAACATAAATTATTTTTGAACTCATCAACTATTGAGATGGAGAAAAAATATAAATTCATCTTTGAATTTTTATAATTCAAACAAATTAAATTATAAATACACTTTTATGCACGAAATGAATGAAAATAGCTGCCATAAATTTTTTTAATAATACCTCAGTAGTTTCGATTTAAGGAAAAGAAATGAATTAATTCATTAATTTATCAATTGATTAAATAAATTGAGAAATAACTGATCAGCTACTGAGATGGAGGAAAAAATATGAATTAATCTTTGAAGTTATACAATTTAAACAAATTATATGATGAATACATTTTTATAATCAAATTGAATGATGAATATATAAAAAAATTTCATTAATTCACCAATCAATGAGATTTTTTGACAAAATTTATATGAAGAGAAATTATTTATGCAGTTGTTGAACAGTTGACTGAAATTCTCGAAATTCACGATTTACGCGAAAATAAAGGAGACATCAATTGATAGATGAAGATAAATGAAGAGAAATACCTGGAATTTTTTGGCTTAAATGGATGAAAGAGTTATATGAGACTCTTCCATTGTTATTTAAGAGAATTAATGGCAATGAAAAGGTTTATCAATTCATTAAACAACTAGAAGATGAGACAAAATTCTGCAGTTTTCAAGATTAAATGATGAAAACTAAGAAAGACAAATTTCCAGTCGAAACCCCATTTTAGGAAATAACGAAATTATTATCAACGAATTCAGCGAACATAAATTCAATGAAATATTGGAATTTTCATGGTTTCTCATCAGGGAATCTATCATCTAGAATTCTCCCCAGATTGTTATAATTGATAGAGATTATTCATCCAAGATATTATTGATAGAAAATGAGAAATAAATATAAATATAAGTATACTATGAATCGATATTTATAAATGAAGTAAGAAAATCAGTTTAACAAGCCTCTTTAACATTTTCGATCGAGCTGACAACAGAATCCTCATTAAGTCTTCAGATTTCGTCTCGACATCTTCCTCTGGTTCTGGTCCAATCATAAATTTGCCCATGATTTTCCTGGAAAAGTTACCAGCATGAATGTTAAAATTATGATAAAATAGGATGAGTAATCGTGATCTGACACTTTAAAATTTGATCGAGTCTCCATTATAAATAGCCCAAACGCGAAGGTTTGCCACATTGATTATGATGTTATGAAATATGCCTTTGATAATGAATAGAATAGACAGATTTACCTTTGAAACCCGATACAGAGCCATAGAAATGCACCGCGATAAAACGGAGCGAAAAAATGTTTTACGTCTGATAATGGAAATGAAAATGAGGCCCGGCATTACGATGATTTCTCAAACGCCAATACTGACTTTTCCAATACCTAGAGGTGGAATCGATAAAGGACATAGAATATTAAGTGAGAAAAATGGCGGAAAAAAGTATTTAAGTAGAATTTGCAGATCCCTGAGACAACAAACAAATGATGAGAAAATAAATGCAAATCATAAAAAAAATGACTGAAATTCAATGATTATTCTTCAGTTTAGGATAATTTTTAGTTGAATTGAATGAGGATTCAGTTGGATTTGGATGTCACTGCGTTGAGTATTTGATGTTTACTTTGAGTATTTAATGAATAGACAAACGAGAAATTGAAATGGAAAAAAGAATGCGTTTGTGGAACAATAGAAAATTAGATCGAAGCTACTATTTCATTTCGAAAATTCTCATGAAACTCGAAGGGGTAGGCCATGAAAAAGTTCAACATATGTACAAGTGTATGAAGTTTACCTGCTGTTTCTCTGTTCCAATCTTCTTCCAGCCCGGTGTCTCCTGCATCTCCTTGGTCCCAATTGTTGGACGAATTCCATGTCCAAGGGCCTTTGATTTGCTTCATTTTGGTCTCTGGGAACTCTGGGTGCTCTTTGTGTCATGGGCTGTCTGGGAAAAATTCCTGGCTCCTCTCTAGCCTGGATCCTCTGTCTCCATACTCGCCGAGCTACAAGTTGACCTCCTAGTCTACCTGGGTCGGCTGGGTCTGCAGCCATCTCCCATCTAAGTCGTGCTCCTCTCGTTTGGCCTGCTTGTTGATCACGAGTCTGTCCTTGTGCTCTTTGGGCCTCTAAGAGAGCCAATTGCTTCCTCAGGTTTTGGATAGCCTCATCTCTTTCACAATTAACATCCACAAAGGGCCTTTCTGGCACCAGCTCATCCTCATCATCAGTGTTGAAAATACTTATATGATCGTGCATTTCCAGATCATTAAGATCATTTTCCTGTGGAAAAATATTATAAGAGAAACAAAACACTTCGAAAATGTTTGGAGGAAATTTATTATATTCACATCGTGATTTGAGTTGCTTTGATGGATGAATTGATTGACAATTTGACACGCTTTTCACTCATTCTATTTTTTTCTATTGAATAAATTTATATTCCTTTAAGGGAGAAAGCTCAAGACAAGGATAAGGAACGTCATTCCAGCTAATTGATCAGGAGAAATGATGATCATGAATTTAATGAAAGGAAAATGATAACTCACCAGGTCCTGTTCGATTTCCTCCATCACTCGCGTCTTCTTTTCTTTTTAACTTGAATTATCCGTTTATAACGATGGAATTCGAGGATAAACCTTGTGTTACACCGTAGAGCACACAGTGAATGATGCGTAGATGCTCTCACATTAGACTGTAACATTCACAATGGCTGTCTATTCACTCAATTTTGTGTTGAAACAAAAGATTCTGTCGAAGTCGGAAGAATCATCAAGATGGCGACTGTTTATTTTACGCCAACTCGAAAGTGTTTATCATTTTTTTTATTACTCTCTTTTATTAATTCTCATTTTGGGATAGAAATGTCAATGAAAGGTCAATTTTAAATGGAAGAATCCAAGGATAAAAATACGATGAGAAGGAGATTCATTCGATTAGAGTGTTTCTGTTTATTGGGACTTTTTTTAAATCAAATAAGACCTCGTGGCTCCCACAGGTGATCAGACACAACACAATGGCAGGCAGCCATTTTTCACTCCAATTTTTCACAAAACAATACAACAATTTCATGGATCACGTAGTCAGAGCCACTGTCGATTAACTCAACAAATTGAAAGAAATTCATTAATTTCACACCTTGGAACAATCCATTCAATACGATCAACTGAGAATATCCGGAGAATCTTACTTGAAAAATAAATCCACGCACAGCTGACGAAGTGGTCGGAGTCAGTGGTGGGAGAAAATGTGTCCCAAGAGTATCTGGCGCAGCACGACAACGCGCAAACGCAGGGGAGCCTACCCGTCTTATCCTTCTCTCTTTCTTCTTCTCTTCCCTCTCTTCTCCTTCGCCTCGTCGATTTCGATATATCGAAGAATGTAAACATCGAGATATCTAAATCGATTATCGAAAGAGAACCAAAACAAAACAAAGAGAATTCATAACTTGTTTTGGTAAAATTTGGCGCAGCTCTATCTGTTATCATTGAAAATAGAGAATTTTAAGAGAGGGGGAAGGTGTTTCGGAATAAGTATAGCGGTAGCTGCCAGTTCACGCAAACGTCCTTGGCACGTATCTCTACCGCAATACTTGATTTTAGAGCAATTGTGAAAAATAGTCTTGAATTTCATTCCCTTTTCAGCTATGCTCATGTGCCCGGCTCATCGAATTCACCTTGGAGTTGATGAATGTTTATTAACCTCATGAATACATGGTTCACGATTTACAGGCATTATAAATAATCTCCAAAGTTGCATAATCTCAAATTTCTCATTTCCACACTTGCTCTCACTTTTCCAATAATTGGACTACTTCCAGGGTTCTCTAAAATTTCCAACTATTCTTCCAGAATCTCCTGATGGAATTTCAGTCGAAAAATTGATCACAGATATCTATTCCTGCATCGAAAAAAAATATCAGCGAGCGAGAGATCCGATTTCTCGAGTCGCGTAATCTCGTAGTTTGCATTTCGACACTTGCCCTCACTATTCCAATAGTAGGACCACTTCCCGAGTTCTACAAATTTTCCAACTACTCCTCCAGAACTCTCCAATGAAATTCCAGTCGAAAAATTGCCCACAAAAACCTATTCACACCTCAAAAAAAATATATCTGTCGAGAAGTGATTTGGTCCCTCGACCCGAACAGAGTCAAATTCTTCATTCTGACCCTTGTCTCCACTATTCCAATAGTAGTACTACTTCCCGGGTTCTGCAAATTTTTCAACTACTCCTCCAGAACTCTCCGATGAGATTCCAGTCGAAAAATTACCCACAAAAACCTATTCTCACACTGAAAAAAAAAATCAGCGGAGGATAGATACGATTTCTCGAGTCGCGTAATCTCGCAGTTTGCATTTCGACACTTGCCCTCACTATTCCGATAGTAGGACCACTTCCCGAGTTCTACAAATTTTCCAACTTCTCCTCCATAACTCTCTGATGAAATTCCAGTCGAATAATTGCCCACAAAAACCTATTCACACCTCAAAAAAAAATATATATCTGTCGAGAAGTGATTTGATCCCTCGACCCGAATAGAGTTGAATTCTTCATTCTGACCCTTGCCTCCACTATTCCGATAGTGAGACCTCTGCTCAGTGTTGCATCAATGAGGTGAAATGATTGGAAAAACAAAATATCTATACTTTCTTTGAAAAATAAATGAACACTAATATCGTCTGATGTTGAACATTTGATTCACAGTCGTGACAAAAATTGTGTGGAATTTTCACGGAACAGAAAATTATTCTTCTTCCAATTTAAACGAATTATAGTTTGAACTGTTCAAGTGACAAATTATCGAAAATAAAGATATGTTAAATTAATATGTAATGATCTTATGTTCTTACGTCATTTACTAGAAAATATATATTGAGAGTATAAGAGAAGTTTATTCTGGTTTTCTCTGATTAAACTCATATCATCTCCAAAACTAGTCAGTTATTGTAAAAATATCAGAGGACCTTTATTGTAGGTAAATTTGTGGACTATAAAAAAGGTTTCTTGACATTTTTCGATGCACCAACTAGTGCTGAAGATATTTAGAGTTTCGTGAGGGAGGAACCGAAGGTTTTTCTATTTGATCCAAGTCATCAAGTTTTCATATTTATTGGTGTTAATATTTAATTCACAGGGACCGGTACAATGGAAAGCTCACTCATTGCCAGCCTCCACGATGACTGCTTGTGCAAAATTTTTTCCTACTTGACTAATATTGATGACATCATCTCCTTTGGACAAGGTAAATACCGAGTACCTTTAATTTATACATATTCAGTATCCTATTATCATTGGAATTGAGAAGACGGGCATTATTACTAATCTAAACCCAATTTCATTTCAGTATGTAAACGCTGGGAAGCTCTGGGAACTAATTTGGGAAATTTTTGTAAATTAATTAACCTCCAGCCTAGTATTATCCGAAGATCAGAAGATGTAAAGAAAATTTTCTCAATATTTGGGCGACATGTGGTCAACATTGATATACAATGTTGCTTGGATATCGAAGTAGAGTTATCTTCAATCGCTCACCACTGTGAGAAATTGAAGAAGCTCACTTTGACGCTGATGCCAAGCTCTCATCAAGTCATTGAAGAAGATCATGGACACTTGTTGAATTCTCTCTTCACCCAGTGTAGAACTTTGAGAGACATCTGTATCAAATTTATTACACAGGTCGGGGGAGAGAATTTCCCATGGGATTGTTTATTCGCGTTGCCAGAGGAGATGTCTCGCCTAGCTCTGTACGGATGCATCTGGATGCTGCGTCCTCACTTGACACCAGTGAATTGCTTTCATTGAACATCGTTTAAAGATTGAAATAGCTCATAAAATTCTCTACAATATATGTAAGTGGTTTATCATGCCATTGATTATTTCAGAACATTCCACGCTTTGCAACATTGACGCAACTTCATCTGGAACACTTCATTATTGCTGCTAATGAATACCCAGATCTTGGAATCTTGGAGAATTTGAGAGAACTTTATTTGAATAACATTGACTGCCATGATGTTACATTTGTAATGAATGTCAGTCATCTGAGGAGATTAGAAATTCTCTCAATCTCTCATTTGAACTGCCTTGATTTTAATGATGCGTTATTGATCAGAATCATGGACAATTGTACGGAGATCAGAGAATTAAAATTGTTAGGTAAATATAAGAAAGTCAAGAATCGCAAATTACTAAATTTCAATGGTATCATATAAATTTTCAAATTATTTCTCAATTTTCTTGTTGCGTTTGTTACAGCAATTGAACCTGATGAATTGACGAATCGTGGATTATTATACATTAGAGACTCATCGAAACTTGAAAAATTGGAACTGGAGGGTGCCAGATCCATCACCGATGTGGCATTTTCAAGAATGACAAGTCTGAGAGAACTAAGATGCAGTGGATGTGACAGTCTTGGAGAAGAACATGTTGTTGCAATTGTCAAACGAGCCCTTAAAATTGCATATTTGGATATCCTGAAATCTCATTCTAGAGAATTAGTCACACAAATCCATTCGATCATGGAAGACAGGCAAAAAACGCTAACTCTCAATATCTGGCCAGATATTGAAATATCTAGCTGGGCGAAGACCCAGGATTTGGCACCATGGCTGATCCTCGTACCTGTTGCTGATGATGATGGTGATGCAACTGGTGATTATGAATCTGAGGATGATAAGGATACTAATCCAGTTGCTGAGGATAGTTCATCCAGCGATGTGGACTCTGAAGATGGATATAATTCAGATGGATTGAGTGTCAATGACATTTCATTTCTGTTTAGTCTGTAATTGATATTTGTTACTATGCATTTATCTCAAGAATAAGTAGATTGAGGAAAGAATGTTAAAATAGCTTTTTTAGAGAGGAGAAAATTTCTAAAAAGAAAGATATCTTAGAGATTTCTTTTAAAATCAATAATTACTGAGATATTTTATACTTCTAGTTCTATATTCTGTGTATATTCCTTCAACGTTTAAGTGAATATTAATTACTTGTTCGAAAATATATAATTCGTCAATTAATAATTGATCATGGTTCAGTGAATATTGGAAATGATTTCAAATTATATTATTTATTATAATTACAATTTATTGACTTTTCTTCTTGATTTTTACAATTTTCGATATGTTTCTATCTTCAGTTTTCTTGATTTCAAGGGTTTTAATGCAAAATGCAAGGTATGAAAGGTGTCTGTTATTAAATGTCTGTTGAAGTCTTTGAGGTACTTGGTATTATTGTTGTTTCACCAGGTACACTATATTTTAAATCAAACGTTGGATTTCGTGTTTGTTGATGGTCTGGTGGAGGCTGTGGATCATCTCGAGTCTTCTGATTGCGATCCTTCGGTTAAATCCCATGAACCTAAGAAAACACTTAGTTTACTGAGAGCCTGAAGTGGCTGTGAAGACGTGATAACTATTTAATAGAGCGTGTAATTTAGCTCTTCTAGTCTCAACGTCAATTGCAATGCGACTCTTTCGTTTTTTTGAGGATAAATTATTGGTTGTCAATGCTAAGGCTGGAGATACCGTGGTCAGTCGTTATGGGTTATTGAGATTATTTCTACTTCGTCACCAGCTGTGAAGTTCATCACCACTGGCCATTCTTTGTGCTCTACTGCGTGGACAATGTGCATGAGTCTAGCCTCGACTGCAAGTTTTTTCGGCCATTTCATTGAGAATGGGTAAATGTGGGAGTTAATTGGAGTTACTGTGGGCTCTGGGTAGTCGGATTTTTCTCGATAATGTATGTTTAGGGTCGGTTGAGGGTTCTAATTGTGAGTCTCTGGGCTGTGATGATTTTCCTTCAAGTTTTGGAGATTCCACTGGAGAATCTGAAGACTCTACTCTCTCCCTACTCCTTCTTCTGGTTTTTTTCTCTTCTGAAAGAGTTTTCTCGTCTTTGGGGGATTTTTCATCAGGAGAAACTTCATCTGAGGGTTTCGATTCTTCCAAAGGTTCTTCCTCATTTCTAATCTCATTATCTTCTTTCTCTTCAACTTCTAGTTTTGATGATCTTCCTTTTTCCTCTTTTTTTTCGTTTTTATCATCACTTTAAATCATTTTCTCCTCTACTTTCTCTTTTTCTTCTTCTTTTTCTTCTCCTAGTTGAATTTATGGTTCATCAGACTTCTTCTCAGATTTTTCAGCATCAGAATAAGAAATTTTGGGTTGACATTCAATTTCATCGACTTCTGGTTCAACATCTGGTTTTTCCTGAGCATTTTAAATCTGAGGAGACTGTTCACATCGTTTATCAGCTTCTGGAGAGACTTCTGAAGGTTTATCAGCTTCAGGATATTGAGTCAATAGAGTGATGATGGTTTAACAACTTTCAGGAGCTCTTTCCTCAAGTTTAGCCTCAGACTTGACGATTGTCAACTCAATTCAGCCTTTTTCTGTTACTTCAGTCTTTTTTCCACCTGGAGGAAGGGAGCTGTGTTTTTTAACACCAACTCTATGGATTTTCAAATTCCCCTCGCCTTTCTTGAGCTTCACCAAAATCGTATCCTTATCGAACTTCAGAATGTCATCTTTATTTCAATTTTAATTGCTTTATCTGATTTATCGAGAGTTGATGATTTTGATGGATTTATATATATGTATACTCGCACTCTTCAATATCATATAACGAAGAATATTTTTTATTTATCAATGCCATGGAATAGAAAAACAATTTATTGATCAATGAACAGTTGATTATAATTAAATATAATAACAGTTAAATATTATTAGTCTATGACTATAAGTAATTTCTTTATAATAATCTCTACAAATTTTAAACTATTTTCTCAATTTTGATAATATTAAGTAAAGAATGATCTGAAAAGAATGTATAAATTTCCGACTCAATTCATTCCAATTTAGCTTTTATCAGAGCTACGTCAGCTGCCAATTTACTAATTGCACTGATCAGCTGCTCCATTTGGTATCTTTCACGTCTTGATTTTTTTTTTTGAACTCTAATAATTCGAGCTGCAGTTGATAAGTCTTTTCTTCTAGAGAAATCAATGGTGGCATCTTGTTCTGGCCTTGAGAGCTATTTGACTCATTGTCAATAGGGCTTTTAGGTGTCTTTTGAAGAACCGATGATTCATCAGTCACCTTCTTCCCTGCATTATCTTCTCTCATCTTCTCTGGTTTTCTGATTAAATTCTGTAAATACGTCATAAATAAAGAAATTATCCACTACTCATAAAATTTTAGTTATTGAAGATTACCATTTTGGGATTGAATTATCAATTATTATTGCTGTTCTTCAATCAACTCGGTAATGAGGAATTTCGGGGGGAAATGAGAAAAGACATTTTTCGTGAGAAATTTCAGCTTTACAAGAGGTCAATTAACATTTTTTCCTCAAGTCATCAATTATTGAGATTTTTCATGACTTATGAACATGTGAAAAATCTATTCCTCTTTACCATTTGACTACTGTATTATTGAATGTTCAATTATCTCGGTAACGAGTGAATTTAAGCAAAAATTTGAGAATTCTTCTTTTCCTGTAATATTCTCAGGTCTCTTAATATTTTCCTCTGAAATTATTTCTTTAAGGTTTGAAGTTTATACAATCAATTTATCATCAATATTTACCAATTTATTTGCCATCAAATCAGTCGCGTTATCCAGCTGAGAAAACAGATAGAGATCTGGAGTTTCAGGAGTTTCATCCACGAGAGTCGTAGAATTATTCACAGAAGAGCCTCCGAATTCTGTCGGTGATGTACGAGATTGATTGTAAACGAAGGTGGTGGTGCTCTCGAAGCCAGAGTCTCCAAGTGAAGTGAATTTTTGTGAGTCTGAGCCTCTCAAGGCTGTCCTTGCTGGTGGAAGTTGAGTGTGAACTGAGCTGGTAGTGCTCCCGAAGCCAGAGTGTCCGGATACAGTGAATGGTCGTGAGCTTGAGTCTTTAAATGATGTTGTGGATGGTGGAGGTGTAGTGCACACGACTGGTGTAGAATTTTCAAAGCGTTGGAAAGTTTCGGTTGATAGAGATTTGGTGTGTCGTGATGTTGCCATTATATTCTCATTGCAATTAGGCGTTGTGACAATTTTCCAATCCATTGATGATTCATCATTAGAATTATTTTCATAGTATGATCGAGATCCAAGTGTGACGAGTTGTTTCTGATCATGAAGTTGAGAGGTAGAGATAAGGGATTCAGAATTACATGAAGAATCACTATTGTCATAACTGAACTCCAACTTCTGCTGATAAGGGTGAAATCCGGGTGTTCTACGAGTTACGGTTGGGGCTTTTGATGCATATGTTTGCATGAGATGTTGAGTCTTTCGGTCAACGACTGATGGCCCCTGATGTGTCATTGATGTTGGGATGAGAGTTGACGAGGGTCTTTTTTTTTTATGTCCCACAAAACGACTGCCTGGCTCAACACAAGTGAAGTTCATTGAAGTTTTTGACATTGAGAAACCACCTTCTTGGATGCTTTGCATTCCACATGCTTCAGGTCCTAAAAACTCCAGCAACTCTTGCTCCAATTCTGAGAAAACTACAGTCATGGGTTCTCCCCCACCTGTTCCTTTAGCATAGGCTATTTCATGGGCCCTTTTTGCCAATACTTTACCCTTCCAATAGTTCCAAGCCTAGAGAAAAATAGAGAAATGAAAGAAATTATTCGAGAGTAAAACAAAAACATTTTTATTGAGATGAAAATCGGTTGAGACTCTGAGGAAAATGGATAAAATTAAATAGATAAAATGATTAACTTACCCGAAAAACTTCAGTAGCACTTTTCTGACGGATACCTCCTACTTCAGTAACTTCATCGGCCAACATTTGCTTTAGATCCTCCTAAAAATGATACAAAAATAATCAGTTTTGTGAATAATTGAGTTGATATGATTGGCTAACGAGTCATTCAATCAAATAATAACCAATGAAGCCTTTGAACCACCAGCGGAATCCCTTATTCTACCATGAGCTAAGTCTGGATTCTTCACCATGAATTTGAGCATAGCTCGTTTATGATCATCGCCAATTTTAGACATTTTTCATACCAAATAGATCTTTTCTGCCACTAATAGCCTTTTCAATGAATAGATGAACGATGCAAAACAAATGGTGTCTCATCTGTCAATTATATAAAATAGAATGAAAATTAAACTCTGTGACATTAGCAATTGATCAACAAGTAGATGTATGATATTTCATTAAACATCGGATTATCTCTATAACGACAAATTTTGGAATGAAATATCAAAGGACCTGTTTGTAGCTTATGGAATGACTTATAACCATAATTTTTACTGAAGCAAGAAAATTACTAATAATTATGTTTTTCAAAAATAAGAATAATTCAATTTTCTTCGATTATTATGAGCACATAAAAGCCAGTAGGATCGAGACAGGCGCGAAATTTTCCTGCGAATCTCATTATCTATTATTCTGACAATGGGACACCCGAATTTTGAATTTCAAAAATTGAGAATCACCGAAATTCTGAAAATTGACTAAGAGTTCAATTCAATTCAATTATCATTGAATATCGGATCAGGATGAACGCTGACTCAATTGAACGAAAAACCCTGAGTTATGCCTTCTCGTCAAATCTCATGGATAGGGATCTATAACAACACCGACAAATTATCGAAATATTTGCGGGAATCAATTCAACGAGGAATCCGCATAGCATGGGGCACTCAATATTGAAGGGCAAAGTGTACCCATAATGACCCATTTATCCATTCTTACCAGAATTAATTCAAAAATACCCAGAATAATTCAGAATTCACTTCACACGTGTGGGAATACTAATGATCAACCGACACTATTAGTGGATACCCAATGTCTTTGTAATTAATCTGAAGAGTCATTGACGTCACGGCCACTTTAATTTGACTCCAGAACATCCCCAGACAATCAACTAGAACTATTGAAGATGAAAGAAACATATTAATGGATTATCAGCAACCATCTTTGGCATTGAAGAAGTTGAAGACAATTCATCGACAGACAATTTTTTGACGAAAATTTCAAGGGCTGAAAAGATTCGCTGCTTAATGGAAAATCAAAATATCCTTATTTACCAATAAAATAATTTTTTATGAATGCAGGTAGATACCTCCAACAGCTTCATTCTTAGAAATAGTTTCTGATCAACTCTTCACGTAGACCGACAGCAATATCTCGTTGAAGATCTTCATGGTAATCATTTGCAATCTCTTCGTCCTCTCTATTATCACCATCATCTTCTCCGTTGTCTCTCCCTTCATCATCCAACTGTTGGAAATCATCAAATGGCATTCTCCAGTGAATAGACATATTGTGCAGTACACAACAAGCGTTGACAATTTTAGCTGAAATTTTACAATTGATCATTTTATTTTATTCTCAAGAGTGATACACCATGAATGAAGATAATTATTTTCTTAGTCGATTTTACCAAATTGATTACTTATTCCTTTTCTTGATTATTGAATTCACCATGTTCTCCTAATGTCACTAACTGCCACGATTCTTTCATTATTTCTTTCATTATTATTATTATTATTATTATTATTATTATTATTATTATTATTATTATTATTATTATTATTATTATTATTATTATTATTATTATTATTATTATTATTATTATTATATTTGGTTTGCCACCGGGTTAGATCGTAATGTGAGGGAACTCCGTTGTTATCCCGGCGGAGCGCCTGTGAAGATCCGAAAATCTTCGTCGAAAACCCGGAGATCTCAGGATTTTCACTGATTTTTTTCACTCAAAGCGCGCCCCTCGTGTGAATCTTAGGATATTTACGGGGTTTTTTTTTCAGTGTAACTCTATTTGAGTATACTGCGATTTTCGTCAGCAATTTCAATAATTAGATGCCATTGCATCGGGCCTTCCGGTGAGGCAGAGATCTTCCCGACAATTAGCAAATTTACAACATGGCCAATGCCAATTAGTAGTATTGTGAATTGAAAAATACTCAGAGGCAAAAATCTGAGTATGCGAGAATGTTTCGTTGAAGACAATTAACTGAAAAAAGAGTACTCGGGGTGCGACTGACTTATGCAGATATCATAATGTTGCTACTGTTTGCTAAGTCTGTCGATAAATACATCAACTCAATGCATTTTTTTCGTCCTGTAAAAAGTTTGATGACAATGTTTTCGGTGAGTTTGAGATGAATTTGGAGGTTTCAACAAGTTTTTGACGGATTTTTTGATGAAAAAAACGACCACTCTCTACCTGCAAATTCTGGTTCGTAATGTAAAGCTCGCTCTTTTCGCAGACACCTCCACGAAGTTTTTAATCTTCCAATGCAGCGTTCAACAGCAGATCTGGTTAAAACATGACGACAGGTGTATCGATGGTCCGCAGTTCCCTTAGGCTGATTAATCTTTGGGGTTAGTAGGAAAGGCAGGAGTGGATACCCTGAATCACCTACATGCAACAGTATTGAACAACACCAGTCATCATTTTCACAAGAAATCAATTAAACAGTCATCAATTAAACATCAGTCATCAGTCATCAATTAAACAAGAAATTTCATACCAAGAAGCCAGCAATTTCTACGTCCTTGTTGGTATTTCTCATGGAGATGAACAGACAGATAGGAAGCACGAAATACTCTAGTGTCATGTGTTCTACCTCCATGAGCTGAGTTCAGTGCGATGATCCGGTCTTGATGATCACATACCTGTTATTTCAATCATGAAATATGTGAAAATCGAACAATTAGTACCATTTATCAGCAAACGTACGATCATCACATTCAGAGAATGACTGAGCTTCCTGTTTATGTAAAGATGTTCCCTATTAGCCTCTGGTGGTACAATTGATACATGTGTACCATCGATGAGGCCCATGACGCCCGGAAATCGATATTTCTGCCAAAAACTAGATGAATTTTTCATGTGAGGAATGTGTCAATTCTCTCAGTTGCGTTATTGTGTCTCAATCAAATTTACCCTTCCTGGATTCGATGAATTTCGTGGTCAGTGGTAGGGAAAATAATCCAACGTGCCATAACTTGGTTCAAAGCTTCAACGACCTCATGAAGTACACGACTTACGGATGTCTGACTCATACACGCCAAAAAATTTCCACCAACGCTACGTTGATAAGATCCTCCTGAAAGATAATTGAGACTTGCTAACATTTGAGTATGAATGGGTATTCCGTGGGGTCTAGTCCGTTGGTGAAGAAACGGTCTCAATTCCTCAATCAATTGGATTGCACATTGCTTTGTAAGCCTATACCGAGGATAGCGAAACGTAGACATTTATCACAAGATCCAATTCATGCACCAGACAAGTGATGATAAGTTTTTAAATTCCATTGTATACCTGAAAAAACTGTAAAATTGTACTTCTCCTATATTGAATGGATTCGTCCTATCACGTATATGTTTTCGATAAAGTCGTAGCTGATTCCGCTCTCGATTCTCTCGTTGCTCCATTTTACAGAAGTTTACAGAAGCTGGAAAGTGGTCCTACTATCGGAGTATTGATGGCACTGTCAGAATGGAGAATGCTCCGAAATGAGAAGCACATTCTCAAGTAAATGAGTCAACTCTTTACAGAGGTGTTAATTCTCAACTTCTTGGGAATAATTGATGAAACATCGTCTTAAAATTATTCTCCTGCCATTGGCGTGTGAAAACAATGCTTCAAATTTAATGAATTAATTAAAAATTGTTACTTTGATTTGTCTGAAAAATCTCCAGCCTCTTCTCAACACCAATTAACCAAAACTTAATTATTTTTCAGTATTATATTTTTCATCAGAAAATAACCTCCGACTCTTAACCTCGATTTTCCTTTTGGTTATTATTATAATTCAAATTATGAATTCGAATAATTATTCAATTTATAATTTCATGGAAATATACGCCTGGCGCCCTCTCACGCATTCCATTCCATTTCTCACAACATTTATTTATCTTTATTTATTTATTTATTTATTTTTCCATGCCAACGAAAATAAAACTCCAGAATCACCATGGAATAAATTTTTTCGAATTTATACGAAATATTCGAACCAGAATAGGCCCCCTGATGTGTTAGAATGTCTTTCCTTTCCTAATCAGCCATCAAAAAATATATCAAGATGGAGTAGACACGAATGCTTCGAAATTGAAGATAAACTCCAATTTTTCATAACTCGTAATCACGTCATTGCGTCTCGTACACAAAAATCCCCCCCCCCCCCCTCCCACTCATTAACAATTGTGTCATCGTGAAATCCTGTTTCATAAATTATCGAGCCCCCCTCCCTTTTTTTTATTCATTTAAAGTTCCCTGAATTATTTTGACTCTCTCTCCAAGACAAATGCTCCAAATTCCTAGAAAAAAACATTCTTCTCCCACCATCAAGATTCACGTAATTGCGAAATTTTTTCCTGATGAATCATAACATTCCTCTTCCATTTTTTTTTTAAATTCATTCAAAGTTCCTCAATTCATCTGTTTGGTGGTAATTTCTTCTCCAATATCAGTACTCCAGAATGTGAAGAATATGATTTTTGTTCTATCATAAGACTGAATGAACCGCATAAAAATTCCGAAAAGTTCAGGGAAAGAAAAAACCGAAGTGATGGTATGAAGTCTGGGGGTTTGGGCATCCTCTACAGGCATTTTCTTCCAGAAAACGAAGAAAAAAACATGGAGAAAAAAGATAAGTATGATAATGATAAATCGCGATTAATGTCTGAACTCGATAGACATGTACACGTTATTTTTATTAATTCAAAAAAAAAAAAATTGATTGATGAGAAAAATAATAATAAATCAGAATGAATTGCCATAAATTCATAAACTCAATGAACATGTACATGTTCCTTTAATCACTATCAGGAGTTTGAGTATACTCCCCATACAATTTTTTTTTATTGACAAAAAAGAATTCAAAAAAATCATAATAATAATGCAAAATAAATCGAGATACATGTATAAACTCAATGAATTTGCACAAGTTCTTTCCAGCAATATTAGGAGTTTGAATATATTTCCCGTCCATGTTTTTAAAGTTACGAAAAAAAAAATCAAAAAAATTATAATAATAATTCAAAATAAATCGAGATAAATGTATAAACTCAATAAACCTGCACATGTTCTTTTCATCAATATTAGGAATTCCAATATATTTTCCGTGCAATTTTTTCAAAGTAACAAAAAAAAAAAAAATCAAAAAAAAAAAATAATAATTTCAAATAAATTAAAATTAATGTATAAACTCAAACGACAAGTAACCGTTACTTTTATCAATGCTAGAGGTTTTGGCGGCTTTCGCTCTCGAATTGAGATTCGAATTGCTAAATTCCCAAATTTATTTACTTCTGTTCATTAAAAAAAAATAATTAGTGAAAAAAATCGCTACTTGTGTATAAACTCTAATTATATGTTACCTTCATCCTCCATACATTTCGAAGGTTCTAGGAGTTTATTTCCCCAACAAAAATTTCCCGGAGAAAATTTCCCGGAAAAAATTTCCCCGGACAAAATCTCCCCTGGAAAAAATTTCCCCCAACGAAAATTCTCCCGGAAAAAAATTCCCCGGAAAAAAATTTTACCGCAAACCCCGGGACTATAACGGCGGGAGCAGCTTATCATCAAAATATGTGTTGTTCCCCTCCCCCACCCCCCCCCCCCGGCGGCCACCCCAAACGTCTGTACAAATCTGTTGTCCGGAAAAAATTTTTCCAGGGGAATTTGTTCCAGGGGAAATTTTTTCCAGGGGAAATTTTTTCCAGGGGAAATTTTTTCCGGGGAAATTCTGGCGGGGGAATTTCTTCCGGGAAATTTTTGTTGGGGAAATAAACTCCGGTCACCCATTTCGAATTTTCCACATTGATCAAACTAATTTTGGATAAAATCGAATCTTTCGCCAGCGAATCTTTCGCTAGTTTCAGCTTCATTTGGCTCCACAGCTCTGATGCATCAAGCTAAAAAAATTTTCAAGAGGGTCTTGGTTGCGGTGCCTCAGATTCAGGGTCTTGAAACCAATCTGTTTCATTTCCAGCCACAAATCATGGAGGGCAGAAAGGGAAATCACCAGATTTTGTCGGCTAGCAGGTTGTTTCTTGAGATCATTTCCTGAAATGTTTTGAAATTTCAGATTTTTTGCTTTCTCACGAAATTCTGCCCGTTTCTCTATATGATTAGAATCAAGTTTGGATTTTTCATGATGGAATCATGATCTCTTGGCTTCGGACCGTTCACAAAGTCAAAGAGATCATTAATATCCTTCATAACTTCTCCAGTGTTGGTAAAATTAGCGGTGTCTGATGCAAGATTCGTCGAGCCGAGGAGTTTCAAATGATTGCTCGTATGGTTGCTGAAGAGCTGAGCTGCAGGCCTCACTCCCATCTTATCCCTGGATCGTGGGAAAACAGAAATATCCGACAATTTGCCGGTTTCCATCTGTAATGATTTTTCTTTGATGAAAAGGGTAATAATGTCCTTCCATTAAGCAATTTTACCACCACAAACCAATCGTTGCCCAGGGTAATCTTCTTTTGAAGATGAAGGATGCTTCTTCAACCAATCCTCTCAATTCCCCATAAAATTATTCCGAAGACATTTTAACAGATGCGGCCAATCAAAGATGGTGTAGATTCGTCTGTCCTTCCCCAGGAAATATGATTGAGCACATCTGCTACGTTCATCTCCTAGGTATTTGTTCAACTGTTTAATGGCGAATTGATTCGTTGCCCCCTGATCACAAACGAGTGATTTAATATTGAATCCTATCCCATTAACAGCATTAATGACTTGGGTTATCAATTGGGATAAGCGGCATCCTTTTGTTGTCCCTTCACAGAAAAAATAACCAACTGGTTGCTTATAATTGCTGTTGATACCTTGCACCATAAAAACAAGGGCATGATCAGCAATAAGTGGTGTACGTTGACCATCTCCATAATCCTAATACCCAATAATGGTTTCAATTGTATGACTGTAAAACAATCTCTCTTTCAATTTCACCTCATCAAAGGTTAGAATGCAAAATTTATCAATTTCAGCAATTTTTTCAACACTGATCTTCATGTTTTTTAATACTTCTTTATTAATCCCTGCTTGCAGAGGAATTTTCTTGAGAAGTTTCCGCACAGTCCTTATCGTTGGCAATGGGAGCAGCTGCTGCAAAATCGCATAAGCCAACGGTCTCCTTTTATAAATTGAAAGAGCTGTCAATTTATCATTCATACTCCACCTCCTTCCCTTTGGCTTATGTTTTCCGTTCTTGATATAGGTGTCGAGCATTTGTTGCAAAAATGAGAGTGAAATATTACTCAGCAGATCTGCATATTTTTCTTTGGAATTGAGAGCTTGAAGAGCCCTACCATTTTTCTTCAGCTCCAGGATTGACTTCTCCAAATGGTTTATCTTGCTTCTCATTTCCTGCATTTTTATCAACATTCTGTTTTTACGAGGAGTCATGAGTTCATTTTGAAGTTCCACCATCTCGATGCACTTTTTCCTGGTTACACGCTCGTTTGAAACAAGTTACAATCAATTGAATGGAGAGAAATAAATTAATGTTCAGAACAGCACGATGAAATAATATCGCGTCCCACTAACTGATTGCGAATATACGTGATACTTTATTCACGTATATTCTTCTAGTATAAAGAATGAGTTTATTTACATTTCTCAATTCTTTCACATTCTGGTTTATGTGCCACTTTCGTGTCATCATAATACCCGAATGTATTGAGACATTATGCTACATTTCTAGGGCATAACATCCCTCTCTGCAAGGGAAGAAAATTGTTACTCTTGACAATTTTCTCCTTTTAACTTAACATCTCAATTGGAAACATAATTTTATCAAATTAACAATTATTTTTTAAAATTCTATCCCTCGATAACTGTTGCCTCGAGCGTAGAGGGTTCCCTCTTCGGTGTCAGCCAAGGTCTCCTGGACTGCTCATACCAGCATCGAATTAAGAGTGCAGCAGCCAAGAAAAGTATCACCATCACGATGGTGAATATCGAAGAAGGGTGTCCGAGGAACTCGTGATAGGTTAGAGTTAGAGTACCAGGATGAAATTCCTCTGCTAGGATTTCTTTCTCCGTTTCCAGTTGTACCCCTAGGCCTCTTAGCTCCTTTATGTTTCCTACTACATTTGATAATTGGATGTTACTCATATTTTTCCTGATCTGCCCGAGATGGTCTATGGTATCGTCGCCCAGTGTTAGGTTCAATTTCGGTTGAACATGAGAGTTTAACTCCATCCCATGTGACTTCAGGCCTCTGATGCTGAAATCCGCAGTGACTATACCACAGTAACTCGGCACTTGTAAGATGCCAGATCCTTGGAGGTTATCTCGTGTCTCCTTCTCCCTGCAACTGATAGTAATACCTTCAGCTTCGGGAGCCACGAAAAACCATGCGTTCTTCTTACGCATTTTGATCAGCAGTAGATGACTCAATTGCATATGTTTAGTAACACACGCTTTCGGTATTTTTCCTGGTTTCAAGTACAATTGTACTTCGCAAGGGCTTGAATCACGTACCATCTGTATGGGTAATGATTCAGTACATAAATACTGCCCTTGAGTTTTTTTGCATTCTGTCAACTGACTTAAGGTCATTGGCACGTATTGCTGAGTAGGCCCGTGTATGACCAGAAGTTCATTTGTGACCTCCAAGTATGAATGATACTCGTTCGTTGACCGTACAGGAATCCCGTTCGTCAGCAACACTTCGTACGCTTGAAAATCTACCAGGGGTATTTCTACCATCGTCAGAATTTTCATGCCGACTACTTGTACACTCACAGTAGCCACCTCCTGGAGTAGATGCATCCCGCCTACAACGAGTTCGAAAGGGAAGCTCAACCCCTTTGGTAACTTCGCAGTACGAAGTAGGGTGACTAAACTGTTCTCCGTAAAAACTCCAGTTGCCAATATCATTACTTCAGAGCTGGTCAGAAGTTTTTGAAGTGAAACTTCTTTAGGCGCGTCATGGATTTTCAACGACCGGAGTGAAACTCACTCAAGATCGTCACGAAAAACCGTCATGGAGAGGTGGGGGTAACCAGACCCCTGGGGCCCCCCACCACTGCTCACAGTTCACTGTCGCTCTCTCACCGTATCCGCTTATTGAGGTGAGGGAGCCACTGACGAAGGTTCTCTCTCTCTCTTTTCTCTTCTCCTCTCTCTCTCTCTCTCAGAACCTAGCCAATGACACCACGCCAAGCATCAGCTGTTTGGTTAGTGTACTGCGCCGTGAGTGTAATACAACGAGTGAAATACGTAATTAATTGTGGTTTATTCGATTTGAAACAGAATTTGAGTGTCAAAAATGAGTAGTGACGAGATAGAAGTGATGAACATATCCGTGGCACAAGAGGAAATATCCCCTGAAAATCACCAAAGAATAGGAGAGTTTGATTCACACAGTGATAACATTAACATGAGGTAAATATAACCAAGAAGAGTTGATAAATATCTCACAAAATAGTATTGTTGTTATAGTAGGATTGTTTAACATATTGGCGAGATTGTACTAACAGTGAAATATGATGTAGGGATGTAATTTCTACAACTGAAGCGTGTGCAAATAAGCGTCAAAGGAGTGAGTGGGTGATAAATTGTAGGTAAAAGTCGTTAGTCGTTCGATAAGTCGTAGGTCAGCAACCTTTCCATTATATAAAATTAAATCACACAGTAAAATCCAAGCAAAAAGAAACCATTTTCCACTTAAGCCAGCATGCGCAATGACTATTCACAAATCGCAAGGAGGAACATACGATAGTGTTGTGTATACGTATAGCAAAAAACATTCGCAATCCTTAGTTTATGTAGCTTTATCAAGAGTTACAAGTCCTCAAGGTCTTTATATTGTGCCTGCAGAAAATCAGGTGATATTTCATCACGGACGACGAGAAGACACATTAGTAGCTCAATTGAGAAAAGAATTTGTGAGACTTTCTACGGTACGTTTAAAAACTCTCGATCTAGTACTCTTAGAAAAAATTGAGAAAGGAGATATGACGATATTTTCATTCAATTGTCAAAGTATTAAGAAACATGCAACAGACTTACGAGGTAATGTTGTAAAAAATTCGGACATATTGATGCTTTCCGAAACTTGGCTTGACGATGACAGACATGTTAATGTTGAAAATTTTGATTGCATTGTACAATACAAGAGACCCGGTGTTAGAGCAGGCGGTGTAGGTATATATCAAAATGTTAATAGATTCCAACATGTTGTGGTAAAACATAATGACCTTCATGCCCGTAACCATGAATTCGTTTCTAATCATACATCCTCCGTTGGGGATTTGCGTGCTGCAGAATGCTCTCTGGCTAATGGAAAAAAAATTATTATGGTGTCAATTTATATCTCACCAGGTAAATCAATTACAGATATCAAAGATTTTATCCACTATGTACTTTTGCCATACACAGAGGGTGGTTCAAGGTTATTGAATAAGAATTATCACGAAATTCCGATGATTATTTCAGGAGATTTTAATGTAAATTTCGCGAAGAATGAATCTGTAGAGTTATTGAACTTTTTCAAAAACACCCTTAATTTGGATATGGTTAATGATAGGAACATTAGTACGACTAGACACGGGATAACAACCGATGCAGTTTTTGCACGATTCATTAAGGATTTGAGTGCTAATGTATATATTTCGCACTTTAGCTACCATAAACCAATTATCACGATATTAGGAAATAATATTCGCGAAAGTGACAATGAAAATGTCACATGATTGGCAAATTGTAATTGTAATTTTTAATTGTAATATTGTTGTTTATCTAATATTAAATCATTGTGAATAAATTGAATAATTGTAAATAGTATTGGATAATTGTAAATAAATTGAAAATTTTTAGAACTGTACATAAATCGAACTTCATTCATGTATGAGAAAATATAAGGAAGAGAAAATCTATGCTTCGTCGTTGAATTATTTAACCTATAATCTTCAAACTGACCTAAGAGAGAAAAAAAAGAGAATGAAATGAAAAGAGAGAGAGGAATACTAGTTTCACTTCCGTCGTGCGTAAGCTTGACACACCCATTTTTTTTAATCTTTGCTGCATCTCTGATGACACCTGTGTAAATCGCTCCCAGCCCTTCGAGGTGTTCATTGATAGTTATTTTATGTAATAACTCTTCGTTTTCGTAAGTCATTTCTCGAATGGAATTTTTTAATGATTTCCTTAATATTTTTTCATTTTGCTTGATTACTTGCTCTGTGTGTCCCAGCTGGTAGAGTGTAGAGTTGACAATCTCCAGCTGTTTGTTTTCACCTCTCAGTGTTTCTCCAACTCGATTTTCTAGTTGTTTTAGTCGTTCACTGATCCCATGTGCATCGTCTGCATCCATTGTGCCGAATAACGACTTGACAATGGTTCCCATACCATCTATGAGACCTCGTCGCCTTTTGTTTGGCCTATTTAACCCCATCAAACCAGTCATGACACTTTTTGTTTCCGCAAAATCAGTCATCCATTGATTAATGATGAGGTTGAAGTTGTTACCCCAAGGACCTGCTCTATCGCAGAGTCCTTTAGCGAGAGTAAAATGCTCTTGTAGTTGATCTGCTCTCTGGAACCACGGAGATACATCTGTTCTGGCAGCGATGGACCATACTTAACTGCTCAAGTACAATTTCCCCATTGGTTCAAAATATATTCCAGGCATGTGAACGAACTTTTCGATCATATGCTCTTCCCCCCGCACTTGAACCGTCATACTTCCTAGTATGAGGAAATTTAAAATCCAAAATACTGAATTTGAAATGTTTGCCACATTTGGGGTCTTCGAACTCACAGCACACGTCCGCACCCGGTGACGTTGCACGCGTCGTCGACCTGACGGCGGCCATATTTGCCAACGTTGCACCCTCGGATATATAAGCATCCGACACTCCCAACTCTTCACAGTTCTCTTCGATATTTCAACCGTGAAGTTCAGCAGGAAAAAGAAGATTGCCAACATGCTAGTTAAGAGGTGTTTCAAGTGCAACAAGGGAGGCCACATTGCCCGTAACTGTGTAGTTGCTTGTTTGCATTGTAGTAATATTGGAGACCATTTTGCTGCTAACTGCCCTTGCAGACCATGTTGCAAGGTTTGCTGGAGTCTGGAGCATTCAGATCGCACTTGTCCAGAGCTGCGAGGTCTCAAACAATATTGCACCTCGAGGGGTAGTTTGAACTTCCGTGAAGAAAAGTCTCGTTGCAGTGGAAGAGTAAAAGTTCGTGCCCATCCATACTCAAAACATGCTGTGAACGCATCCACTCTCAAGTCTCTGGTGAGTAAATTCGGACATATATTTTCTCTTGGAACTGTAGACTTCATTGGATTTAACTCCTCGTTATTACTCAATTGTTCCAGATTGCTCTTTTCCCATATTATCCTGGGTACGTCAATCTTGGTGTCAAAAAATTGGTTGCTACATTGAGAAAAAATGAAAAAGCAGATCTCAACGCCTTATGGGATCTTCCAGTTATCCATGATGATATCGAGGACATTTTCAACCTTCGGCTTCTGTTTGGAGAAATCCCTACTCCACAGCCGTGTCACGTATCTCAATGGTTGGTTCGCGAGGAGACCAAGTGTGTTATCTGCAAGAACTTCATTTTCAATACTCCAACTTACTTTTTCCTTGGATGGAATTAGCATTTCCATTTCTCTGATAAAACGTTCGATGTAGCTCGAGAATTGTAATAACAAATAAACAATCCATAATGGCATTCTCACCAAGATTTCCTTACCCTCCGCATAAGAAAATTTCAGGTATATAAAGAATTTCATTTTCCGAGGCTGCGGTCCATATAGTCATGCTTCTATAAATAGTCGAAGCCGATTGACATGGACTCTCTCGGTTTTTTGTTTCTTGCCGTATCTGATCGTATAATTAACGTTAGAATTCTTCTCGACAATCTTGTATGGACCAATCCATGGCTGTGTCGACTTCTTTGAACGACCTCTACGTAGAACATCGTTTTTCAATAGTACCTTATCACCTATATCAAACTCCATTGACTCAGCATTTTTGTTGAATTGCACTTTGGACTTCTTCTTTACTATGTCGAGGTTCTCCTTCGCCTCCTGGTGGGCTGCTCGCAATCTTTCACGCAACTCCTGAGCGAAATCGTCGTAACAATACGTCATGCGTGTTGGTTGCTTGACAGCTGTCGGTAATTCAGCTCGCCTTCCAAACATCAATTCAAATGGAGTCATTTTTGAAGCTGAATGTGGTATGGTATTATACGCGAACATTGCGTATGGTAACCATAAATCCCAATCTGTTTGATCCTCCCAGATGAAGCCTCTTAGATACTCAGCAAGAGTACGATGAGATCTTTCGACGATGCCATTCGTTTGAGGATGATACGCTGTAGTCTGGATTTTTAAAATTTTTATTAACATGCAGACATTTTTGAAAATTTCTCCCACAAAGTTTGGTCCTTGATCTGTGAGCAATCTTTTTGGCATACCAAAATCACAAATTATTTTTTCCGCAAATGCACGACCGATTGTATTGGCTTTTTGGTCTGGAATTGGAATTGCTCTGCTGAACTTAGTGAGTGAATCCTGAAATGTGAGGATATACTTATTCCCCCTCTCAGTGATAGGTAATGGTCCGACTATGTCCATAGCACACTGTTCAAATGCTTTTTCCGGACTTTCTCCGATGACCATTGGCACTTTTGTAGATTTTCCCAGCTTGTTCAGTTGACATTCCTCGCAAGTAGCCACAAATTTCTCTACGTCGGACGTCATCCCCTTCCAGTAGTATTTCTGCTGTAATTTAGCGTACATACGTTTTACGCCGGGCTGGCCCGCAATTGGTGTGATGTGATATTCCTTGGGTATGGACATTACCTCGTCATCAGTGGGTGTAATGACTCCACTGCCATTGACCGACTGTCCTACTGTCTCTGTTTCTTTCCTTGTCTGCGCGCGAGTTACAATATTTATACGACTCAGCGCGTCAGCATTTGGGTCAGCAAGGGTCCGCCTGGGGCAGACAATTGCTCTTATTTTTATTGACTGTTGCCTATGGCATACAATCGCTCTTATTTTTATTGACTCTGATACTTTTTCCCTAATCTCTTAAATGTAGCAAGACCCATGAACAAGTATCACACTTCGTTTTTATCCTCGGAATTTCTCGGAACTCCAAAAACCATAAAACGGGACCGGAACTTGATTCCAGGATGACCTTAAGCTCATCCTACCTTAAATAATTTTTCTGGGCGCCAGCTGAATTTTAGGGGACACGGATCCAACAAACCACAACCATATCTTAACCGTAAAATCGAAACAATCACCCCGAAATCAGTTAAAACAAAACGCAAGATTGGAGGGGAACCGAGGATAAGGGTACGGAAGGCTCGGGTTGCTCAGGATGTGGGTCGTGGAGAGAGGGGTCGATTCGTCAAACAAAGCGTCAATTACCCAGAGGTCAATTATCGAGAAGAGGTATCAAAGGAAGAACCTTAAAACTAGCTGAAAAAGGTCGGGTATAATAGTCAATGAAGAAGCATGGGATAAGTTTTACGTGTTCCTCTATTGAAGTATCTCATATATAAATTGATCAGATTTCCAAACAGATTTATACATTTCGAGTCAACATAATCTGAAATATTCTCCAACCCTTAATAACTAATCCTGTAATGACCAGTTTACATCGTTCATGCGAAAGAGAGAGGTACTGGAAGTAGAAAGCCAGAGAGATGAGCAGAATAGCCGTTTGTGCGTGCACACGCCAAACTGAGAGAGGTAGAGTGAGCGAGCGTAGCGTGAGAGCGAGAGAGAGAGAGAGAGACGCAGCGACGCGGCTATTAATGTATGCCACGCTGGTTGATTTTCCGCGTAATTTTTATTCGCCACTGAAGTAGAGAGCCTAGCGACAATATAAATATGACTTTTAGAGATATTAGGTACCTTGGAGGATTAGAATCTGCCATGAATCATGTATTTTCCTGAACGAGATGACCATTTGTAACGATTTTACTTAGGAGAGAGCGTCTCGCGTCGTGTTCAAGCACGGGGAGATGCAAAATGACGTGGCTTCCCGATTCGGTATAGAGAGCATATGGCGTAGCTGCCGCAAGAGAGCTAATTTTGGCCAAGATGTGTCGAATAGACACGACGAGTGGCCGGAAGCACGATGATTTAATTGAAAGTTAGGAGTCCAACCATAAACATTCGCAGATAACTCATAATTGACTTTCCCCGTACCCAACCGGACTCCATATCATCCCAGGTAGCTAGTTAGCATATCAGAGAGCAAATATTTGCAACAGCCATGGGTGCTGCAAGCCTAGCTTCTCTGCTTCTGGAGGGAAGCAGGTTGGACAGAGAGCACAGGCAGCAAGATTAGATAGCGAGCTGCTCAACTCGGAAGCACAAGGAGCGGTAGCAGGAAGCTCATGAAGAATCTCCAAGTTTTATAGCCAGGAGAGAGCGGTAAACGGCCGGACATTATCCGCGAAAATTTAGGGAGCATAAAATATGCGAAGAGAGCAGTCGAAATCCTCCATTGATCTTTCAGAGGATAGAAAGCATCGGAAAATATAGAAAGAGCAGAGATAACATGCGACTCGACTCGGAAACACGAGGAGCATTTTCACAATATATTTTAAATTTTGGGAGCATCATTCATATTTCGCGCATAGAGTCCATTTCTAGGGAGCATAATTCATATTTCGCGCACAGAGTCCATTTTAGGGAGCATAATTTACATTTCGCGCATAGAGTCCATTTTTAGGGAGCATAATTTATATTTCGCGCATAGATAACGGCTAGGGTAATGGGTTTGTGAGAGCTGATGGCTGAGCGGGTGCCTGCGCACATGGCAGCCATTTCGGGTGGCGTCGTTATACGGGAGATAGCATGACGCCGTGAGTTTTTACCGAATTTTCCGCGATAAATATACTGAAAATTAATTAAATTCTCCCCCAAAAGAAAACCCCAGTACTCACCATACTGTTTTGGGTGTCCTTGCCGTCGTCTGAACTCGAAAAACGGTTTTGCTTCCGAATGGAAGCATTGTTTTCGTCGGATTTTGACTTTCTCCAATTTTGGCTGAAAATGATGTAGAATGGTATGAAACGTGGCGAAATGATATTTTTAGAAAATGTCTGTATAAGTGTGTGTGATAATTTGAATTTTAGTCAATTATTCTTTAGAAAATACAACACTAAAAGGATAAAATTCATTCGAAAAAATTTGAAATTTTGGCTGATAATTGGTATCATTGAGATGCAACTCTGTGCCAAATTTCAACCGGATCGGTCAACAGGTTCCTGAGATACAGCCATTTATCGGAAAATCGTTTTTCTCAAATATCTTCTAAACTATCTAACCGATTGATTTTTTTTTTCAAAATATTCGTCGTGATGTCTTCTATCCAGATCAATTATAATATGTGTACCCGTTCATTGAAAGTTTTTGAGATATTGCTCATTTTCCATTTTTCACCTAAATTCCTTGTTCGCACAATACCTTCAGAAATAACAGTAAAAAAAATTTCAAACTTGGTGGGATTTTAGGTCTTACGAAAATAAAGGTCGGTATTGTGGATGGGCCCAATTGACTGTGAGGTTTCGAAGATATTCAACTCTATGTATAAAATTATTTTCTCAAATATCTTCTAAAGTATCTATCCGATTGATTTTTTTTTTTTCGAAATATTTGTCTCGATGTCTTCTATCCAGATCAATCATAATATGTATACCCGTTCATTGAAAATTTTAGAGATATTACCCATTTTCTATTTTTCACCTATTAGCACGATAACTTCAGAAATAACAGGGAAACAAGTAGGCGGTCACTGCCATGCGGCTGGTATTAAGCGGTCAAAGAAATGCGGTATTATATTATGCTTGTTTTTTTTTTCTACCAATTTCATTGGTAGTTAGCTTCCGAACGGATCTAGAATTGATTCTGCCCAGAATAAAATATAGAAACTTTATGAATTACATTTCCTCAAGGGAAATCCCACTGGAATAAAGAAAATCAGTGAAATAAATTTATGAATTACTCTTCAATCAGTGTTGGAAGAAAATCCAAAATGGTTGAGTTCTGCTGGAATTTCCTACTTGATCCCATTTTCATCCCATTTGAAAGGGAAATAGAATAGAATAATGATTATTTATTCCGTGAGCTGTCCCATCGTATTCAACGAAAATAAAAAAAAAATTAAATAAATTTATGAATTACTTTTCGATTAATCCTCAAGGAAAATCTAAATCGATTGAAATTTTGCACTCAACACCAACTTCCATCCTCTTTGAAGAGGGAAAAAAAATAATAATTGGCTGTATCTTGGAAAGTAGAGGACATATCGACTTCAAATTTTACACAGAATTGTAACCTGACTATACCAACTAGTAGCCCAAATTTCAGATCCAGGCACCAACTCTTAGTTGCATAATAGCTCATTGGGACTAATTCCGAGAATAAAAATAGAAAATCGACAATATCTCGAAAACTTTCAATAGGGCGGTATACATATTTTGATTGTATTAGATAGAAGCCACCGTGACGAATATTTTGAAAAAAAAAAAAACCAATCGGTCAAGTAGTTTCTGAGATATCAGAGAAACGAGTTTTACACATAAAATGCAATATCTCCGAAACTAATCGGTCAATTGCGCCCATTCAAAATAGCAACCTTTATTTTCATAAGACCTACAATCATACCAAATTTGAACTTTTTTTATAGATTATTTTTTAAGTTATCACGCGTACAAGGATTTTAGCGAAGAAAATAGAAAAAGGGCCATAACTATGTGACTTCTCGGGGGTCGGAGTGAATATTTTTATCAAAATCGATAGATATTTTTATGACGAATATTTTGAAAAAAAAAAAAAAAATTGATCGCTTAAACTGTTCCCGAGATATTAAAGAAAAACGATTTTCCGATAAATGACGATATCTCGAGAACTAATCAGTCGATCAAGCTGAAATTTTGCCTGAAGTTGAACATAAAAGATACCAAATATGTGTAAAAATTTCAGATTTTTTTGAAAAAATTTTGCCGTTTTATTATCCCAATTTCAAAAAAGAAATCAAAAATCTGCACACACACTCATACACACATACGGACAGGCGCTAAAAATATCATATCTTGACGTTTCATAACACTCCACATCATTTCCACACAAAATTGGACAATATCAAAAATCTTGTAAAAACAAAGCTTCCGTCCGGAAGCAAAAAAGTTCAAACTAGGTAGGATGTTAGTTCTTATGATAATGAAGGTCCGTATTGTAGATGAACCAAATCGACTGATAGGTTTCGAAGATATTCAACTTTCAATACCTAAATTCAAACTGGTGGACCGAATTTAATGTTTTTTTTGGTCTGTAATATCACACGATATTACAGTGATTTGAGATCCATTCGGAAGCATATTACCAATTAAATTGGTAGAAACGAGAAGAAATGCGAGTTATAATTACATATTTTGTTAAACGTTCAGCTGCTGCCGCATTCACTCCTGCCACATAGGAGCCTATGAACTACTTGTTTTACTAGGGCGTGGCACGTGAATTTTCGATGCGACACAGTCTGTTCACAGGTACGTTCACGACTGACCATGCGGTGCGTAATGGCGACGCGCAAGCGCGATACTTGTTGCGCCCGAGTGGTGGGGAAACCGGCCGGACAGTGGCGTCATCGCGCGGCGGGAGTATCAACTTTCGCGAGAAGGGCGGCGAGACGCGAGTTTTATTTAAATTTGAATTTATCGGAGGTAGCTGCGTGATTACTTATTTTTGTAATTTTTATGGTGTACGAACTGAAGCGGTAATATCTCTGAATCTAAACCGTAGGGAGGTTAGAGTGTGGTTGTTGCCCTCGTCTACGACCGGAATTAGGTAGCTTATCCGTAGAGGATACTCTCCGGAGAAGAATTAGAAACTTCGCCAACGATACGATAATAGACATAACTGAAAGCTCAGGCAACTCATACAGGGGGAATGATCTAATTCGCTCCTGTATGACCTTCCAACCAAAAATTGCGATAACTGGAAATTTCTAGCACTCTCGCGACTAGGGGAGTGCGAGTATCTTAACTCGACCTATGTGTTCACTCTTCAAACAAACCCAGAAGGGGTACAAAGATGCACTGGGTAGCACAGTGTGTCGGCCCTGATCTGCGGTGATCCTTGGCCCTTCAACCGAATTTACGTAGACAAAATCTCTGTCTTCTAATAATCTGAACCAGAAATTGACTAAACCGAAATATATGGTGTGTGGAAAGTAGGATTTCAGCCTTCTAGTCGTGAATTGAACGGTAATATCTGAATAAGGGAGCTGCCGCGAGTTGATACTGGATTATTCTTCCCGGTGCTTTGCTTACCCCGGGGAGCACCGATGTTCCGCAACTTTACCCGTTGATCTCAGCGTACCGGAATGTTGTCGCGATCTTGATTAGTCTCTCTCTCGCTCTAAACCTATATAATTACCCATACTGCTCATGGGGTGGCGAATTCGCTGGGAATTTCGTCACATCTTTTACTGGGACTAACGAGTTCATTTTTTTAACATCTCCGTAACCTGATGATTCACCTCTCCCTCTTGCGATTGAGGCAATCGATGAGGGCGAACATTGACAGGCACAGTCCCTGGTTTTAAGGGAATTCCATGTTCCAAGTGATCAGTAATCCCTGGAGCATCCCCTGGAAGCTGCACAACTGCATTGAATTCCTCCAAAATTTCCATAAAAGAATTTCTTTCTTTATCATTGAGATGCTCAATTCTAAGATTCTCGCGTAAAAGTTTTATGCGATCTTTGATTTCATGCTTAATGCCATTTCCAAACGTTTCCATGGCAGATTCTGTTGCTAACTCGTGCAATTCGACTGTCGGTAAATCGATGTATGCGTCTTCATGGTTTGTATTTATTATGCAAACGTATGCAAAGTTATTTACCGCTTTAGTGAGGCATTCTCCCATAAAGATACCTTTTTTAAACTTTTTTTTATAGGCGATGCCCTCCACTGTGCCCTCTGTTGGTACTTGAAATAGGGCTTCTGTTCTGGCTTTGATTTTTATTGGTTCTTTATCTGGAAAGAACTCGAAATGATGATTATTGATGACCAACGCCTTGCCCTGGATGATATTCACCTCAAGGCTAGGTGAAGCTAAGAAATCTGCGCCTTGGATTTCCCCCAATGAAATTTATGTAGCAGAACCTCATCCCAAATTTTCAAGTGAAGAATAATCTCTCCCAAGGTTGGAACGTCTTGATTAGAAATTCCCCTGAGAACTTGTTGTCCTTCTGTTATCTGAGCATGTTTGGAAAGTTTATTAATTTTTATCGGAGACGTCTTGGCCCCTGTATCATTTAAAAACAGTGTAGGTTATTTCAGTTCCTTCGCAGAAATTAACACCTGCATTTTTATGTCGGCTGGCTGGACTGGAGTTACCATTCTTTCTTTCTTAACCTCCATTCCTCCGACGGCCTCTGAAGGTTAAATCATCATAATTTGGATAGCGCCAACTGGTAAGGGTGTCGCATACTCCCCGCCTTCAGGATCATTTTTCCTCCTGGCCCCATTGTTGTTGCTTCCATTCTATTTCCCCGGAGTACTCGGCTTATCAGACCCCGTATTATTCTGCTTGGCTGCTCCCAAGTTAATTTTTGATGATTCAGCAATGCCCAACTTTTTTTTTAATCTATGACAATCTGCGTACTCATGACCTGTATACCTACAAAACTTACAGACAGAACCAAAAGCATTAATGCTACGTCGATGTGACGCAACTGCCAACGATTTCCGTTGTCCCCCTTGCAAATTTTTGCAATCTCGTTTAAGATGACCTGATTGGCCACAATTAAAACAATTTCCAGTGGACTAGCAACTTGTAGAATCTCTGCCCCCTCCAATGGAATTTCGGTTTTGACCTGCATTATTTCCATTCCTGCCTTTTACACCGCCAATGATTGTTTTCTCAAGATCTATGGCCCCAGTGCAAGACTCGTGGAGTGTTTTATGCCTGTTTGCTCTAACAAGTATTTGTAGTTGTCCTCGCAACCCCTGTTCAAACGTGAGTTTGGCTTGATACCGGATAGCATCACTAGCCCCAAATTTTCCTTCTTCTGAGAGATAAGGTAGGACTCCTAACAATGTGTTCAGGTAATCCATGGTAATTTCTTCCGTGCGCCGCACGTATTTTGCGACATCTTCGTTATCTTTTTGCTGATGTTATGTCCGGAGACGTTGCTCAGCGTCGGAGGACAACTTTAGGATTTTGGTTAAAATGTTTCCGTACGTTTTAGGTTGGAATTATCAATAGAAAGACGGTATGAAATATCATCTTCTACTTCTTTTATTTTTTATGAGGATGACGCTACAGTCCTTTCGCCGTGCAAAGCTAAGAAAGATTTCTACTTAGGTTTTGAGGAGTAAGTAGAAATATATATATTTAGAAAAGGTTTTTATTCGTGTTTCCAGGTTTTACGGACACGATAAATATGACTTGATTTCCATTAACGATTTTTAGATATTGAAGTTAAATTGGAGATCCCTACATTCCACACGGAGATCATTCAACATAGATTATTCTCTTACAATTTAGACACTTTAGGGCAGTTCCACAATTGTAATTACACTAGTTTTACTAAAAATATTAATCGTTCTGAAGGTTTGAATAAGATTTTTCTAAGAATTAATGAAAGATACTTGAAGTTTAATTTGGTTTTTGAGTTGTGAATCCTTGAGTAGATTCATTACGTTTCTCCGCGGGCAACTTTAGGCCATATGCGTGTACTTAAATAAAAATACCTTCTTTCACTTGTGATTTGGAGGAATTTGAATTTTTAATTTGACTAATCTACTAGGTTGAAAAGATTAATTGTCCGCACCACAGCACAGTTAATGATATCCCTTTTAATGCAAGAAATTACACCGCTCTCGATTTAAGGACGGGGATCCCTGTACAATTCGCCCGATCACTACTACTTCTGTTTTACAGGGTGTTAGTAAATGACTTTTTTTCCTGTTAACCACTAACGCAGAAAAATTCGTAGAATCCGGGAAAAATATTGAAAAAAATATTCATTTAACTGATTTTTAGATATAAAAAGTTAGAAATTGTAGAAAAAATGAGTGCTCGATGGTGATTCAAAATGGCAGAGAAACATCTGGCAATGTCGCATAAATATTATGAAGTGAGTTGACGGTGGCCTAGGGAATTTTTTTTTTTGTTTGGTTACTTGAGTCATGGGTTATAAAAAAATATGAGATGGGACATGAGATGATTTTTTTATTTTAATATTCCAACTTATTTATGAAAAATGGTATGGATTGTGACATTTCTGAGCCCACGTGTGCCAAAAATGTGAACTAAGGGGATTTGCGATTATGCTCGTTTCATCCGATTGCTCTTTGATAAGCTTATCTGAAGATGATCTGTTATTAACTAGATTACATGGGAACGACGACAGGAAATTCCAAAAAAAAAATCACGATCATGTTCGGAAGGATGTAACAAGACGCTACTGTAAGGAAATGTCCTTTCAGAAATTAGCAGAAGTGGTAAGAGTGAAGATTACTCCAATGAGTTGATCGCATTTTTACACAGGAATAATACACCTAAATTTAGCGGAATCAAGTTGGGAATCTTGTGCCTAGTGTAATCAGGTGCTACTGTAGAGAAAAATCATAAGTTGGTGATTTTCATAGAGGATTGAAGACTGAATGAGTGGCAGGAAGCGATTTCTCATTGCGTCTTCATCAGATTAAACTCTAAACCTCCATCTCATAATCCAACTCTACAGATACAGTGAATTTTGTTGAGCACTAATTCCCAAAATACAAAAGTTCATTCGAAATTATTTGAAAGCCCATTTTTGAGTTTTAAAAACCGTAACTTATCGTGTTCCATAGATGACGGACTGAATGTAAATTGATTTTGAATGTAGCTCTGTTTAATCATTAGATGAATTCCTTCATCTTTGGATCTGCTGGAGTTGCGTAACATACGCATATGATATGTTGAATTGTATGATACTGTGGAACAGCGATAGATACTGGAAAGACTAGGGAAACGGAGAGGGTTGGATCGAGATACGCGGTAGCGTATCGGCCAAGTAACCATTTTTTAAATTTCCCGCTCGACTCAACTCGACTCGACTCAAATAAAACTGGCCGACAGCTACCGCGTATCTATACACGAGACAACTACCCCCTCCACTACCTCCGTATATTAATATCTCCATAAAATGAGAATGGCACTGATTACGCGGAAACTAACTTCACTTTCATTATTTAAATCGCCTATCGTCTTGCGATTAATATATTTATCATATTTTTCCGATGAGTATTTACGGAGATACAAAAATAAACAACGCGGATTTCTCGAAAATAATCAATTGAGATTATTTCGTCTCAGAATCAAGTTTGCAAGTTGGTAGTGGCGTGGAATTAGCCAAAAATGTTTGCGTTGAAAATACAGCGCTGCGCATGCGCTGAGTGGCGAGTGATATTGAGGTTATTTTCCCTTGTTGTTGTAATTTACTTGTCAACTTGTCAATCAAACGGTGAGTGTTATAATACAACAGCAGTTGCCTAGAATTCAGTAAATTCCCATGAAGTTGCTATGGGTTAAGAGGATGGATATGTGCTTTGAATTGATACACGTAAGCCAGAGGAATTGATTTACAAATCACTGGATCACTGGAATTTCTACGTGCCATTCACAGGCTGAAATACCATCCAAAAAGGTAACTACTGTATTAATAATCAAATTATCTCTGTAATGGATCATCTGAAGCGAAAATTTCAAGAGACCTTTCCTGTAGATTATGAAATTTCCTACAAAAAAAGTCTCTTGACATTTTCTCTTAAAATCCTCAGTTTATCAAATAATCGTTACAAAAGTGACGAAAATTAAGAGAGAAAATCATTAATTAGTGGTTTATTTTAATGATTGTTCAGGAATAATTTGCTATTATTTAAAATAAACAGGTAAACACTCATTGAATAATCCTCGAGTGTATTTAAACAATTAAATAATTGGATAAGGAAGATATCTGGCCATCAATCGAATAATCCTCGACTATATTTATTAAATAATTGGATAAAAAAAATATCTGGCCCTCAAAGAGGTCGAATGCTTGAAGGATGATACCAAACGCCAGCCATTGACACATTCTCACGCCGACTCGAAGGTAAATCCACTCAAAAATCACTAATTGCTAATCCAAATCATAAAATAATTAATCTCAACCGTGAAATCTTCCTCAATAATGTATTTAACTCTGGAATTATTCATTTTAGGAGAAAATATCAAAAGACCTTTTTTGAGGCTGACAAAATTTCCCACAAAAAATGTCTCTTGATAAATTCTCTTAGAACCTCACGTTTCCCAGATAATTCAATAATTAATCAGAGAGAACTCCAAAAGGATCAATTCCTAAATTACTCTCACTTAATTATCTCAATTTATCTCCTAAACGAGTGACTTAATCCAAAAATCTCAAAAAACCTTTTTTGTAGCCTACAAAATTTCCTACAAAAAAGGTCTCTTGATATTTTCTCTTAAATGTTGGGAGCAATGCTGCTGACAACGCCATAACACAGAGACACACACACATATACAGAGTGGGTCTCACCACTGTGTCCGTCAACTACCTGTATCAGTTACGTTGAATAAATGTTACACAGCAGACGTGCTATATCACGAGTTTAACCTCACGTGTACTCAATTCTCACCTGTTATATCTATCTTACAATCCCTATCACATATTCCACTGACTCCTACAGGTTATGGGCCGTCACATGTGTATTTGGGAAAAACATTGTGAAGATTAATAGCAAAAAGAAATTAATTATTACAGTGAACCGGCGAATTCCGGTTGAGTGAATTCAGTTGAAAATGGATAAAATGGCGTCGGAGACGAATATAAATCCAAGAATGTACGGTATAATACCGCTTAACAGCAGTAATTATCAAACATGGAAAGTGAAGATTGAGGCTTTAATGAAAAGGGAAGGCTCCTGGCGAGCAATTTCGAAGGACAGACCGACTGATCCAGAGGAAGCAGATGAATGGGAGATACTGGACGAAAAAGGACAGGGTACGATCACATTATTTTTGGAAGATGATCAAAATTCTCATGTAGAGGAGAAAACCACTGCAAAAGAAATGTGGAATGCTCTCAAAGCTGCTCATGAAAAAGCCAGTGGTGCAAATAAATTCTTACTGGTAACAGAATTATTCGAGCAAAAACTACATGAGGATGAAGACGTAGAAAAACACATTGCCAAAATACAAATGATAATTAAGAATCTAGGAGCTCTTGGGTGCAGAAGCGCACAGGAGTTTGGAGTTTACAAATTATTGCATAGCATGCCTCCGTCGTATGAGTCATTGGTATCAAACCTCTGGTCAAAACCAGAGGAAGAGCTTACCATGGATGTGGTAAAAGCATCACTCATCGCAGAGTACAAGAGGAGGAAGAAGGGAAGTACAACGGATGAACAGTATGTAGCTTTGAAAACACACAAATTCTCAGGAAAAGGTCTTGAGTGTTTTTTCTGTGATAAAAGAGGACACACGAGACTCGACTGCCCAAGTTATCGAAAATGGAAAAAGAATGATAATAAATACCCCTCATACCCGAAACACAACAGAGCAGCAGCAGCGAGGGGAGGCAACGAGTCTGGCGAAAACGAGAGCGACAGTGATGGAGCTACTGCTATTCATGAGGCCTATTGTGTACACAAAAATAAACCAAAAGGTAATTGGTTTTTAGACTCTGGAGCCACTAGTCACATGACTAACAACATTCAATTCTTTGAAAAATTGAATACTGAATACAGATCGACGGTACGCGTGGCAAATAAAGACTTGTGTACAGTTTAATTGGTAGTGGAAAGATCGAATGTCTCATAACTGATGGAACAACAAGATTCCTGACGTTGAAGAATGTACTGTATGTACCAGACCTGGAATCTGGACTGATTTCAGTGGGAACATTGGACAGACAAGGCTATCACCTCAGGGTTCACAAGAACCAGATGGTTATTTTCAAAAATAAAGAAGAAGTCGCAGTAGGTGATTGTACTAGCCAGATGTACATTTTAAGGACACCTGAGTATGCCCTTGCTGTCATGCCCCAACATCCCAAAAACTGTATCCACAAGTGGCACACTAGGCTTGCCCATCGTGACCCGAAGGCAATCAGAAAACTCCACAATCACCGGCTGGCAACCGGAATAGAAATTGAGGACTGTCCAAGAAAACAAATCTGTGAATATTGCGTGAAAGGGAAAATTTCTAGAAAACCTTTCCCGAAAAAATCAACAACAACAACTGAGAGAACACTGGACTTGATCCACACCGATCTATGTGGACCAATGCCCACAGAAACTCCAGGAGGACGAAGGTATTTTATGACATTAATTGACGATTACAGTCGTTATACGCACACCTATCTATTACGTCACAAATCACAAGCTGAAGAAGTAATCAAAGATTTTATAAAATTTAGCAGAACTCAATTTGGAAGAATACCCAAAGCTTTCCGCTCAGATGGAGGGGGAGAATACCTGAGTCACAATCTGAGGGATTATCTTCAACGAAAAGGTATCATTTTCCAACACACAACACCTTATACACCGGAACAGAACGGAGTAGCAGAAAGAAAAAATAGATACATTGTTGAAGCAGTCAGGACAATGTTAGCTGGTGCTAAACTCCCACCTACGTACTGGGGAGAAGCAGCAATAACAGCCACATACGTCCAGAACCGCCTTCCTACAAGATCCAAACTAACTACGCCTTTTGAACTGTGGCATGGAACAAAACCAGATGTGAAAAACTTAAGGTCTTTTGGATGCAGAGCCCTAGTGCACATTCCCAAACAAAAAAGAGATAAATTAAAAATTAAAAGTGATGAATGTGTGTTCTTAGGATATCCGAAAGATATTAAAGGATATCGTCTACTGGAAAAATCCACTGGTAGGATCATTATCAGCCGAGATGTTCAATTCCTCGATTATGATCAAATTGAAGGAGAAGAAGTCACCCTGATGGACCTTCCAACAACTCCAAAAGAAGAGTCAACCCAACAGCCGATCATGATATCCCTCAGTGGATAGAATGATAAAATTGAACCCAGAAAGAGTCACAAAAAGGAAGGAACTAGAAGCAACGTCTCCAGTGAATATCACAGCCCGGACATGTCACAATCAGAGGAGGTTATTGATTTTGTTGATCTTACCAGCCCAACATCCAGCGAGTCCAACGAAAAAGCACCAACACCATCGTCATCAGCATCACCAACTGAAAGTTCATTCAATCAAGAAGATATTGAAGAAAAAGAACCACGAACATATGAAGAAGCAATAAATGGACCACGTGCCAAGGAGTGGAAGGCAGCAATGGATGAAGAGTTAGAATCTCTGAGAGCTAACAACACATTGGATGTTGAGCCAGTCCCAGCCAACAAGAAGCTAGTAGGATGCAAGTGGGTCTACAAAATAAAAACAAATTCAAATGGACAACCAAATCGTTTCAAAGCGAGGCTGGTAGCCCAAGGTTTCTCCCAGAAGTTTGGAGTGGACTATGACGAGGTTTTTGCCCCAGTTGCGAAGACTAGAACGATAAGAACATTACTCTTCATCGCTGGAAAACGTAATTATCATGTAATCCACCTCGACGTTAAAACAGCTTTTCTGAATGGAAAACTGAAAGAGGTCATATATATGCGACAACCCCCAGGTCAAGAAATAGAAGGGAAAGAAGACTGGGGATGCCGACTTAATAAAAGTATTTATGGATTAAAACAGGCAGCCAAGGCATGGCATGACACACTGGAAGAGAAACTCACGAAACATGGATTTGAATCGAGCGAGAAAGATCCATGTTTGTACAAACTACTTAAAACTTCAACAATTTATTTGATAGTCTACGTGGATGACATCATTGTTGCTGGCAACTCAAGAGAAGATATTGAAAAATTAAAAGCACAATTAAATGAGGAATTTAGCATTAAAGACCTGGGCGACATTAAATATTACCTGGGAGTTCAAATAAAGAAAAATAAAAATGGAGATTATCTAATTAACCAATCCGACTACATTCAGAAGATCCTGAAGAGAGCTAAACTTGAGAATGCAAAAGGATCCAATCATCCAATGGATACTGGATATGAAAAGGCTAGAGTGAACTCACCACCATTGGAGAACGACCAATACGCTAAATTGATTGGAGCTCTCCTATATCTGTCAGTCAACTCCAGACCAGACATCTCAGCTCCTGTTAACATTCTAGCTCAACATGTAAAAGAAACCAGACAAGTAGACTGGAACGAAGTCCAGAGGGTCTTAAGATACCTGAAATCCACTATAAATTACGAATTAAAATTGAGTGATAAATTAGCAGAACAACAGAGTCTGGTTGGATATGCGGACGCAAACTGGGCAGAAGAGAGACTAGAAAATCAAACTCTGGATACATCTTTAAAGTCAATGGAGGAACAGTATGTTGGTCAAGCAAAAAGCAAGGTTGCGTGGCCATATCATCCACAGAAGCTGAGATCGTGGCACTCTCTGAAGTAGCAAGAGAAACTATCTGGATGAGGAAAATTCTCAGCTTTCTAGATGAAGCTCAAAATGGTCCCACCATTATTTATGAAGACAATCAAAGCTGCATCAACAGTCTACACTCTCCTGGACTGAGTGACAGAGTGAAGCACATGGACTCTCGTGATCTCTTAGCCAAAGACTATGAAGAAAAAGGAATAATTCAAGTGCAATATATTCCAACCGAAGATAATCAAGCAGACATGTTGACAAAAGCAATCGGACCAGTGCGACTGAAGAAGCTGAACGAGTTGATTGGACTGACTGCAACAGAGAATCAGACACAGCAGCATTGAGGGGAAGTGTTGGGAGCAATGCTGCTGACAACGCCATAACACAGAGACACACACACATATACAGAGTGGGTCTCACCACTGTGTCCGTCAACTACCTGTATCAGTTACGTTGAATAAATGTTACACAGCAGACGTGCTATATCACGAGTTTAACCTCGCGTGTACTCAATTCTCACCTGTTATATCTATCTTACAATCCCTATCACATATTCCACTGACTCCTACATTAAAATCCTCAGTTTCTCAGATAATCGTTACAAAAGTGACGAAAATGAAAGAGAGAAAATAATTAATTAGTGGTTTATTTTAATTGTTCAGGAATAATTGGTTATTCGAAACAAAGATGTAAACACTCGTCAAATAATCTTCGACTGTATTTAAACAATTAACTAATTGGATAAAAAAGATATCTGGGCCTCAAAAATGTCGAATGCTTGAAGGATGACACCAAACGCCAGCTATTGACACATTTTCACACCGATTCGAAGGTAAATCCACTCAAAAATCACGAATTACTGATTAAAATCATAAAATAATTAACCTCAACCGTGAAATCTTCCTCAATAATGCATTTAACTCTGGAATTATTCATTTTAGGAGAAAATATCGAAAGACCTTGTTTGGAGAGGAACTTAATTTTGCCGTGGATATGGGTGGTGTGATGGAAGTGGTTATTTGTGGAAAACTACATTGATAACACAGTTGATTAAAATCACTCTCAAAGGTTTATTGACGGAATTGAACCGCACGTTAAATGATTTATGTACAAAGTTGATAATTGTCTCAGAATTGTTAATTAACTGCATGGACTTGACTCTAAATAATTGTTGATTAAATGACTGACTAAACTGCGATAAATACTTGAGAAAACACTATTGAGATTGACCTTGAAGTGACTTGAGAATTACTGGATATAATAATTGATTTGATAAAGTCTGAGATATTTTACTGTTAAATAATATCGGTGAATTTCACTAATAATTGTCTCTGATAATTAACTCGTTGAATAATACACTTGGATGTTTTACTCTGATAAGTAACTCTTGAATTGAACTGATGAATGTCCTTGAACTGTTGCTAGGTGAGAACTATTCGAATTGAGAACTGGCTATTTGATAACTATTTAGATAATTTACTCGTTGATTTACTGAATTAATGGTTGATGGTTTACTCGGTGATTTTACTAATTGATTTACTTGTTGAATTACTCGGTGAGTTTACTAATTGATTAGTTGCCCGAAGGCTATATGACTACATGTTGAGTGCTAAGTTGATACTTCTTGCTAGCCCGAAGGCTAGTTGGCGACTGCTTGGTTTAAAAGTGAGGTGATTTACTCCTGGACAGACTGTTGACCCGAAGGGCCTCGATTGTTTCCGAATTTGCTCGAACTGACTAATTAAATTGATAGAAATCTTAGTTGCGTTTCAAACAGACCTTTTTTGATGCTGACAAAATTTCCCACAAAAAATGTCTCTTGATAAATTCTCTTAGAACCTCACGTTTTCCAGATAATTCAATAATTAATCAGAGGGAATTCCAACAGGACCAATTCCTAAATTACTCTCACTTAATTATCAATTTATCTCCTAATCGAGTGACTTAATCCGAAAATCTTAGAAGACCTTTTTTGTAGCCTACAAAATTTTCTACAAAAAAGGTCCTTTTTTATATCCCCCTAAACCCCCTCCTTCTCCAGATAATCTCCCCCCAAACTGAAGGAACCCATCTAACTGCTTTGAAAATCTTTCAGAACCTCATCAACATCTCTATCATCACCACCACCAACACCATCATCATGCCCCGTACAAGCAGGCTCGTAAACGCAACTCATCCCTCTCCACCCATGAGGAGAGTGACATGCTGATAAAAGACTTTCAATCAACGTCAAGCAAAAGCTCGCCTTCGTAAAATGGACTCAGACTTCGACATGATGTTCAAAAGTTTTTCAAACCAAATGAGTAACTCTCTAAAATTCCCCCAGAGGCTCATAAATTGACACTTGGAGTTCTATCAAGATTCCTGGAGGATCAGGACCAGGACTACGACGATGTCTCATCAACCAGTGAAGACATTCCACCCTTAATTCCCCCCTCAACAGTCAAGAATTCAAAATCTCTGAAGAGACACACAGCAGCTTCTGTGGACGATGGATATGTTACAGAAAGTGGGATTGGTCAGGAGAGGGTCTCAAGGGCTGACAAGGTCACATCAATGACCCAAAAGCCCAGAAATTCAAAATCATCATCCAGAACAACTGGGAGAGTCCAAAAATCGAGTGCATCGAGTGATAGAAGATCAAATTCACACTCGAGAGGGGTTTCCTCTAATATTCCTCAGTTGGATGCTGAGGCTCTCAGGCAACTGCAGATGTTGAAGGGACATATTGATAGGGTCATTGATACGCAGTAGTTTAGTTAATCAGTTTTAATTTGATTCGATGATGATAAATGGATTATTGATAGATTTATGGATTTTTAGGAGATAAATTGATGTTTTCTAAGAGTTTCAAGGATTGTAGGGGAGAGAGGAGTGAAGATGAGTGATGACTAATTATTTTTCAATTTTGTATTTTGTATTTTTGTCATTGTAATAAAGATGAATTCATTTTATAAATTTTTTGTTGGGTTTTTCATTTATTATTTAACAAATATCTCAGCAAAAATTGAATTTAAAGAAAAATCTCAAAAGACCTTTTTTGTAGAGAATGAAATTTAAACAAAAAAGGTCTGTTAACATTTTCATGTAAAACCACTAGTTCTCGAAATAATCGCAAAATAATGAATACGAAATTACAATTTTAGGATAATTTTTTTCAATTAAAAGGATTAAAATGATAAAACGATTGCAAAAACACATAATCTATTGATTCATTTTTCCGATGAATATTTATACGGAAATACAAAAATAAACAACGCAGACTTCTCGAAAATTCACAAAAATCGTATGACACAAAAAAAAATATTTTCCTCTCTAGCGCGGCCCACCAACTCCCCACGAGTAAAAAATCCTCTAACCTCATAACGATGGCCCAGGCAACATTTTTCCGTAATAATTCGCGCTTTGCCGAAGAGCAGTACGGAAGAAAGGATACTCTTTATGGACTCATTTTGAAAAAACTACTGAAATCTTGAAAAAAAAACGAAAACGAAGTTTTCTTTTAAAAAAACGCCAAGTAACCATTTTTACGCGTATTTGATTATCTTCTGGGCATTTGAAAAAAAAAAACAAATGGACTAAAAAGCGCCAAGTCAGATATACTTACGAGAAAAAAATTAGTAGAGGCAGGACCAAGGTACTTGGCGCGGTTGACAAGATGAAGACGACGAGGCTCTCAGTAAGTACTGCTAAAATTGAATTGATCGAATGATGCTCAGCAGTGATTTTGACAATAGAAAAAAACAGCGCCAAGTCCCTTGGTCCTGCCTCTACTAATTTTTTTCTCGTAAGTATATCTGACTTGGCGCTTTTTAGTCAATTTGTTTTTTTTTTTCAAATCCCCAGAAGATAATCAAATACGCGTAAAAATGGTTACTTGGCGTTTTTTTAAAAGAAAACTTCGTTTTCGTTTTTTTTTCAAGATAGTTAAGACGATTGCCGGTAAACATCGTTTTCCAGGGTTTGAATCCATTTATAAATTTATTCTCCTTCCATTCATACATAAAATCTGTTACATTATCAAGCTTTTATGTACGCGAACATTATCGTGAACTGTAGGGAACGTCCGTATAATGATGTCGATAAAATGAGTGGAACTATTCATTTCCAAGTTACAGTATCAAATTAATTGATCATCACTTGCTGGAAGTGATGTCCGTCGTGTGCAATGCAGCAGTTTGCTCGGCGTAGCAGATTACGTCGGGTATTTTGCAACATCTGAGGAGTGATTGATGCCACAGCTGTCCTGATACGCTCTTCCAATTGCTCCAACGTGTTGATTTACGTCTTGTAAACGCGATCTTTTACATAACCCCACGCAAAGAAATTTAAAGGAGTTAGGTCAGGGGATCGTGGAGGCCAGAGTCGAGAAGGTGCTTCAGCACGAGGTCCGATGTAACGATGACCTACCATTGTCCTTATAAGTTTTGGTTTGATCGATGAGGGGGAGCACCATCTTGTTGGTACCACATGACATTCCGAACTCCTGGGTGAACGCCTACTTCATCCAGTAATCCTGGTAGAATGTGAGTGAGGAAGTCATTGTATCGAGCACCATTCAGATTTTCCTGATAAAGATATGGCCCAACCTAGAATATTAATTGTAAATATTTGAATGGACTTTAGTGGGTTTTATGTATTTGCATCTATGACGTAATTACGTGAGAAGGTTGATCGATAAATGTATTTACGAATGGATCGTCTCAGCTACGTGTTGATAAGGGGAGCGGGAATGACTGCTATCAATAAATTAAGAATTTCAGGGCATATATCATGAAGGAAATTTTTTTTCGTGAGCTCATGTGACCATTGATCATGTCGAAATTATAACAATTAATTTATTGTTAATTAATTGTGATCATTCGAGGTGATCGCCGATCCCATGCGTTCACGAGAGAATTTCTTCTTCATATCTTACCAGGGATAACTTTACCTCTCCGGAGTAGGGCCATTCCAGTGTTGGCTGTACAAATGAGGAGCGTGGTATCCGCGATGATGAAATCATCATGATACTTGCAAATTGTCGACATTAGAATTTTTATGTAAAGCCTCGACGAGGAAAGTGTTGCATTTGAGGTACTATTTGAGGTTTCATTTGAACTTGAAGTTATTTCTCACACTGATACATGACCTTTGTATAGCCCCCCCCCTTTCCCACCGTATATTGACTGATTTGGGCATTAGATCGATGTACTTGTCAAAGAGTGAAAGTTATTGTTCTGAGAGAGAAAGGAAGAGAAGTCTGAGAAATATGACGGGATTGATTAAAACACATGCCAAAGCATAGATTTGACAAAAATTTCCAATTTAAGAGGAACATAAGTCGCAGAGAGCACGTAGAAAGAGGGGCAGACCGAGAGCTGGAGCGTTGGTGATACGAATCGAAAATGACTGAATCAATTCCAGAGGAAAAACTCTTGAGAACATGATTGCTGAGGCGAAACTAAGAATGACCAGGTCGTGATAAAGGTTCTGAATCCTGCAAAAATAGTACCTCAAATGAGTACAAGTACGTTAAGGCCTGCGCACAACCAAAAAATATAAGGAACAAGGAACAAATATAAGGAACAGGGAATAAGGAACAAAGAATAAGGAACAGTTCAACGCACAATAACTATACATAACCTGTCATTATCACAAAATAAGAAGTAAATTCAGAAATTTTTTGAGTATCTGTTTTTTTGAGATCATGGATAAATTCAATGGATTATTACTAGCAACTCTGAGTTTACAAATGATGGGGCTGATGCTGTTAATCAAGAAAAGGAGGAAGCATAAACGATGGGAACATCGACGTTGGTGGGTTCATCCTATCAATTATGATCGTGATATAACGGGAAGCTTTGACTTATTAATTCTACAATTAAGAGATGATGAGCAGTTATTTTTTCGATATACAAGGATGTCGGTTATAGTATTTGACCAATTGTTGGCGAAAATATCTCCATTCATAACCAAACATAGTCACAGGAAGCCGTTATCTCCGGAGCAACGTTTAGTTATAACACTGAGGTATATTTTCTATCTAAAAGCTGAAAAGCTCAAATTCATCATACGACATAGTTCTCTCCATCAACTTTAATCAATGGAAATTGAATTCTTCAAATTGATTTATAGGTATTTATCGACGGGAGACGAAATCCTCTCTATTGCATTGCAGTTCCATGTGGATGAATCAACCGTTCGGAAAATAATCCACGAAACATGTACAGTGCTCACCAACGTGTTGGCACCTATTTATTTGAAACCGCCAAACAGAAACGATTGGTTGGACATCCTCCAAGGATTTTATCGACGCTGGAATATGCCTAATTGTCTAGGAGCTATTGATGGAAAACATGTTTTGATTCGAGCACCCCCTAATTCAGGCTCCCTTTATTTCAATTATAAAAAGACATTCAGTCTTGTGTTATTGGCAGTCTGCGACCATCAATACAAATTCACATTAACGGATATTGGTGCATATGGGAGTGAGAGCGATGGTGGTATTTTCAATAGATCCAACATAGGCACAGCTCTCTATAACGATGCTCTGGACTTCCCACCCGGGGTTTCTATGCTTCCGGGTTCGAGGATTGAAATGTATCCTTTTTTCGTTGGAGACGATGCTTTTCCATTGAGTCGATATCTTATGAAACCTTACCCTGGACGAGGTCTTGATTGGACAAAAAAGATCTTCAATTATAGACTTTCTCGCGCTAGGCGAATAATCGAAAATGCCTTTGGAATTTTAGTTTCACGTTGGAGAGTTTTCACTAAGCCTATTTACTCTACCCCAGATAAAGTTGAAAAAATCATCACAGCTTGTGTTTGTTTACATAATTATATTATAACCACAGAGTCTCAAACATCTAATCATCGGCATATGTATGCAGCATCGTCGTATATTGATAGAGAAGATAGTCAAGGGAATATTACCAGAGGTCAATGGCGAAATTCCGGTGCTCCTTACTTGCAACCTCTAGCAAAGACTAGTGCTCATCGAGCTACCGTTGAAGCGACTCAGCAACGTGACAATTTATGCAAATGGTTTACCAGTCCGGAAGGTGAAGTGCCCTGGCAATATGAATATATTTGTAGGGGACAATATGGAGATCATCGATTGCCAACTCATCCATTATAACTGTCATTTTTTATCACAAATGTGTATTTTCTTCGATTGAGCTACAATTACATCATAACACAATATATTTTATATTTTATATAATAAAATAACTCGTGTGACATAACAATCTTAATTTACGATTACATGTAATGAAAACTCCCTAGTAATTGATTCCGATTTCTATATTTTTTCAAGTCATTTTTTTCGCTTAACAAGGAATCATTTACGTGGACCACTGGAATTGAATCAACTGATAATCGTAAATGATAATAAAAATAGTCAAGACAAACTGAAAGGAGAAATGCTAGTTAGGGAGAAGAGAGATTTGTTCGAATCTTTGATGACGAAGGACTTTCACTTGAATTCATTTTCTGAAGTCATATGATCCATCAGTAACTTCATTAACTTTTCTCGCAATTGTGCTTTCTTCGGGCCATCGCAATTTTTCAATTGTGCGAAGACCATATTTACCAAAGCTTAATCTGGATCATTTTGATCATATTGCAGTATTCGATTGGCAACATCAGAGAAAGTTTGAGAGGCCTGATGGAAGGACTTTTCAAGCAAATCTGAGGAGGTCCCAGTTTTTGAGGTTTGATGATATGTACGAGAAAACTTTCGTGGTGGAGGAGATTCAAAAATTTGACTCCCTCCCAACGATGATGTTGATCCTGAAGAAGACGGTCTCGAGGGATATGTGAATATTTCAGGTAATGGTGTCGATGCAGGTCTCTTCAGTGAATCACACGTAGTCTGGATGGTCACTGACGGTGGCGCAGATGTTGGTCGTGATGGAGATGAAAATGGCGATAGAAACTCTGATGATGAATGAGATTCGTCAAACACATCCACGTCAAACTGCGCTTGTAATAGCTATGCAAAAAAAATCAATCTCAGATGAACTATTGGCTAAAATCATGATTAATTCAAGTGTGTACCTTGGTGTTGTTAGTCTGGTCACTCAGTGGGGATCTGTTTTGAATATCCACTACTCCAGATTGGATCTGTTAAATTCATTTCGTTATTATTATCATCATTTATGGTCGGTTGTTTATTTACAAACGTTGCAGATATAATTTTCATATGGATGAATGTATTGAAAACTAAATGGATATCATCTACAAATTATTTCTTAGATACTATTCCTTTAAAATATATATTTTCATTTTCATTGTTTAGTATCCTCTATTTATTTCGAAATTATCATCAATAAATCGAGTAGGACCCATTGCTCATGACCCTGAAGTTTGTAAAAGATATCAGCAAAAAATCTTGATTCAACTTGTTCGGATTCATCATGAATTTGAATTACAAAATAGACATAGATGATGTCTGGGGAATGAATATATTTTCAATAACTCACAACATAGCCTGTTGACTCATTTTCCTCATTTCCAGATAGACTTTTCCTTGCATTTGACCTCACGTTGGAGAAAGTTCTGAAAAATGACACGAATAATCAATCGTTCGAATTGTGCAAATGCTATCAATATCATACCTTCTCCTCTGTATGTGTTCATTCATAAAGCTCATGCACTTGAACATGGGCCAGGGTTTACGTGATACTTGACCGGCGCCGCTGCTAGTTTCTTCCAATTGTTTTTGTCTCTCTTTCGAGTAATATTGTTTTAATCTCGTCCAGCGTTTTTGGCATTCACTGACTAGACAAATGTTCATTAAATAATTATTATAACCTCACACTTTCTATCCTTCATTTTAGAGATAATAACTGGGGTTATTTCCCACCTAAGAATTTTGACAAATTATGTTATGATTCCATGATAAAATTGGTAATTACCAGATAAATTCATCGTATGTCCGATCTCTATCCAGGAATTGTGCACCATGTCTGTGTCCTTGTGATCACGATTCTTCTTATCCCATATATGGGGATAAGAACGAATTAATTCGATGAGTAATTCATCTCCTGCTTTCTCACATTGATCAATATCATCCATCGATGAATTATTTCCACCATCAGCCTGCATTTTATCTTCTCTTGTACTTATTTTCCCTGAGTAAGTGTGATCTAACGTCATAACCAAGAGGTAAACAATATATTTTATTCCTTATATTTCAACACCTGTTCCTCGTTATTCCTCAATTGTGCGTTGAAGCATTGACTACGGAATGTTGGAATGGGACTGTTCCTTATTCCTTATTCCCTGTTCCTTATATTTGTTCCTTGTTCCTTATATTTTTTGGTTGTGCGCAGGCCTTTATGCAATCGACGTTGATGGTTACAATGATGAGGGTTGAAATCTCGAGCTCTTATCACAAGCACGTGAGGACATAATAATACGTCTCACTCAAGTGTATAGATATTTGTTATTTGAGATGTTAATTGCAGTGAACTTCTGAGAATCTTACAAGGATTAAAAATGAGAGATACATACTATTCGATCCCCGATAATGCCCAACCACACATTCACATGGAACAAATTTTGATGTCTTCGATTTTCAATGTATGGGTATGGACGATTATTCTTGTCTCCCCATTCATGTTCATTGTGTTGATTCCAACTTGAGCATCTTCCAAATTTAGCTTCATCCGTGAACAATATCCTCTGGATGAAACGTGGATTACGTTGGTGCTGAACTAGTATCCATCGACAGAATCTCGATGGCCGCTATTCACGTCGTCATCTAAAAGGGCCTGAACTGTGATGAAGCGATATGGATGCTGATTATGGTCATGTAGAATTTTCCAAACTGTCCAATGAGAGACTCCTAAATGCCGAGCAATGCCTTGGGTACTTGCTCTGGGATTCTCTCTGAATGTAGCCAGCACATTTTCCTCCAATTCCGGCTCTCTAATGTACTGATGTCTTCCACCATTGGCGACATTAGGCATGACATTACCATTTTCATGGAAGCGCCTTACTGCGCCCAAAATTACTGGTGGTGATGGAAGACGGCCGTGTGGATTACGTCTTGCATATATTCGTGCAGCTTCAGCTGCATTATTTCCAGCCTCGACATAATACAACACCATCATAGCATATTCATGTTGTGTATATGCCGCCATGCGCTTGAAATGATGGTGATCTTACACGTTCAACACCAATCAGTTCAAATCGAATGAATAATTAATTTCAGAGATTTGTTTATGTGACAGTTCTCCCAGTCAAAATTCAATGAAGCGCTCGATCAGACACGAGAACGGTTATTCCTTCGAGCACAATTGAGAGAATATTGATTAAACACGATCGTGAATTGTTTTATCAATAGAACGATTGAACGAGGCAACGAAATTAGTAACGAAGCATGAGAGGATCATCATTTTTTATCGAACGATGATAGCTCTATTGAATAGAATTCGAGGAGTGACATCTAGTGCACATAAACATTAATTTATATCCAGCTGTCAATTTGTATGTAATATCAAATTGATATTTTTCATTCTTGACAAGTATGACAAAATAACCGGATAGGGAAATGTAGAACGGATATCATTAGGATGCCTGCTTCTTAACTGAACTCAAGTATCCGTGCTGTATCGCGAATTGAATCACAATAACTGATTTGGCATTTTTGGAAATGCAACATTCTTAACAGCGATATGTGACTGACAAATTTTATACCCTCGAACAATATTTGCAATATTCGCAGCTTGCTTAGGTCATCAACATCCAGAAAACAACAGATTGTCAGCTCATCAGGCTCTATTGCTGTGAGGAATCGGTACGAACAGTTAGGAAGGGAAGGTGAAACAATTATTCAATAATTGATCGACTCTATCTAGTAATTTCATACAAACCATTCCATAGCCAAGTGATGGTATAGCATAGATGTCAATTAAACATGGGGATGATTTTCACTTCCCGGGATCGGAAAGTGATTACAGTCACTCTGAGATCGGTTTTCCACCATATCTTCACGTTTTAAGCTCTGTACAAACTTGTGTGTATGTGTGTGTATTTTTTTTTATCTTGGTAGGTTGGAACAGAATGCATTTACGCATACACAGTTAGAAGAGCGTTCTTTTCTCGTGTTATGTCGGACTCTGTCAGGTCTGATGGAGGTGGGTGACCACGAGCAACCATGCTAGTGTGCATGGGTTTATAAGTTATGCAATTGTGCAACCAATGGCGACTAAACTGAAAACCAACCTCCAGGTGTCTCTCGTCCTCATATTCCCCGTGGAACCGCCGTTAGGCATTACTTCGCGAGGGAGGATCTAGCTATTGCTCTTCCTTCAGGTAATCGAAGTCATGGCTTCCTTTCTACTGTGTGCTTTTATTCTTCACTCCCTTTCTATGCAACGGAGTTCCTGAAGGACTTTGGTGGCAAATGAGCTTGGTGCTTCCCAGGCCGCCTTTAATGAGAGCATAGCTTTTATCAAGGGCTCTGGCTGGATCTTCTGTTTGAGGACACTCTCGTAAGTGCTGCATTGAGTGTTAAAGCAAGGACACGTGAAGAACACGTGCTCCCCACCTTCACTGACTCAGGGGTAGAACAGACAATCTGGAGATTCCTCATGTTCAAACCGATGAAGATATCATGGAAGTACTCATGTCCAGAGAACATCTGCGTCAGAATAGTTGACTTCACCATGTTCACTAGACCGACTCACGGGAGAACCAAAATAGGTATCGGAATTCTAATTTCAGAAAAAGATGTGAAAAAAATCAACGAATCCATGTGATTTTTTACAAATTTTTAAAAACAATTTTGATGTCTGCGCAGAGTGATTTCGTTTCTTATGGGATTTAACACGTCCCGTGCAGATCAAATATGATAATAATTTTTTTAAACACTGAATCGTTCAATCTCGTAGTGTTATCTCCTTAAACTTTCTGGCAGAAAGGAATGCAACTGAATAAATTTTTTTTTTCACCAAAATCACAATTAGTTTTTAAAATAAAAATAAGGATTTCTCGTCAATTGAGGAGTTTTCGAATGTGTGTACGACGATGACAGAGCTTCTCTCGTTCATGTCGTTTGGATGAAATTATCGGTGGATTATCTGACTATCATCAAACAGGCAAAAAATTTTTTTCCTGTAACGTCTATGTAACAAAAAAGACGAAAATACATCGATAAATTTTCGTGGAGAGACAGGTGCCCGACTCCCCCGGTGCTTTTACAACCCCTTTACGACGGTCATATAAAGTGAAATCGAACCTACGAAAAAAAATTTGACCTGAGGTAGGCCTTTCCTGGCTAGGGACAGACCTCTCATCATCGTAGACTTTTGCCACCATATGTTGTTGTCTTGAATATGAAAAACACATAATTGTTTATATATCTTTATTAAAAATTACTCTGTTTAATAAATCAGTTTATACAAATCTCACCAAAATTTGAATGATAAAAATAGCTTAATAATAACTAAATTCATATAATTCTTAAAATTTTTTTGTACGGCATTGATTGGAGAGAACTAATGGTTCCCACTAATTAATCGTTTACATCATTTGAATTATTAAGACTGTGGATTCACTGTCCATAAATATAATCCAGTCGGTGAGAATTTGAAATCGGGTTTTTAGTCGAATTAAAGTCCCGAGTCTCCGATTTCGATGACTTTTTTTTTTAAATGCTCAGAAAGTCATCCACAAAAAAAGTCGCCTAAAGCCAAGGTGTGATTTTTGTTTATAAAAGGAAAAACATCTTGAACCGGTCACTTTAGTTTAAAATATCTCGAAAGCTGTTGAGAAGGTATCGAGACATACAGTGAGAAAAATTTGCGTAATTCAATAACGAATAAAATGGCGTTTGATTTTTGTCTTTACGAACAATAGTTTTTGAGTTATGGTCATTTGTTTGTCAGCGCGCAACGATCCGCGCGCTTCACGCTATAAACAAATGCCTGTCAGTCAACCAAAAATTGATATTTCAATTTAATTTTTTTTTCCCTTGAAGAAAATTTAAAGCGCATACCTCCAGATTTTTTTCTAATTTTTTCCGTTGATTTTCATCAAGTTTTTGATGAAAAATAATTAATTTTCGGAGTAGTCTTCAAACAAGCTTATTTTTATAATAACATATTTTTTTTTTTTATATACTGGTTCGAAAATTATTAAATTATTAACATTCGTTCGGAAAATCTAAAATTTTCACTATATTAGGACAATAAATGTATAAAATGAATTCATTGACTCTCGGTCTGCTCGTCGTAGGAGCGAGAGAGACAACGCTATCGAAGGCCCTGTGTAAGACAGAGACGTTCGATCTTTTCGAGCGTTGTCTCCATTTAAACATGCAAATAAAATATTTAAATATTAAAATTGAGAATTATTATCATAAGAACTATTGCAAAATCTATTGGCCATGTATTTCTTTTTTTTTAACTTCCCGGGCTAGGGAAGTTATTGTAATCACCCCGAAAATCGAAAATTGATTTTTCATCATATCTCGACGTTTCAAGGTCTCCACAACAATCCCCGATAATTTTCAAGATGATGTATGTGTGTATGTGTGTGTGTGCGTGTGTGTGTGTGGGTGTTCGTGTGTGACCAAAAATTTTGGTTTACGATATCTCCCGAACGGATGATGCGATTAAGGCCATCAATGATGCAATCGAAGCGTCCCCATCCAACTTAGAGCGGAAAGGATTTTCGAGGAAATTGGTCCAGCTGTTCTCCAGTTTTTCCAGGAAAACATAAGATGAAAAATTCCATTATTGGTTTTTTTTTTTTTTCTTTTCCAAATCTTCAAATATTTTTTTTTTTTCTATTTTTTTTCTACTTTCGCTGACCTTCGCGCAGGAGCCGAATCAATTAACGTGGTTGGAGGGGGGAAAATGCTGAGGAATATTTTGAAAATGAAACAATTTTGCTAATTTTCTTTTTCTAATTCGAAATAATTTTTTTTCGTTCCATTCCACGTATGAAAGAATGCAATGGAAGATCTTATCGAATTCGCTAAGGAATTCTATTGAAATTCTATTGGATTTCTAATGAAAATTCTATTAATTTTTTGTCGATTTCTATTCGAGATCTTTTCCAATAGAAATATTCAATAAAACTTATTTCAATAGAAGAAAAATCAATAGAACTGGATATTTCTATACAATTTATTCTATTGTGATTTTTCTATAGGATTTTTCGGCATAAATTTTCAAAGTTTTTTTACTTGGATTTTTGAGCACGACGAAAGGAAATATATTGTATATATATGTATACAATGAAAAAATCTAATAGAATTTTCAATAGAAGTTCAATAGAATCTTCTAGCGAATTCGATAGGATTTTCTATTGAATTTTTTCATACGTGTCAAAAAACGAAAAACGATGAATCGACAAATAACATCCAACATTTATTATTGAATAAAAATAATGACCGAATAAATAATGATTCTTCTCAATACCCGGGCAATCATCGGCAATGTAGGAAATTACATTAGTTGTATTGAGCACTGGAGAGTACGCAATCTTGCCGTCTAGCGTTCAAGTCGTTCTTGAGAGAGTGGGGGCCTTCTCACGAAAGAGCATCCACCATCACTCGATAATCAGCTGTGATCGATCCATCTTAGAGGAACGTTATCAGAGCTTTTTTGAGAATTTTCTTCCCAAACACTATTACAATTCTTGCCCTTAGCAGAATTGTAATAATAATTAAAGAAAGAGAGGAAATCAGTGTCAGCCAGAGGCGACAATCAATAAAAATAGTAGCAATTGTTTTTTATAGGCGATAGTCAATAAAAATAAGAGCAAGTGTCTGCCATAGGCGACAGTCAATAAAAATAAGAGCAATTGTATGCCATAGGCGACACAAAATTAAGATCTTAGTGACAATCCGAACATTGTCTGCTACGAGCGACATCAGAGTGAGCATAACAGAAAGAATCGTCGGCCATTGGCGACAAAAACTTTACGAGAGAAGAACAGAGGAATTTCACGGAGAAAATGAGGTCTAAACGACTATCCAGAAGAGAAATAAACAAAAAGAGAAAAACTATGCGCCGTAAAAATGCAAAAAACAGTATGATTCTCCCAACAAGTTTGAATGAGATAGCTTCTTGTCAAGAACATCATGATATGAGAAATCAAGTAATGATGAATAAAAGACAAAAACGTAGAGAACAAATGAAAACCAAACGTTCTGATCCATTTTATAAAAAATTTGAGAGAGAACAGAATCGTAACAGACAACAAAAATCACGAATGAATAATGAATTTACAAAGAGAGAAAATGAACGGAACAAGGAAAGATTACAACGCTTGCGACAAAATACAGATTTTAAGAAGAAACAAAATGAGAAAAAGAAAAGATACATAAAATGCAAAAGACAAAATGAAGAATTTAAAAAAAAATGGAATGATCAAAACAGGAAATACATGAATCGCAAGCGAGGAGAAAAACAATTCCGACAGGATGAACGCATAAAAAATAAAAATAGAATGATGGTCATCCGAAAGCGTGAAAAGTATATGGTTAATGAACGTAGAAGGAATATTGAAAGGAATATCATTTTACGACAAAATATACAATTTATAGAGAATGAAATTGCTAATAACATCAAAAGAAATCGCATTCTTCGACAGAATAAAGCTTATAAATCACGAGAGTTAGCACAAAATGTGATGAGGAATAAATTGTTGAGAAAGCATGCAAAGTACTACAAAGGCGAAATATCTCGTAACATTGATCGAAATAAGAAGTTGCGATCCAATAGCATGTATAGAAAATCGGAGAGAGAAGAGAACCAGAGACGAATAAGAACAATTTGTTGCCAGAAAGGGTATAAAAAGCGAGAGAGAATGTTAAATATCTAAAGAATGAAAGAAAAACGAAAAAATGAGCAATGTCGAATTCGAGAATTGAAGAAAAATGCAAAGGCGCAAAGAGAGAAAAGGACAATTGATGTTTTGAAATTTCGCGAAAATCTCTTCGCTTATTGAGGAATCATAAAACAGATTTGAAGGCAAAAAATAAACTGAAATTCATGCAATTTCGTGCAGAAACAGCCTCATTCGTGTGCTGTTGTTGCGAAGGCCTCTTTTTCAGATGTTCCGTTGTAAAATTAAATGAATCAAAAATTATTGATAAAAATGGCGCTTCATTCTTAGCACAAATCAATAATTTCCCCTCAGGTTTCATATGCAACACGTGCAAAACTGCTGCATATCGTGGTCAAGTATATAGGTTAGCAACAAGCAATGGTCTCCAATTCATACAAGTCCCAAAATCTGTCCGAGAATTGTCTGATCTTGAGGAAAGAATGGTGGCACCAGTATTGAATTTCATGCAAATTCGAGCACTAAAACCCTATGCTCTAAATCCGCAATTAGGCCTGAAAGGCAGTGTCGTGAATATTCAAATAGATATTAATGATATGCTACAGGTATTGCCACGTCAATTTAATGAAATGCAGACAGTTCAAATCAAATTGAAAAGACACGTTGATCACAAAAGCCATTATATGTTTGAAGCTATCAGACCAGGGGTGATTTGTGAAGCATTGAAATATTTGATCACGACACCGTTATATGAGAAGTATGACATTAAAATAAATGAGGCCTATTTCCAGAACTATGAAAATGATGATCGTCCGATAAATTTCATAGTTGACAAGGATGATATAATTGATAATGAAAAAGCAGATAATGAAACAAAACCGGATATAAACGGAACAGTTGAGCACAATGATAGAAAATTTAATGACAAGGAAAATAATATGGATATTGATCAATTAATTGATTTCAATCAGATAAACAATGACGAGGTTTTGCTCGTTGACCATAATGCAGAAGTCGTAGAAAAATATGCACCTGTTGTGAATATAGTCGCTCCTGGGCAGGATAAACATCCAATGCCTTGGCATAAAATTGAAGACTTGGATGAATTGTGTTATCCCAGAATATTTGCAGGGCACTCATTCAATGTACAAAAACGGATATTTTATTCAGATCGTATGAAGTCAGAAGCCAGACGGTACGATCGAAGATCGTGTATTCCTTCGAGAATTTTGTTCATGGCCAAAAAAGGTTTAGAAATTACATGTTCATCGAGTATAAATATATGTTTGAGACGGACAAAGAAGAACGCTGATGAGCCGATTAATGCCGGAAACGCTTTAGATGTTGATTTTCGGAATAATTTGATTGAATTTGATGATGGATTCAGAATGTTAAAATTCGTCAGATCCTCACCGGCATATTGGGAGCATAAGAAGAAAGAACTATTGGCAATGATTCGTCAATTGGGCAAGCCTACTTTCTTCCTAACATTATCAGCTGCTGAAGGCCACTGGCCGGAGTTATTACAAACCTTAATGAAGTACAGCGAAAAGGGTCACACTTTGTCCATCAAAGAAGCATATGATCTGGATCATAATATCAAGACTGAATTAATAAGGAATGATCCGGTTACGTGCGCCCGTTATTTTGATCATAAGGTCCAGAAATTTATGTGGCTGTTAAGACAGAAGCAGAGCATATTTGGTGAATATGTACTGGAGGACAGCTATGAACGTGTTGAGTTCCAACAACGTGGAAGCCCGCACGAACATATGCTCTTGTGGTTGAAAAATGCTCCAAAATACAATAATGACAGTGATATAAATGACCATGATCGATTGACTGATTTTATTGATCGTTTTCTCACTTGTGAGTATGATGAGAAGAATCCATACATCAAATTGCAAATGCATAAGCATGGTCATAGTTGCTATAAAGGACAAAAAAAAAGACAATGTCGTTTTCATATCCCTTATCCAGTTATGAGAAAAACAATGATATTGATACCATTAAATGAGAATGAAGCAGTACCAAAACCATATCAATCAATTGATGATCTAATGAATGAGTTTTATAAACAAGAGGTTTCCATGAGTTACGATGAAATTTTGAAGAAATTAGATATGACTGAAGAAGAGTATATCCTTGCAATTCGCAGCACACTGAAACAAAAGCGAGTATTCTTGAAGAGATCCAGTCTAGAAGTGAGAATTAATTCTTATAATAAAGATATATTACAATTGTTTGAATCAAATATAGATATGCAATTTATACTAGATGAATATGCCGTGATGAGTTACGTCACTAACTATATTAGTAAAATCGAAGGGGGACTGTCCAAATTATTGAGGGAAGCTGCGATAGACTGTGATAATAACAATAATAGTGTTAAAGAGAAATTTCGGAAGATTGCAAATGTATTTCTCAACGGTAACTTAATGTCTTCCCAAGAGGCAGCGTATCATGCCCTACAATTGTCGTTATCAAAAAAGAGTAGGAAGACAATATTCATCAACACAGGGCCGATAACAGAACGTGTTCGTATGTTGAAAACTGATGAAAACCTGAAAAAACTTGATAAAGACTCTACTGAAATATACATGGCTGATGTATTTGATAAATATAGTAGAAGAGAAAGAAAGCTTGATAATATTTGTCTTGCTGATTATGCGGCGAATTATCAAGCATGCAAAAAAAAAACCGTCAAAAGATGATGAAAATGACGATGATGATGATGAGGATAGAGCGTACAAGCTTCGACTACATACAGCAGTCATTAGATACCGACGATACAGCTTGAAACAAGATCCAGCAAACTATTATAGAGAAAAGATATTATTATTTATGCCTTGGCGAAATGAAAAACTTGAAGTAGAAAATGTGGATTATCAAAAAGTGTATAAGAATAATGAAGAAATCATCGAAAGCAATCAAGCAAAATACTCCATCATAAGTGATGAAGCTATGGATGAGGCATTAGAACAAGTCGAGAATGACATACGTGCAAGTATACATGAAGGAACTGATGGGAATTCTGCAGCTCATAGCATTGATATTTTCCAGCAAGATGGGGAAAATTGTAAAGCTCATGAGCATATAAAAAAAAGTGATACTCATAAGACTAGATATACTTGTCCAGCCAGGGTAAAAGAGAATGAACTCCATGATATGATGAGAAATTTAAATTGCAAACAAAAAGAGTTTGTTATGCATATATTGAATTGTTACAAATTGGGCCAAGTACCATTCAAAATATTTTTGAGTGGCTCTGCTGGCGTTGGAAAAAGTTATGTCATCAATACACTGTATCAATTGATAACGAATCATTTTGATAATTTGCCTGGAGGAAATATGGATAAAATAATAGTTCTATTATGTGCCCCATCAGGGAAAGCGGCATTCTTAATCAATGGTGTGACATTGCATTCTGCTTTTGCATTACCATGTCAACAATATGGGGCACAAATGGGTCAATTATCAAGTGATCTAGCCAATAACATTCGTGAAAAATTATCAAAAATGCAACTCCTAATAATTGATGAAATTTCAATGGTCAGTTGTACAATACTAGGTTGGATCGATACACGATTACGACAAATAAAAGGTGTGAATCAACCCTTCGGTGGGATTTGTGTATTAGCGTGTGGTGATTTGAATCAATTACCACCTGTGAAAGACAAGCCTGTTTACCAAGTTTCAAGACGAAATGAACTGGCTCCATTCCTAGACATCAATCCGTTATGGAATGAATTCAAATTTTATGAATTGACTGAGATAATGCGTCAAAAAGATGATTTAGCATTTATAAATGCACTAAATAATCTTGCGCTTGGTAACATGACAGAAGACGATATAGAATTGATCAGATCACGAGAAATCTTGAAAGGGAATGAGGTTCCAGAGACGGCCATAAGATTATATGCGACCAATGCAAATGTAATTGCATACAATGCATTCAAAATTGCAAAATGCACCAGTGAGTTGGTAATTTCAACTGCTGAAGATACGTTTCCAAAAGATATGAATCCACAAACCAAAAAATTTCTATTACAATCAATTAAAAAACAAGGGAAAAAAAGCACGACTGAATTACTACCTAAACTTGAACTAAAAATCAATATAAAATATATGATAATAAACAATATTGATGTTGAAGATGGATTGGTGAATGGATCATGTGGGGTCTTGAAATTGATCACATTCAAAGAAAATAGCACGATTCCTTCAATATTATGGTTTGATTTCCAATTGCCAAGAGTTGGAGTTAAAGCAAGAAGGCAGTATCATGATTATATGGAAAGGGAAAATATTAATGGAAGCTGGACACCAATCGTCAAAAATGCACTCCAATTGGACATTGATGATAATCAAAAGCATCGAATCATGCGACACCAATTCCCTGTTATACCTGCAGAAGCAATAACAATCCATAAAAGTCAGGGACAAACTTATGAAAAGATATGCTTGGATTTTACTAAGTCAGAACGGCGAACCTTGCCCATGTTGTACGTAGCTCTGAGTAGAGTAACATCATTAAATGGTCTGTATATTTTGGGAGAGTTTCAATTATCAAAAATGCAAACCAAGAAAGCTGCTCCAATGAATGCAGCTTTGAGCGAATTAACGCGTTTGAGAAATACCAGACAATTGACATTATCATATGATAATTTAATGTGTGAAAATGGCCCGAAAATTGTGTATCAAAATGTTGGGACATTGAAAAATAAGCTAATTCACATAACAAATGATCAGTGGTTCCTTCGAAGTGATGTATTGATTTTGAGTGAAACTCTAACAAATAATAATGATCATTTAGCGATAGAAAATTACCGGATTGTATTCAGATCCAATTACAGCTCGAGTAGCCGCGGATTGATTTGCTATGTAAAAAATAGTTTACAGGCAGAATTGGTATTGGTTGAACGCGAATCCAATGCAAATGCAAACTTTGAATTATTCACCATAAAAATGAATGATTATCATATAATCAGCGGTTATAAATCGCCGAAAACCACGAAAACGATGTTCGAAAAAGTTCTAAACAATGTTATGGAGAACATCCCAATTCACAGCAAGACGGTTTTGATCGGAGATTTCAATTACAATGTTGTAAATCATGAAGATGACGCAAACAATCCAAATTATCTCATAAATTATCTGAATCATCATCAATTACAGACCAAATTACCACCTTCAAGTATGACGACAAATCTAAATACACAAATAGATGTCATTTTTGCTAATGTTGATGATATTGATTGTGGTGTGTATGAAACATACTTCAGTTATTATAAGCCTATTTATGGAATTCTCAATAAGATACCCGTAGAGAAAAAACAAAGAGTAATTTTTGATAATGAGGATACCAAGGGAGCAATGAATTCTGATATCAAATGCGTGAAGGTTTCGGATGATTGTGATAATAACTCCCCAAATATTGATGCATGTAGAAATCCACAGACTAGGCAAATATTGCATACTGAATGTATTCCTGCATCAGATAAAGACCAGAATATTGATCTAAATGTCGACAGAGGTGGATTGGCACCAATTTTATGTGGAGACCATGATTATATTTATGCAATTGTTGTAGAACGATGTGAAGAAGTGAGGAACCACGGGTTTTATGTGCAAGATTATCGTGTCAATTTTTTCCATGAAATCATGAACAAACAATTGGAGGAACGCGGAATCTTTAATCTTGCACAAGATGTAGGATTTGTAAAAGAGGCAGTAGTCCTTCTGCAAAAAATTCCCAGGAGCCTGACCAATATTCAAATTGTCTACGATGGAGAGACTGGCAATCTTGAAGGAGTGGATTTACCGGTAGGGCATTGGGTTTGCACGAGATACGATGGTAATGGCAATGTTCATGTTTATGACAGTATGAATATGGGAAAATTGACTCAAATTCAAAGAGGTTATTTGGATGCACTCTATCAATTTCCGAAGAAATATATATATCACAGAGTACAACAACAGACAAACGGCTTTGATTGTGGGGTATTCGCGATATTCAATGCAACATTACTCTGCTACAATAGAGATCCGGGTGAACAAATTTATCACAATGTAGATCGTATACGATACGATGTGTCATCAATGCTCTTGAATCGAAGATTATTGGATCTCAGTATCGAACAAAAAATAATTCCCAATAATGATTATACCAAAAAAAGTATCAATTTTGAGAAAGAATGTATGGAGATTTCTGTTGAAGATTGTAATAGCATCCACAAAAATATCGATAAATGTAGAAATTCACCAAGTAGGAATGCTAGGAATACCGATACCGATTGTATTTACGTTTCCGATGATGATGAGAATATGGATCCAAATATTGACAGAGGTAAATTAGCACCAATTTTCTGTCGAGGTGATGATTATCAATATGCCATTGTTGTAGAACGATGTGAAGAAGTGGCGAATGATGGGATGTATGTGCAAGACTATCATGTCAATTTTTTCCATGAAATCATTAACAAACAATTAGAGGAACGCGGAATTTTCAATTTTGCGCAAGACGTAGGATATGTGAGACACTTTCTACGTAATCTGCAAGAAATTCCCAGAACCGTGAGTAATATTCAGATTCTCTATGATGGGGTGATGCGCAATTCCAAAGGAGGGCCAATACCCATAGGGCATTGGGTTTGCACGAAATACGATGGCAACGATATTATTCATGTTTATGACAGTTTGAATCGCGGATACCTGACTCAAATTCAAATCGATTACTTGGATACGCTTTATAAATTCTCGAAGAAATACATATTTCATCGCGTACAACAACAAACCAATGGCATTGATTGCGGGATATTCGTGATGTTTTTTGCAGCATTATTGTGCTGTAATAAAAATCCGAATGAGCGAATAAATTACAATGTAAGCCTTATGCGGTACCAAGTGTCATCAATGCTGATAACGCGCAGATTATTGGATTTCAATACGGATTGATTCCAAACGGTAGAGAATTTTTTCATCTAATAGTAGTCGATTATCACTAAGGGTAGTCGATTTATCACTGATTGTCCCGAGATGGGGGATGGAGATGCTCAAATGTGAGGGAAATAAGGCGGCTCCGCTCGTTCGAACCAAGTAAGATAAAAATATGAAGGCCACCGCCATTAGTCGTTTTTTTTTTACAATTAATTTTGGATTTTCCCATGGATACTCAAATTATAGAAACCTATTGAAATCTATTGGAATCTATCCCTGATTGGTTTCCATGGTACAAAATATATACAAAATATATATACAAAATATTCTCTAGATGGCATCACCATGCTAACGTATTGAAATTTGTCTCGGACTATCGACAATAGTTCTCTGTGATTGATATTGTTCTGGGTTATATTCACCGGAGTGGGGGGTATGAGGAATCCGCGATCAAGTGAGAGTGAAGGAAGAAAGTCCATTCACATCATCAGTTACGTACGGACATTTGTGACGGCGATTTGTTAAATTGTGGCAAAGTAAGTACGGAAATTCTTCATTTCTGCGATAAATAAACCATCACTTACTATCATTCAGTATCATCAAATCAATATGAATAATCAAAACCTGTTAATAAATTTTTCAGCACAGTCAAAAGAGCTAATGACAAACGAGAAAACTGGAGAGATGTCGAAAGAATTCAATGGTGAGTACCCCGTGGCACGCTAAGACTGACTCGAAAGTTGATTCGATAATAAATCTTCTCTTGATAAAAATTATTTTCATAAGAAAATGATTCAAACATTCAATATTTATTATTATTATTATTTATTTTATTGAATTCGAATTCATTATTTTAACAGAATTCAGAACAAAAAAATTAAAAGTGATAATTTTGTCTGCAGGAAAATATCTTGATCACGGGAGATATAAGTAGAATTCACAGTAATCATGAAAAAAACTATACAATATCCAAGATATTCAGAATAATATTTCTCAATAGAGAGTTTTTCGCACTTCCAAAGCAAGAGGCAGAACAAATACACGCGAGGGGGTATTCGATTGAAGGTCACGTTGTGGTGGGGCGCGTAATGTATACATTTGTCGGATTGTTTTGAATTCTTACTCTGTTGGTTCTCACTCGAGTCTCCTTTCTCAAGCAGATAAATTTAAGAATAATATTGTTTAGAAAATGATTCAATTGTCAATTGTCAGCAATTCGTAATTTTTTCCAACATTATCATTTCGAAATTAGCCATAATTTCATTTCATTCATTTTTTTCCTATAGTTAATGGGACATTCACGAACACTGTTTCCCTCCCCCCCAAAAAAATCTTTTTTTTATGACATTAAATTTGCAACTTCTAGTAAATTGAAAATATATCAATTAGAGCAAAAATGCGTAAGACGTAAAATACCTAAACTTCGTTGTGATGGTGAGGGGGTAAACACTAAATTCCCATTTAATCAATCATTGTTTATTAATTAATTATCAAAGAGGTGAACACTGATTCTAAAGAGAGTGAGAGAGAGAGAAAAACCACGGAAAACATGATCAAATAACTACAATCTTCTTCAAAAAATTCATTATTTTTGTTTTTGTGACAGATTTACTCGATCAAATGCAGAGACTACTAGGTATGCATCCTGAAGAACATGATGCTGGTGTGCCAAACCCTTTTGCACGTGATCCCCTCAATTTGGAGGAGAATCAAGAGCAGGAGGAACAGCAGAATCAGGGAGATCCACCAATCGCAGTTGGACGAGTAATTGAAAATCTGGTGCAATTGCTCCAACGCCAGGAACATCAAAATCCTCAACAACTCCAGCAGGAGTTATTACGGACTATAATGGCCAGAAGACCACGGACAGCGGAGAGCTTCGTTGAATTATTACGTACATTTTTCTCAAGGCTACCACGTAATCAGACACGTAAGTAACGATTTACCAACTTGTATTTACTTGTATTTACATATTCTCAAAAGGCCGGGAAATTCTTGAACTGAATTGTATTTTTCGATGAATGAGGCGAATCTATTTTCGACATAAGCATACGTGTGAATGGAAAATATTCAAATTCAGAGAAACATTCTGTGTTCATTGTATGACGTTCGAAAAACAAAGTTGAAATTAAAAACTCTAGATTAGAAACATTTTCAACGAGGAAAATCAATAGATTTTAATTTTTATGTACGAGTTGTTTGGGGATATTTTTCCAGGGAACTTTCCGACATAAATTCGCCAAGCTGCTTCACCCAGATTTTCTCTAAAAAAACTAACGGAAATATAGTGTAGGAAACTTGGACAATTTATTGCAAGAGATTTCTCGAGAAAAAATCACATAACAATTAGCTGTACAAACGTGTATTATTAAGATATAATTTTAATGTTTCTTCAAAATATGTTTCTCCATAGGTCGTGGAACTAATGGTGGTGTTAGCCGCAAATTATGGCGTGGTGGACGCGGTGGTAGGGGTGGACGTGGTGGACGTGGTGGACGCGGTGGAGGTCGATGCCTTACTATCCACATCAATTAATGAAATTCATTGGGAATAGTTCTTTTCTGATGATCGTTTCAGATGAAAACGATAGAACGAACAAAAAAAGAAAGAAAAGAAAACAACCAAAAAATGAAGAATACCTGAAACTCTTCTGTTATATCTTCTGTGATATTATCTATATTTTCTTTGATATTTTGTTTTGTATTTTTTTTAAGGAATATTTTGTAATTTCATTACTTGAAGAATAGATATAATAAAAGAAGTATTAAAAAGAACTGGATGAAATTAATTAAAAAAATTCAAGCAACAAGCAATAAGAAAAACTGGAAATTAAATTAAGAGAATAAATGTCAGACGAGGGGAAAGAGGGAGAGAGGAGCATATTAAAGTTTTTTCAGAGGATTTAATGGAGATCCGATGAGATGAGCTAAAAGGTTTTTTATAATTTAGTATTTTCTGATGTGGAGAGAAGTCTTAGGGAAAAAATGACAAGAAAACTTTGTTACAGAGAATCATATTTTCTACAAATAAGTCTTTTGATACTTTACTGTAAAGACAGTAGTTTTTGAGATAAATGGAAAATTGTGATTGAAGAAAATATTCAATTTGGGTTATTTTGGATTATCCTGCAGGTTGTTTTTATTCATCTGCTCAAACTCTCGTCCATTGTGAGCAGGTCCTCAGGTCGTTATTTACAATGTCATTCATCATTTTCACCGCTGAACAATTTAAAAAAAAAATTGTAAATCGAAAAACCTTCAAATTCGTGAATTTCAGTATTCAAATTCGGTTTTTGTAAAATACCTCAGAAAATTTTTCAAAACCAAAGAATTAAAAAAAAAAACAAATAAACGAATTAGAAGCCGGGAAGTTATCGCTGCGACCCGCTCAATGGGTCACACCCACTATTAACGCACCCACCATGGGAGCGAGCTTGCGAGCGACCAACAACGCACCACTAGTTTCACTTCGTTTTATGAGGCTGAAAGTTCAATTCAAGGGTCAAACGATCTAGAGTGAAGACTTGAACGTTAATTAAAGGGTCGAACGGTCTAAGGTGGAGACTTGGAGGTCGATTCAAAGGTTAAACGGTCTAGAGTAGAGGCTTGGAGATCGATTCAATGTTTAAACGATCTAGGGTCGAGACTGAGTAGTCAATTCAAAGGTCAAACAGTCTGGAGAGGAAGCTTGAAGGTTGATTCAAGAGTCGAAAGCTCTGGGATGGAGGCTGAAAGGCTGAAAGGTCAATTCTATGGTCAAATGGCCTGAGGATTGGCTCAAAAGTCATCAAATTTCAAGTGGTAGAAGTGAAAAATTCGTTAACCGATTCGATTTGCAAATCTCATTATTTCAAGACATGAGAAACTAAAATTCATCCATTTTACTGATGACAAAATACTCTTCCTAGACCATTTGACTTTCGATCGATCTACAAGTCTCCACCCTAGACCCTTTGACCCTTGAATTGACCTTTCAGCCTCATAAAACGAGGTGAAAAAAAATTGGAATGCATGGCCAATATATTCTGCAATAGGACTGATGATAATAATTCTCAATTTTAATATTTAAATATTTTATTTACATGTTTGAATGGCGACGATTCTCGAAAAGTTCGAACGTCTCTGTCTTACACAGGGCCTCCGATAGCGTTGTCTCTCTCGCTCCTACGACGAGCAGTAGATAAGTAAGGCCGGTTCTGGATCAAGCCAACGTTGGTCATATGATCGATGGGTGAGTAGTAGGGGGGTCAGATGGAAGTGGGTGGGTGGGTGGTGGATTAATTCGCAGATTACTTCGCGGCTTTAATTCGCGGGATTAATTCGCGGTTTTAATTCGCGTTTTTTATTCGCGGTTTTTATTCGCGGATTTGGATCATAAGTGTGTGGGGTAGGTGGTTGGTTGACTCACGGGGTTTGATTCGCGGTTCGATCCAGGGGACTTGATTCACGCATCGGACTCACGGGTTTGATTCGCGGAATAATTCGCGGTTTGATTAATTATTTTTATCCACGGATTTAACGACACACAGACTTGATTCACGCATCGGACTCACGGGTGGGTTCAAGACCCCACTGTTTTTATTCACGCCGATTTGACTCGTAATTAATTTAATGAATGAATGGAAAGGGTTAGCAGTACACTTGAAGGGCCAAGCCAACGTTGGCCATATGATCGATGGGTGAGTAGTAGGGGGGTCAGATGGAAGTGGGTGGGTGGGTGGTGGATTAATTCGCGGTTTAATTCGCGGTTTTTATTTGCGGATTTAATTCGCGGTTTTAATTCGCGTTTTTTATTCGCGGTTTTTATTCGCGGATTTGGATCATAAGTGTGTGGGGTAGGTGGTTGGTTGACTCACGGGGTTTGATTCGCGGTTCGATCCAGGGGACTTGATTCGCGAGTTTGATTCACGGGTTTGAATCACGATTTAATTCGAGGTTTGATTATCGAGTTTTAATTCGCGGATCCGCTCCATGATTTTAATTGGCGGTTTCATTATCAATTTTTGATTCGCGGGATCGCAATTTTGATTGACATAATGCAATTAGCCACGCCCCTTTTCTGAACCTGTTTGAACCTGTCTGAGGGAAAGTGTTTGTGGGTGACTCACAAACACTTTCCCCAAACAATCCGATACTTTTTATCTTTTTGAGGAATTGGTAACTTCATGATTTATGAGGCTCAATAAAAATGTTCAATATACCTGGGAGAGGAAGGGATTGTCCTTGACCACATTCTTCTAATATTAGTCATCCACCCTGTTGCATAACTTGCATATACTCTATACATTCATACAGGATATTGTTTATAACAATGAATGAGTCATCAAAAAAAAAAAAATGTTCACTATTACTGATGAAAAGGGATTGTCCTTGACCACATTCTTTTGATATTAGTCATCCACCCTTCGTGACACCACTTGAGATGTTTCACAGGGTGAGGTCGAGAATTTGACCGCTTTCATATTTTCACATTGTTGTCAATAAGATTTTTGTAGATAAATAATCGATAAGCATCGAGTAGAGGTGGGGGAAGTCTGCCTATAACGCATGGAAATTCGAGTATGAGCATCAGTTCCTCCCGAAATTTTTCATGAAGAACAGTCTGAAACAACAAGAACTGAAGAAACGTTTGAATCTTCTGTTAAAGAATATTCAAGAAGTCAAACAAGTTATACAATTCAGAAGCGACATCAGAGTACTTTGTACAAATCTTCAGAAAACGAGTATTTGGAGATAGATCAACAACTCAATAAAAAAGAAGAACATTATGGACTTCAGTAAAATCAACGCTGTTGGTGAATTCGAACAACTTCCCGTGATGAAGCTTTCCAGCCTGCCAACAGGCCGCTTGTTCAGAATCACTGCTGCTAGAAAAGTTGATACAAAATATGGTCAAGGTGTTGTTTTTGAGATATCAACTCATTCCATTTATGTGAATAAGAGATTGGCTGTATATTTCAATGCAAATCCTGAGGAATTCGAGCAGTTCCAGAAATATGTTGAGAATGGTGCTCCCAAGTTGGAATACATTGGTGGAAAATTCAATAGCATTCGCTTGCATCCAGATCCAAGCATAATAACCGAAGACCAGGGGGCTAAAACAAATTTCCACAAAATCAACGCTGTAGCAGATATCGAAGAACGTCCTCTCGTAAAACTATCATCATTGAGGTCGGACTACCTGTACACAATCACGGCAGCTCGCAAGGCCAACACGAAATATGGAGTGGCTATCGTTTTCAATTTAGACAACGTTCAATCTGTTTTTCTGAATAGAAGAATGGCTAAATTTTTTGATGAGAATCCAAGTCAATTGGAAAATTTACAACATGAAATTGCCACAGGGTCACCAAAGTTACAGTACTTGGGTGGAGAACACAACAGACTTCGCCTGCATTCTGATAAGGAATTAAATTTGTTGGAATAAAATGAAGTAAATAGATGAAAATTTTTCGATATATATCCTTTTATTTAATTCTCATAATTTACAAATGTAATAGTATCTAGAAAATATATGAATAAATGAATTTTACCGATTACATTTTGTTTTTTTGTTTTTTCCCACATTACATTTCACACAATTCTTGATCATAGGAGGTGGTCCATCAAGAGCATCACCACCTATAGATTCATAATGTATCAAACAACGTCTACATCTAATGATTTCCTGATTTGTTCTCATCTCATCAGTTAATTTACCCCATGCATCATGTACATCCAATTCAGCAAATGTACTTATAAATGATATTGATAGAAGAGCAATATCTTCAGAATCCATGCGTGCTAAATTTTTCAACTCACAATACAAATCTAAAGATCGATCTTTAGATCGTACTATCTTAGTATCCATCCACTCTCTTAGTAAAAGAACATTTTTAAGTGCACAAGTTATTTTTGTCATATTACAATGAAATGGACATTTATCAGAAGATGATTCCCTGAATTTCAAGATTGAGGGTGCTCCATCAAAATGCTCATCGATATCAATCACTGGAGCATCATGGAATGTCTATTTAAACCAAGCCTTCTTTTCACGACCTTTCACAAAAATTACCTCAGCACGCATCAAGTCACGTAATATCTGCTCTAGTTGATCGTATGGTAGAGTACCATAATCCCATGATAAGCCATGATAATTACGCTGAAGCCACATATTTGCACATCTAGTTTTTGCAGGTACAACATGATGTTCATATGGGGGGTAGAAAAACTTTACTGTCGGTTGTGTGTCTCGAGCATCCAATGAGATATAGGATAATTCTTTGACGATGAATTCGTTGTTAACACCTTGGAATCCCTGAATATCTAGAAGCAGCTCCATCGTGACTGATCCTCCGCCGAGCTCAACGTCGGCATTTATAAGCTCAGCCCCCAACAAAATTTTCAAACTATCTTCTTAACACCCCCACTTATTGGTTGGTATTCTACGATGCGATCGTGTAGGATGAGACAATAAGCAGCGGTCTCTAATGGGAAACTTTCTTTTGTTTCAATCTCGAAACGGACATCTACTGGCCCGAATTTCAATGATTCATTCTGTTTAGAGCAATCAATAATGATCAGAGGTGCATGATTTGCAAATTGCATCTTCGTTAATAATGGATTAATGGTTTGCTGCTCATAATATGATAACTGAAAGTTCGCATACATATCATAGAGTATCGAAAATTGATTCTGAGCCATATCAATATTCAAGTGACCATATGGGAAACATTGAGAATTCAAGAATAATTTCACATCAGCAATATTACAATGATCAAAGTTGCTCGCATTCTTTCGCTTCTTATTTTTCCGAGCTGTCTGGAAACCCAAAATAACATAACGTGGTTTTTCAAGTTGATTTGCTGTTTTCACAGTCCACACATGTTTTGTGGTTTGTGGAAGCAATGGATATTCATATAGTTCCCATGATCTGAAGCTCATAGATATTGTTGGATCTCTCTGAATGAACTTGAGCAACTCTACTCTTTTATTATCCGATAATGTAACATATGGAATCAACCATTCAATCTTACTAATGTTGATTTTCACATCCTCATCAGCCGTTTGTCCAGCATTCTCCATCCATATGCTTTGATTTGGGTTCAGTGAGATGAGACTCTTCATAAGAGTGGTAATACCCACATTCTTAACTTTGTCTACCTCAATCGCATTAATTTCATAGCGTATTTCTTGAAACAAATGGCAAATGGCGTTATTCACCAACTTCGTAGTTGTTGCAACATTATTGTCTGTTTTGAGCAATTTCCCCGTAATGTGTAGGGTACTCCTGCTCGGTAGAACACACAGGTCTTGATTTTGCACGACAATTCGAATCTCATCACTATTATCAAGCCCTACCGAAGAATATGGCTGATGTGCATGAATCTCATAATGAGCAAGTGAAAAACAGAATAATATAAAAGCCTATTTCTGTATGGGAAGACATAAAAATGTTGATAGTTTCTACCTGTGTCAATCATATGCTCGCATACCAAAACATCTTGTGCGTGATAATATGAATTTCCTTGTATTATTCAAACAAGATGAAATGAATTTGAGACACATTTACAACGATCATGTAAATACAGATATGCCATTCGAAAAGTTTAAGGAATTATGTTCAGCTTGTTGGAAGGATAATTATACGTTTTTGGTTATTGATAAAGATAGTGATATAAATGCGGGGCGATATCGAAAGAATTTCGACTGTTTCATTCGAATAAATAATGGTTGTGTGGGGCCAAATGAACAGTTGTTGGCTAGAACTCATTGAGTCAACAGGCCTTTGTCCAAGGATGAGTTGTCTAGGCAACAGGAAATTTTGCGTCAGATTTCTGCAGCACGTAAAGCTATTCAACGAAAACATAAATTATTGAAATTGGGTAGAGATAATGTTGATCATACAGTGAATGAGGTTTTCAAACCCATAATCAAACCTCTCCAACAATTAACAGCCAGAAATGTTGAATTATCCGATAGACAAAATGTGGACTTGTCTGATGATATGCAATTATCTGATGATGGGCGGAGAATCGATACGATGAGTGTAAATGAGTCACCAATAGCACAACTACCGCTACCTGCAACACCACAACACTAAAGGGGTCACCTAAGTACCTTAAAGCGATCATTAAGAGAAAATGAGGATATGGATAGCTTCGTCTCTGCAACTGAAGATTCGTTCAACGATAAAACATTGAGTCAGAGAATATTTTCATCATCATTGAAAGACTCTCACAATGATCCTCATAATGCAAGTGCAATGTCATTTGGAAATATTTCTTATGGTGATCTTGATGAAGATAGTTTTGTTTGGAAATATTTAACAGAAATCAACACGAAAAAATGGGACAAATTGTATGGGGTTCGTAGACTAACCCGTAATTTTATGATTGGAAATTCACCCATATACTTTGAAGATGGTTTCATCAAAGTTAAAGGAGTGAAATATTCATGTACTGCGGGTTTACTAGAATTACTCATTATGAAGAACCCTAATGAAGAGTTGATCAGTGACAGTGATATAGAAGCATATAGAAAAATCATATTATCAACTAATGGACATGAGAAAAATTATAAACAACGTGGTGGTATACGAGATAACAAGAGTGAGAAATATAAGAACTATATTTCAAAGTTTGTCAAGACCAAATACAGTGGAACGGGCCTTCTACCTACATTTATGAGGGCTCGAAGACCCAACACAGTCGATTATGTTTATTGGGATGATCCCAATGAGCTTGTGGATCGTCTCCGCCTACTCATCGCTTCACAAACAGCTGGAAATCCGAGTCATGATAACGAAATCATCTCAATTATTGAGGAACTCCGTGAAGCCAAAATTATATATTTGAGTGTGATAATCTCAATACAGCATCATTCGAAAAATGAGTGTTGACGTGTTCGGTCGTCACTTGAGTTCTGATACTAGAGGATCTCCCAATCGTGGCCCACCTGGCATTGGATTCCAGTTGACTGCGGATGGCCATTATGATCTTCAAGACAAAAAACTGTGTAATCTTGCGAAACCTGACAATCTGCAGGATGCTGTTACATTAGAGACATTGTATGAAAACATTGCTGAATCACAACGGAATTTCAACCTCAGATTGGCAGATCTATTCAAAGGAATGAATGAATTCAAGGTTCAAGAAACAAAACGACTGCATGACGTGAATAAAAAAATTATTGACTTGCATGAGGATATGATGTTGAGCTCACCATTGTTCATAGAGAACTTGAGAAATTGAAACAAAAAATTGGAATCAAATAGTTTCAAAAAATGATGGATAATAAAGTAGATGTTGTAACGGAGCTGCATAAACCAGCACGTAGAAATTATCCTCGACGGCGTGTCAATATACGTGACTTGGATGAGACATGGCAAGCAGACTTGGTTGATATGACTGCTTATGCAAGAAAGAATAATGGAAATAAATTTTTGCTCACTGTAATTGATATTTTTTCAAAATTTGCTTGGGCTGTGCCGCTAAAGAGGAAAAATGCTCATGATGTTACATTAGCAATGAGTTCAATTCTCAAACAAGGACGTGTCCCCAAACATTTACATGTTGATAGGGGGAAAGAATTTTATAACTCCGAATTTCAAGCATTAATGAAAAAATATAATATCAACATGTATTCCACATTCAGTAATTTGAAAGCGTCAATATGTGAGCGATTCAATAGAACACTGAAGAGTAAAATGTGGTTTCAGTTCAGTTTGCGTGGGAGTTACCGATGGATTGATATGTTGCCGAAGCTTCTGAATGACTATAATAATAGTAAACATCGGACTATTCGTATGAAACCTATCGATGTGACGAAAGAAAATGCAAAGAAATTACAGCTCATCTATGCTGATTTCAGGGTGAATAATAGACGACCGAAATTTCAAGTGGGTGATAAAGTACGCATAAGCAAAGCAAAACATGCGTTTGAAAAAGGTTATACACCTAACTGGACCACTGAATTATTCACTATCAGAGCTATCAATAATACTAATCCAGTAACATATAAATTGAAGGATTATAAAGATGAGTTGATTGGTGGTAGTTTTTATGAAGAGGAATTATTGAAAGCGAAACATCCTGATGTATACCTCGTTGAGAAAGTTTTGAAAAAAGTTGGAAACAGACATTTCGTTAAGTGGTTAGGATTTGACAACACACATAATAGTTGGATAAATACTGATCAATAAGGAAATAATGTAAGACTGCTGAGATTGAAGGAAACTCTTATGTATTTGCTAATTGGTTCAATAAAACAAACATTTTTTTTCTTTACATCATACATTTATTTTTTCCATTTTTTTTCAACCAATATTTACATTACTATTTTTGAAACCATAGGGTAGCGTATCTGTCGTGCCTGGAAGGATGATCCGTTTATCATCATGCCAACTTAATGCCAATTTCTTTTGATTAATAGTGTATACATTATGTTTAATGGATCTAATCATATTTTGATAACTTACAACATTTGTATGCTCCAACAAACATGCTTTATAGTCGCTGAATGTGATACGTTTCAATGTTGATTTTTTTACACCTTTAGCACGTGATTTTTCACAATCTTCTGGTTTTTCACTCAAAACTTTCAAAGTATACATTTTTGCTCGAAGTCCCACAAATTCTGTCATTATCTTACCATTATTTTCATCCTTCATCAAACCTAATTTTTTCTTATTGACCAACGGCATATTGTATACGTTATTCACCGGATAATCTGAAGTATCGAATTTATGTATATCTTTCTTCATGATCTCATAAATATCATCAACTTCAAAATGATAAATCAGACTGTCTGTGTCTGTATACAACAATTTCGCCGCCTTATCATTGAAGGTACTTTTTATATAATTATAATGAAAATCATAAATATATGTCTTGGAAATATCAAGAATACTGAACCCGGCATATATTGGTTTGTTGAATCGAATTTGTGTGCGACGCATTTGAATTATCACCAAGTCTTTATCGAAGATAATGCTACTGTGGAAGTGCGGTTTACTTATCCAATTCTCTGCACCCCATCGATCCTCCCATTTTGTAATCAATTTCACGTCTAGCTGTTTTCTAACATTCTCCATTGTTTTTCCAAATACTGCGTTATTCATGAGTTTATAAAAATTTTTTTCAAATTCATTTCGAGAATTTTTTCGGAGATCTGTATTGAGATCAATATATTTCTTCAACCATGGACTTTGAGAGAATTTTAAAACTCTATGGATTTTCGTTATTTTCAGACCTAAACTGCAGTATTGTTTTAGATTCTTGTAATGGATGATATAGTTCTTCTTTGCGTTGAGAGTGGTCAATAACTTTGGTAACTTGGCTTCTCCATTAGGTGGTACAATGTGTTCTGGACACAACGGTAAATCCTTATGTTGCTCATGTAAATTCTCCGGATATTCCAGATCAACTTCCAATATGTAACCAACAGTTGAATCATCAGGAAGGGTTTGAATGTTCGGTATATTACACTCATCCGTCCAGCTGAAGTTTCCATGCGGTAAATACTGACTCATTGCTGCTCCATATAAGTTGTTGACATCAAAATACATCAAGTATGATTCTTTTTCTTGCTCATCATAATCAGCGCCCATGTATCGATTATTCGCCACCCCATATCTGTTTGAGCACTGTGACAGTCCCCCCCTGATACCTTTTTCAATAAAAAGGAGCATTTCTGCATCTTCGAATAATTCCAACTGCACTCCAGTCATTTTTAACATTGCATCAAAAGCTAGACCAGGTGCAGTGCAATAATGAAGAGGATCCAAGTTGTATGACTTGAAGCAACTCTCTCGGAAGTTCTCAAAAATATCTGCAGCAGCAATACATCGGTTTTCAAATATAAATCTGAATATTCGCCGAGAGTATTGACATCGAAATTTCTCCAAACATCGCATTAATGACTGTACTCTTGATCTGATATGTCTTGATCATTAAGATGAGAGTAAAAATTTGTCTTCGATGGTAGTTGTCGTTCATCTAATTTTTCCCAGCTATCCATATATTCATATGGGAAAACTCCTTTCTGTGTAACAAGCTCGAACTGTCGTTTACTTGGATAGTGATGAGCTGTGATGTGTTTCTTTTCATCATCCAAATATGAAGCCAATTTATCGAGGCTACTAGCCATGAATCGGAATGAGTCAATGAATCTCAAGTGAACTTTGGTTGAGGTCACTGATTTGGTAAAGGAAATATATTTTTCTTTATTGATGGGGAGTAATCTCACTGCACCATCGAATTGCTTGGCTAGGGCTTTGATAAAGAAGTGTGAATCATAGCCTGATAAATTATGGAACACCACAGGAACTACACATGATTCTGTGTAATTGAGATTGCAGCCAGGGTGCGCAGCGCCTCTGTATCTACCTGTAAAATGACAGTGGTCACAATGTTTCACAGCTTTTTCAGTAAATGGTCTACCACAGATGTGACAATTTTTAGCTGCATTATAGGATCGCTCCATCTCAGTAGTCAAGTTCATCGGTTGATTGCGCCTCAATTCAGCATCAACTTTCACCGCTAATGTGTGTAATTGATCCATGAACCACTCGATACAGTCTCGTCCTCTATAAACACGCAGTTGAGACTTTGAATCATCATAATTGCATTTAACATAAAATGCTACACTGAAGGGTGTGTGTTTTTGATATTTTTTTGTATTTTGATCACTATTGTCAGAGACTTTTTCCAATAAACATTCAGTATCAGCATATACGACGTAAGGCACAGGCAGTTGATGTTTGAAATTTTGAAATTTTAGAATTTTCTCTGCACCATGGGGTAAAATCATTCGACACTTGTTAATAGATAGACAATCCAGCCGGTGTTTGGTGTATGATTCTTTTCTCCGGAAGTGACAGAGACATCTATCACACATGAGTGCTCTATGCTGGGATTTCGAAATCTGTGAGCTGACTAAACGAGACAAATTCGAGATGTACGCATAATGATGAATTCTCTCTTGGCAATTTTCTGTGCTGTCTTGTTGTTCGATCATAAGGAGATGGATTGTTTCTCGTTCATCCTGAAGATTTTTACTCAGATATAATGGTACAATCCACTTTTTATCTGATTCCTCATCACTGTCAATTCCATAGACATTGATTGATAAATCATTCATTTTCTCGAACTTTGGAATATCTTTCAATGCCATGGGATAGTTGAACATACCGAAATTCTTGATGATGGTGTTGAAAGGTGGGTAGGAGTTTGGTCGCACTTTATTATCAACATGGCAGCGAGCGGCCATAATTGACCATAAGAAACAATTTGAATCTTCTTTATTTTGAACGTTGACTACTGCTTTTTTTCTTTTAATCCATTCAGGTACTTCAACAAAGCTCGATTTTCCGCCTCGCAACGGATTATATCTATTAATATTCACTTCTAAATTGATTATTTCAACTAATTTCCAGCCTGAGTCTCTTTCTTGGAACTCATCCATTTTCACTAAAAGTTTTTCTTTAATATGTTCTTCGAACCATTGTTTGATATCTGTTGAATCGAGAATTATTTCATTCTTTGTATTGAAGTATTTCTCTTCTTCAATAATGTGTTGATCTCTTTGAATCTCATATCTACATGATAACACAACATTCACTTTGAGATTTCTCTCTATTTTCAATGCATTTTTCAATCGTACACAGAGCATTCTCCGTGCATCATCCAAGAATTTGATGATATCAGGATTTTTTAAGTTGATGATGACACCAGTTCTCATACGACCATCGAACACACTTTGTAGATCTTCCCACTTGACTCTGTCGGTTAGATTTTCACGCAATCCTCCCCCAATGACCTCCAAGGCTTTGAATTGAGCTAGAAATGTTCTCAATCGCCCCAACATATGAGTCAATCGTCTTTTTTCGCTATGCTTGACACTCACATTTAAAAATTGATTTACTTGTTTCACGTGACTTCTGAGATTTTTAAGCCACACTTGAATTTCTGCGGTTTTCCTTTCCCTCTTCACGCGTTCATATGCTTCTCTCAAAGACCTCAAAAGTCTTACGCATGAATTAGCATCCATGTTGCTCTAGATAGATAGTCGCAGAAGAAACTGAAGACAAAAAAGTATGGTGCCCCTTTTATATTGTTATGCACAGGCATGTCTCTGATGAAAACCTTTGGGGAAGATCATCTGATTGGTTGAAAAAAGATCACGTGATCTATGGAAAAATGACTCATACCCTAAAATTATTAACAACATTCCATTCTCAGAAAAAGAAGGTGTTCGAGTGGAACTTTCTAATACCTGAGGAATTCAAGAGAAATCTCAACTACTCTACAAACAATGATCGAAGAAACCCTCTTAACTTTTACAACCCCATGCACCACGGGGGAGTATAGTCTTGTACGTAATTCGGTTATCAAGATTTTTCAAAAATTTCAATGTCACTCGTCCCTCAGTTATTTAAGAGAAAATCTCAAGTACTCTACAACCTATGAGTAAAAAAACCTTTAACTTTTATAACCCCATACATCATGCGCGGCCTTCTGTATCTAGATTTCTCAAAAATTTCAATGTCACTCGTCCCTCAGTTATTTAAGAGAAAATCTCAACTACTCTACAAACAATGAGTGAAAAACACTCTTAACTTTTACAACCCCATGCACCACGGGGGAGTATAGTCTTGTACGTAATTCGGTTATCAAGATTTTTCAAAAATTTCAATGTCACTCGTCCCTCAGTTATTTAAGAGAAAATCTCAAGTACTCTACAACCTATGAGTAAAAAAACCTTTAACTTTTATAACCCCATACATCATGCGCGGCCTTCTGTTATCTAGATTTCTCAAAAATTTCAATGTCACTCGTCCCTCAGTTATTTTAAGAGAAAATCTCAACTACTCTACAAACAATGAGTGAAAAACACTCTTAACTTTTACAACCCCATGCACCACGGGGGAGTATAGTCTTGTACGTAATTCGGTTATCAAGATTTTCAAAAATTTCAATGTCACTCATCCCTCAGTTATTTAAGAGAAAATCTCAAGTACTCTACAACCTATGAGTAAAAAAACCTTTAACTTTTATAACCCCATACATCATGCGCGGCCTTCTGTTATCTTGATTTTCTAAAATTTCAATGTCCTTCATCCCTGAGTAATTTGAGAGAAAATCTCAACTACTCTACAAACAATGAGTAAGAAACCCTCTTAACTTTTATAACCCTGCGCGTCGCGGAGGAGTATGGTGTTGTAGGATATTCTGTTATCTAGATTTTGAAAAATTTCAATGTCACTCGTCCCTGAGTCATTTAAGAGAAAATCTCAACTACTCTACAAACTATGAGTAAAAAAAACCTCTTAACTTTTATAACCCTGCGCGTCGCGGAGGAGTATGGTGTTGTAGGATATTCTGTTATCTAGATTTTGAAAAATTTCAATGTCACTCGTCCCTGAGTCATTTAAGAGAAAATCTCAACTACTCTACAAACTATGAGTAAAAAAAAACCTTTTAACTTTCATAACCTCATGCGTCCATGGTGAAATAGAAGCGATGTACTCTAAGGTATCTTATCAACCTTCTCGGCGGATCTCAATGACCTCCAGCGCAATAAACCAAGGTCCATTTTTGTCATCTCCAGATGAAAAATTCGGGTTTTCTATTAGACAAATAATTTCAGCACTCTTCCTACCTGAAGTGTGCGATTTCTCCGTTCATTTGTCTGAGTTTTGGAAACTTTTGGTGGTGGGGTGAGTGGGTATTTAAGGGGCTAAGTTCAACCATGAGCATTCATCTATCCATCAACCGTGTAGTTGAACTCACAGAAGTGTTCCAAACGCCAGAATGTATCGGTATGAACGAGCAGCTGAGAAGTTGGTGTATCCAAAAGAGTGGAGCATCAAGTACAATCGACAGTGGTTGGACCAGCAAATGTCCGGGGTAATAGCCCAACATCATCTTAACTTGGATAGTCCTGATCCTGATGCTGAGCGGTGGCCAATTTTGATGTTGGACCCCCCTGGTCACTTGGTGGTGAGTGATTTCTATAAAATTCACCACTTCCTCCTGACGGAGGATTTCAGAGTGTTTGCTGAAGATTTAGTCAACCGAGTTAATAATCTCAATGATGATGCCGAGGAGAGAGATTCTGGAATTGGTGGTGATGCTACTCCAGAGGATGAGGTGGATTCAGGGGTTGAATGTGCCAGTCATGATAATGGATCCCAACTGGCAGACTCATCAACATCACCAACACCAAGCTACAAGGGTCCAGAGCAGCCCAGGGATTCACCAGACTCGCCAGCATCACCAACACCGAGCTTCACTGGTCCAGAGCTTCGTTGGCCAAGTTTGGTTGATCCTGAGCAGCCCAGAAATTTACCCGACTCGCCAGCATCACCAACACCGAGCTTCACTGGTCCAGAGCTTCGTTGGCCGAGTTTGGCTGATCCAGAGCAGACCAGGATTTTACCAGACTCGCCAGCATCACCAACACCGAGCTTCACTGGTCCAGAGCTTCGTTGGCCAAGTTTGGTTGATCCTGAGCAGCCCAGAGATTTACCCGACTCGCCAGCATCACCAACACCGAGCTACAATGGTCCGGAGCTTCGTCGGCCCTCCAGCTTTGTCGGTCCAGAGCAGTCCAGGAATCAAATTAGGGGATTTTATCAATTGTCAGAGGTATGTCATCCATTAAATTTTTTTCATATGGAAGTGTGCATTTTCATTATTTCTCATCTAATTGATTTTTTTTGTTTTCTGTTTTTCTGAAGGTGCCGAAACATGTCATCTTTGAGCCCCAGATCATCATACCCGAGAGTTGGGAGATCAATTATGATTGGAGGCAATTAAAAATGTGGACGTCATGGGCAATCACCACCCTACATCTTGCCAATGATGATCTAAGTCGCCGAGCTAATATCATTGTGCCGTTGGATCCCCCCGCCGAAATGTGGAGGTGGAAGGGAAAGTATTGGTTCTTGGAAAGGAGTCTGGACGTTCTGCAATTGGATGATGCTATTGATTTGTCTGCTACACGCAAACGATTCTATGAGGATGATAATGTGTCTGGGAGTGCAGCGAAGAAGTGGAAAAGTGAATAGTGATATAGTTTGAGTGGAAACAAGTGAGAATGAAAATTTGTGCCGCCATTAGTAGTGTCATACTTACTGTATAAAACTATAAAAACTATAAAAACTATAAAAACTATAATTGATTGATTCAAAAAGTGTGTTTGTGTTTGTGTGTGTGTGTGTGTGTGTGTGTGTGTGTGTGTGTGTGTGTGTGTGTGTGTGTGTGTGTGTGTGTGTGTGTGTGTGTGTGTGTGTGTGTGTGTGTGTGTGTGTGTGTGTGTGTGTGTGTGTGTGTGTGTGTGTGTGTGTGTGTGTGTGTGTGTGTGTGTGTGTGTGTGTGTGTGTGTGAAGATATTTATGTACACATCATTTGTCACTTTTTTTATCGAAAATATAAATTGGCTTCAAATCTGTGTAGTATCTTTTTTGATATTCTAAGTGTACTGCTAACCCTTTCCATTCATTCATTAAATTAATTACGAGTCAAATCGGCGTGAATAAAAACAGTGGGGTCTTGAACCCACCCGTGAGTCCGATGCGTGAATCAAGTCTGTGTGTCGTTAAATCCGTGGATAAAAATAATTAATCAAACCGCGAATTATTCCGCGAATCAAACCCGTGAGTCCGATGCGTGAATCAAGTTCGTGTTTCGTTGAATCCGTGGATAAAAATAGTTAATCAAATCGCGATTCATTCCGCAAATCAAGCCCGTGAGTCAACCAACCGCCTACTCCCCACATCTATAATCCAAATCCGCAAATAAAATCCGTGAACAAAACCCCGCGAATAAAATCCGCGAATAAAAACCGCGAATTAAAACCGCGAATTAAAACTCGATAATCAAACCTCGAATTAAATCGTGATTCAAACCCGTGAATCAAACTCGCGAATCAAGTCCCCTGGATCGAACCGCGAATCAAACCCCGTGAGTCAACCAACCACCTACCCCACACACTTATGATCCAAATCCACGAATAAAAACCGCGAATAAAAAACGCGAATTAAAACCGCGAATTAAAACCCGCGAATTAAATCCGCGAATAAAAACCGCGAATTAAACCGCGAATTAATCCACCACCCACCCACCCACTTCCATCTGACCCCCCTACTACTCACCCATCGATCATATGACCAACGTTGGCTTGATCCAGAACCGGCCTTACTTATCTACTACGAGCAGACCGAGAGTCAATAGATTTATTTAATCAATTTATTTCCCTAATATACTGAAATTTTTTTCTTTTTTGAACGGATGTTGATAACTCAATGATTTTCGAGCCGGTATATAAAAAAAAACCTATGTTATTATAAAAACAATCTTGTTTGAAGAGCGCTTCGAAAATTAATCATTTTTCGTCAATAACTTGATGGAAATCAACGGAAAAAATGAGTAATAAATATAAGAGCGTGTGGTTTAAATGTTTTTTAAGGAGAAAAACAAAGTGAAGGATCAAATAAAGCCAATAGGATTGACTTAAAGCCAATTATTTACGGCGTGAAGCGCGCGGATCGTCTCGTGCTGGCAAATAAATCCCTGTAACTTAAAAACTATAATTCGCAGAGACAAAAATCAAACGCCATTCTATTCGTAATTAAATAGCGCAACTTTCTTTCACCGCATGTCTCGATAACTTCTCGATAGTTTTCGAGATGTCTTAAACTAAGGTGACCGGTTCAAGGGATTTTTTTTTATAGATAAAAAGTACACCTCGGCTCTAGGCGACTTCTTTGTGGATGACTTTCTGAGCATTTTCAAGAAAAAAATCATGGAAATCAGAGACTCGGGACTTTGATTCCATCACAAACCCGATTTCAAATCCTCACCGACTCAACTAATATTTTTTTTTTGTTTCATTTACGATTTTTTTCTGGTTCTTACCTGATGCATGGGGACAGGAAACTAATTCATCTAATAATCATAGAAAACTAATGGCAATAACTTTAACAGAATAGAATGTATTATCCGAATAATCATCTCATCGTGGTTTCGGGATAAATATCCCCAGCCATTTAAACCATATATTTTCTTATTATGTTTCAATATTTTCAGGATTCAAATAATTTTCTAATGAAAACTGCAAGCTCTCCCTCGTGCACTCAGGTGTTAACGTCCGCAATTTCTTCACTACAAGCATCAAATCTTGTGTGCTGTCTTCATTCTTCGTGAGCAACCCGTTATACTCACTGATTAGAGCCACACTTCTTTCGGCTAGATCGTTTGTCACGAGAAGTGATTTCACAATTTTCGAAGCTCTAAGATAATCATCTCTTTCTGCCCACATTATCGGATCGATTTCTAGAAAATCGGAGTCGAGATTAAGGATTTTAAAGAAATTCATCGAGTTCTGAGTCACAAATTGATCTAAACTCGACTCTTCGATGAATTTTTGATCCTTCATATTTGATTTTTGCTTTTTTTGATCATTTTCAAGTGCAGGTCGAGATTTCATAGCTTGACACATTTTTCTCTTACAGTCTACACTCAAAGTCACATCAAAAAAAAGCGGAAGCGACCAATTCTTCTGATAAATACCAGAAATGATTCCCAAATTTCCCAAATACAGCGTTGTACATTTTTGACAATGAAGAGCTATCCTCAGCTGCCAATTTCTTCAATAGCTCTAAATCATTTTTTGGTGCTTCAACTGCATTTGGGGCTGTGAACCAGCTCTTTAGGTAGAAACGAACGATGAAAATGCAAATACTCCTCAAACCTGATATCTCGTAGGCTTTCATGGAAAATTGATCTCTGTATAGAAAAATTTTCAAAGAATAAATTGCTTTCGCCATCCACCTAGCATGGTGAATGGGGCCCAGAGCTCGAAACCGATTTCCATTCGGAAGATTTCCGCCTAGGAACATGATGACCAGCTCCGCAAACTCTCTGTAGTCCTTCCGAACGCTATCAATCTGTGGAGCAATGAACAAAAAGGGAGTAAGTTTGCATTAGAGATTCTGCGAAGAAAAGGAAAATTATTCATTCATAATAATTATTATTATGAATTCTGTATAGCCTACCTCCAGTTGCGAGTAAGCAAAAGCAAGGGCATCTTTTGCATCATCCTTAACGGCGACTTGAATTTCTCGATCTTGTATTCCTGGCGAAAATTCTCCCTTCTTCATGTTTGGCCATTGTCCTTGAAATCTTTTGAAAATCGCAATATCTGGGCCAGAAGTTGGACCCATAGAGACTTCAAAGCTAGCTTTTAGCAGCAGCTCAAACACATGATGCCGACAAGCAAGATATAACAAACTTCTTCCTAATAATTTCTCCAGCAGTATACATGCGCCGTTTGAATTGCCAGTATTGCTAGCCGTGGTATCGAATACCATAGCACATATAACATCAAGAAATCCCCTTTCCTCCAAACACTTAAAAATTGCATTTGCTTGCTCTTCACCAGTTCCGCTTTCCAGCTTTGGGATTCCAAGTAATTCGTCTCCGTCAATGCCCGATATAAGAACAGGAAGCCGTTCGACCTTCTCGTTCTTGTTATCCAGCGCTTGTAATTGCTTGCCATCCCAATGAACTGTAGTGAAGGATCCGTTTTTCGAGTTATCTCTAATCGTATCACTGAGAGCTTTACGTTGCTTTCCTCTGTTACGACGAATTGTTTCTCGGCTCAAATAGAAATCGTCCAATGTAAAACCAAATGACAAAAGGAGAGCGGCGATCACACGTGCAGCCATACGATCGCTGATTTTACCTCGATCCAAAGCAGCGGTAAGATTTGGCGTCATAATCATGCGTTTTTTTGGCTTAGTGGGCTTTGAATTGCACTCAAAACTCCTGTCGAATTCTTGATTGTCTTCGAACTGCTTTGATAATTCAAAAAGATCTTCATCTTCATCCCACTGATAATTACTATAATTAGCAATATTATTGCTATAATTAGCAATTAGCAATATTAATATTATTGCTATAATTAGCAATAATTATAGCAATTATAATTATTCTTGAATCATGTTCGGTTTCCCTGCAAAATTAGTGGAATTTACGATTAGTAAAAATTGACTGATGCTCGTCACAGAAATAGTGATAGGGAGAGTAGATAGATAAGGGTGAAATTTTTGAATGTCACTGAGCGGCTAGTAAAGTAAGCCCATTTATATATTCTTTAACATTAAACCATTCTCCAGCTCATTCCGCCGAAATCGGACCGTGTCACAAACCCACTGCGTAAATAATTACATGCGTGGTGAAAAAATGCGTCCGTTACAAAGTTATCGTTTTCGTTATAATCCACTGATTTTCATAATTTCTCTGCCTTAATCGCTCATAATTGAACGCCAAAAAATGTGATCTAACGCCAAGGTGTGTTTTTCATTTTCAGTTTTTCACTGGTCACTTTACATACGAATATCTTGGAAGTTTTTTAAAATTTATTGTGATAAGCACCTGAAATTACATAACGAAATATCGTCTGTTTTTCTTTTTCAAGTTAGATAGTTATCGAGATATTCACATTTATTGATCGGAGCACGCTGCAAACTCGGTTTGTCTCTACCATACACTGTGTACCCCTTCTGGGAGGATTTATCTTGCCCGGGTCTCGACTTTTTCAGCCTTTTATGTACACGAGACGAGACGAGACAATATCGAGACTAACATTTGAAAAAACGAAACATACGGAGACTCAGAGGTGATGAATTCTTACAAAATCGCGACGAGATGCAACCATCCAATGTCTTTCGAGATTGCAACAATTCCAAAACTTTCGATGTTTTTTCAAACTGTGATGATCTCTCAAACAAATTCTCGTCTAAGTCTCGACGGCATCACTACATACACACGAGCTCGAATCTTGGCATTTCTGTTGCTCTCATTGCAAGCGTATCCACTCTCGATCCTTCAATGAGAGAAACAGAGACGCCGACGTACAAGCTCTCGCGTACGAAAGAGATGCACTGAGTTTGAAGCGTATTCCGATAACTCAATATTTCCGTCATTATCAAAGTTGGAGACAAAACCAAAAGGCATTTTATTCGAAACTCTTTAACCGTTTTTCCAACATCTGGATAGAAATAATTATATTATGATAAGAGGGCCTTCGTAATCAATGACTCCTAAATCATTGAGTGTACAAATCCAACTCAATCGTTTCTAACGCATATGAAGTTTGATCAGTGTGATATCAACGCATTCAGTTCTCATATTAATCCACTCTCTCCCTATTACTCCAAAAGCATATGAGGAAATAAATGAAAAAAAATTCGTACCTTTTTCTTCAGGCTGCGCTTCTTTATGTCCATCTGCAAACGGAGAAACCCAATTCGCTGTATCGATGATCCGGTCCAAATAACCCTTCCTCCCCGTTTCTCGGTGGAGTTCTAACAGGGTTCTCGCAGTCTCATTCTTCATTGCATCCACTTGCTTTTGATGCGCGATGTCAAACAAATCATTTAACATGCACTTGAAGTCAATTTCCTGCACTTGAGCTTTGGTGCAAGTCTCTCTTCGCAAGGGACCGTTCTTGAAAACTTTCCTGTATTCTAGCACTAGTTTTTCCAATTTGGCAATTGCATGATACTCCTGAATAATTGGAATTCCTGCATATTCCCAGAATAATGTACACTTTCGGATAACACATTTTGCAGCTTCACGAGTATTCAATTTCGGCGTAGCATGACTGGTAAAATGGAAAAAACACTCTAGAATTTGTTTCTTCGAGGATAACTGATTACCCCGAATTTCCGATCTTTCATTACCAATTAATGGAATTTCCGTATCCAATCGCGTTTTCGGCATTTTCACGTTTTTTCTTCTTTACAAAAATAGATATTATTCATACACAACCAGAATGTAGCAACTGGGAAATTACCTACGTAAAACTTTGTCGTACCACTCTGAAAGTCGTGCTCTGACTGACCAGTAGTACAGCCAAGAAAATGACTGGCGAATACCTAATTACCTGGATAGCTAAATGGTATGAGAAGCAACAGAGGGATGAGGATTGAGAATTTTATCTACTCATACCATAAATCTAGCCCCATTCATTAAGGTTCCTCGAAGGGCAGTCATTTGCGCACAGCCATCGGTAAAGTGGGCTCGAACACAGTCACTGAGTTTCACTATTATATGAGGCATATAATTTAGAAAATTTTCCTAGAAGCATTTTGTATATTGTTGTGAATTCCCCGCGAACTCAGTGGTATGTAGACAGCAATAATGTACAATTCTGTCGTGAATTGATGAACTAGGATAAGCGTTTCACTTAGGAACAGTATCAGGCAATGAATTAATGATTCAACGGTTATTCTTCTTGAAATTTATTTAAAAAAATTTTCATCTTCCTAATTTGTTTCTTTATTCAATTTCTTATAAAGATTATTCTACAATTTTTCCTTTTTTGGCCATATTTTGCAAGATAGAAATTTTTTCAGTAAGCGGACGCTGTCGTTAGTTCTGAGAAGGCACCTAGTCTTACGCCATTGGAGTAGAGAGAGCAAAATGAATACACTAACGCTCGCTCTCACTCGACATGGGAACAGCCGCAATGAGTGGAAGCGAGCACAAGTCTATATTTTCCTCTCTCTTCTTCAATGGCGCCAGACGAGGTGCCTTCTCAGAACGGGCGAAATGCGTTTACTTGTGAAAAAAAAAATATCCGGCAAAAGATGGCAAGTGAAAAGACAATTTCAGAATAATTTTTATAGAAAATTAACTTAAAAAATTAATTGAGAAGAAAAAATTCATTCCGATGAATTTTAACAAGAATTATCGTTAATTGAAATCAGACGATTTGCCAATTAAATGAATAAATTCCGCAAATAAATTAAAAAAACACTTCAGAATCACGTCTATATTCATTAAAGTTACTTCGAAATGAAAAACGACAAAAAAAATTTATCATTAACTATTTTTTAAAAAATTCACTTATCACTCAAACTTTGATAACCCCTAGCAGCCATACAATGGGCGATGGATGCAAAACCCTCAGAACCTTTATTACGTAGGATTTTGTTCCCTACATTTTTCGTTTCAAACTTTTTTCATAACATTTAGTCCAGTCGGTGAGGATTTAAAATCGAGTTTATTGGCCAATTTACTTTATAAGTGTCGGATTTTGATGATTTTTTTTTTTAATACTCGGAATGACATCCGCAAAAAAAGTGCCTTAAAGCCAGAGTGTGCATTTTGTTTATAAACAAAACACCCCTTGGAGCGGTCATTTTCATTTTAAAATATCTCGAAAACTGTTGAGAAGTTATCGAGACATACAGGGAGAAAAAGTTGCGTAATTCAATAACGAATAAATGGTGTTTGATTTTTGTCTTGACGAACAGTAGTTTTTGAGCTATGGTTATTTGTTTGTCAGCGCGCGACGATCCGCGCGCTTCACGCTATAACCAAATGGCTGTCAGTCAATCAAAAATTGATAGTTCAATTTAATTTTTTTCCCCCTTGAAGAAGATTTAAAGCGCATACCCTCAGATTTTTTTCTAATTTTTTCCGTTGATTTTCATCAAGTTTTTGATGAAAAATAATTAATTTTCGGAGTAGTCTTCAAACAAGATTATTTTTATAATAACATAGTTTTTTTTGATATACTGGTTCCAAAATCATTAAATTATTAACATTCGTTCGGAAAATCTAAAACTTTTACTATATTAGGACAATAAATGTATGAAATGAATTCATTCACTTTCGGTCAGTCCGCTGCAGGAGCGAGAGAAACAGCGCTATTAGAGTCCCTGCGTAAGACAAAGACGCTCGATCTTTTCGAGCGTCGTCGCCATTCAAACATACAAATAAAATGTTTAAACATTGAAAGTATGGATTATTATCATTATGTCTATTGGGAAATCGATTGGTCTTGCATTTCAATCTTTCTTCATTCCATTTCACGATTATGGATGCAGAGGAGCCGTTTATCATAACAAATAGCGTTTCTATTGTTGTTAAATTTCTTCAAACATTGAAAAAAAAAAATTACAAAAATAAGTTGGAGTGTCAATTCACGTGTCGAATGAAGTGCACGTCAAAGTCTCCAACGGCAATGTCCCCCAATTTTTTGACATCTGGAGCAACTTCAGACGTTTTTAGAAGAAAAGAGGAATATTTATGGGAGATGATTCGAATTAATTGAGAACATATATTTCGTTTTTTAATTTATTCTCTATTTTTTCTCTCTGCACCTCTAGAGATATTTCGGACTTTCGTTCATTTTTCTGAAATAAACCGATCTTTGTCTAGAATTTCTGCCAAGACTTGGAAATGATTCAGGAATTTCTGAATTATGGGTGACACAAATTCGGAAGTTTTTTTGTGTCAAAAATTTCTCTAGAGACTTAAAATTTATCTATTTTTAATTAAAAAAATGTCCCAATTTTCTCCCGAGACTCAGAAATAATTATAAAAATATCTAGAGACCAACTCGCAAATTTCTGTCTATCTTAAATTTCTCTCGAGAGTTGAAATTTATTTTTTCAAAAATTAAAAAAAAATTGTTGCAACTTTCTCACTAGATTTAGAAGACTAGAGAGTTTTTATATGTCTGAGAAAAATTAGATAGAGGGAAAGTTGAAACAATTTGTTTTTTAATTTTTGAAAAAATAAATTTCAAGTCTCGAGAGAAATTCAAGATACACAGAAACTCTCGAGCTTGTCTAGATATTTTTAAAGTTATTTTTAAGTCTAGGGAGAAAGTTTTGACAATTGTTTTTTTTACTTTTAAAAAACAAAATTCAAGTCTTGAGAAGAACCTTCCTTTTTAATTTTGAAAAATAAATTTTAAGTCTCGAACTCGTCTAGATATTTTCAAAATTATTTTTGAGTCTGAGGAGAAAATTGGAAAATTTTTTTACCTTTAAAAATAATTTGCAAGTCGTGAGAGAAGTTTCAGACATATAAAAAACAAAAAAACATAAAAACTCTCTAGTACTTCTAAATCTAGAGAGGAAGTTAAAACAATTTATTTTTTAAGTTTTGAAAAAATGAATTTCAACTCTCGAAAAAAATTTAAGATAGGCAGAAATTTGCGAGTTGGTCTCTAGATATTTTTCTAATTATTTCTGAGTCTCGGGAGAAAATTGAGACATTTTTTTAATTCAAAATAGATAAATTTTCAGTCTCTAGAGAAATTTTTGACACAAAAAAACTTCCGAGTTTGTTTCAGAAATTTCTTAATCATTTCCAAGTCTTGGCAGAAATTCTAGACAAAGTTCGGTTTATTTCAGAAAAATGAACGAAAGTCCAAAATATCTCTAGAGGTGCAGAGAGAAAAAATAGAGAATAAATTAAAAAATGAAATATGTTCTCAATTAATTCGAATCATCTCCCATAAATATCCCTCTTTTGTTCTAAAAACATCTAAAGTTACTTCAGATGTCAAAAAATTGGAGGACATTGCCGTTGGAGACTTTGACGGGCACTCCATTCGACACGTGAATTGACACTCCAACTTATTTTTGTAATTTTTTTTTCAATGTTTGAAGAAATTTAACAACAATAGAAATACTATTTGTTATGATAAACGGCTCCTCTGCATCCGTTATCGTGAAATGGAATGAAGAAAGATGGAAAGACCAATAGATGGCAAGACCAATAGATTTACCAATAGACATAATGATAATAATCCATAATTTCAATGTTTAAACATTTTATTTGTATGTTTGAATGGCAACGACGCTCGAAAAGATCAAGCGTCTTTGTCTTACGCAGGGACTCTAATAGCGCTGTCTCTCTCGCTCCTACAGCGGACTGACCGAGAGTCAATGAATTCATTTTATACATTTATTGTCCTAATACAGTGAAAATTTTAGATTTTCCGAACGAATGTTAATAATTTAATCATTTTCGAACCAGTATATAAAAAAAAAACTATGTTATTATAAAAATAATCTTGGTTGAAGACTACTTCGAAAATTAATTGTTTTTCATCAAAAACTTGATGAAAATCAACGGAAAAAATTAGGAAAAAATCTGGAGGTAAATTTTCTTCAAGGGAAAGAAAAATTAAATTGAAATATCAATTTTTGGTTGACTGACAGGCATTTGTTTATAGCGTGAAGCGCGTGGATCGTCGCGCGCTGACGAATAAATGACCATAACTCAAAAACTATTGTTCGTAAAGACAAAAATCAAACGCCATTCTATTCGTAATTAAATAGCGCAACTTTGTCTCTCTGTATGTCTCGATAACTTCTCAACAGTTTTCGAGATATTTTAAAATGAAAATGACCGCTCCAAGGGGTATTTTGTTTATAAATAAAATGCACACCCTGGCTGTAAGGCACTTTTTTTGTGGATGTCATTCCGAGTATTAAAAAAAAAAAACATCAAAATTTGGAGCTGGTTTTATTTATTTTTTCACACCTCCCATGAGGTTGCGATCTCTGGGAAATTACACAATATAATTGAAATTCAGCCGAAAAATCGACCCTTTCTAAGTCAAGTAGCTATTTCAGGCGAGTTTTTTCTGGATTAGCCACTTGTGATCGCAATATCTTCGAAACTATTGAGAAGTTATGGAAACATGTATCGGGAAAAGGAAAAATAATCCTATCAAGAATGGAATATTTTTTGATTCATGTGCCTTCGGCTCATCCTTATGGAGATATTAACATTTAACTTATCGGTGCGTTCTATCCGGAATGCACAACTGTAAGCATCTTTGTCTCACGCAGGGACATGTATAGTACCATCTCTGTTGCTCTACAGCAAGCGCTCACTATATAGGAGTAGCAAAGATACCCTTGTACAAGTTGTAGCATTTTCTACCTGGACGACGCACCAATACTGTCAACGGCCATCGTCATTACCTGACACTAGACCGTCATTAAGGAAAATTAACTTCTACCCACGTTTAACTATCATTGATTGCCAGTACGTCAGATATTTTAGTTAAACTTCAAACTCGTTGCGCACACCTACAGATTGATTTTAAAAATTTGAAAAAATTCACATGGATTCGTTGATTTTTTCGCATCTTTTTCTGAAATTAGAATTTCGATACCTGTTTTGGTTCTCCCGTGAGTCGGTCTAATGTTCACGACTCAGCCAGACATCCACCTGTACCCTTCGTACTGTGGAATAAGACTGTGTGTCCATCTCCCTTTTGTAGCGGCATCCTACAGCAGCTGCCATTGGCGTATGCTGCTTCGCCTTTCCCCCGTTATGAGTTCCTCAGAGCTCAATGCAATTGATGCTTTTTGCCGATTAAGAGTTCTTCATTCTTCGGCTACTACTCCAATGGACAGAATTCTGGCAATAACTCACACTGCATTCTCGGACACTGTGCGCTAGGCACTGATGACTCTCAAGGTACTTAGTCAGTATACTGGAGCAACTATGCGCCATGATTCCTACATCTCGAGTGCGTTGGCCCATATTTCATATGTGAGTACAGACGTGACTACTGACGACTACCTGATCTTCTGAAAAGTAGTATCGAAAGCAAAATTCTGCTCTTTCTCCAATTTAGGTATATTTAACAACGACTTGACAAATTTCCACGTGATAAAATCTGATCATTCGTACCAATCTACTCATGTATTAGATCTATCTACCACCGTGTACATTCAAATGACCGTTAGAAATTATGTAGAAGCTGGGAATTAACAAACCTTCATTTTGGATTCTTTGTATTTTGGGATTTTCTAGAAGTTGATTCAATATTTTAATGACTAAAATAAAAAAAAAAAAAAGGAAAATTTCAATGACTTTTGTAAACAAAGTGATTGTGCTTTGATCCTACTCAAGTACTTTGATAATGGTAATGTTCCTAGTGCTTACAACTTCTCCCGGAGCTTTCATCGGGAATGTCGCCATATTTTTTTGTGAATATCCCCTGTGATTTCTGACAGAATAAACTACTCGAAAATTAAGAATCAACTGTCTATAAACCATTGAATGCTAGCTGCTCGGCGCTACTCGAATTTTTCAACGAAATCTCGTCGAAACGCGGTGGACTTGCTGGATGAAAGAAAGAATAACAAAGGACCAATCTAATTTCTTCAGGGATATTGAAGAAGTTGACCATATGAAAAATTTTTACTTCTCCTTGTAGAAAACCAGCTGAATCCAGATGAATATTACTCTTGATTCTTCCAATTTTTAACGACTCTGTCAACGTCAACTCAATCTATCTTAATCTATCTTAACTATCAATTAGTCTAACTGTTCCAATCACGATTCTATTGTATTTTGCAACATTTTCTTTATTACATTCAAAGCAACAACCTGAAAACTAATCGGAAAATTTTCGTTGGCGGAGGGAAAAAATATGAAATAGGTTTATATTTCTATAGAGCTGAGTATACATTGATCACCGGTCCAACGGCCTCGTGGAGTACCTAGAAAGTTTAAGAATAGTTCATAACAATTATCATTCTTTAAAGTGTGCCTGTATGGAATGAAATATTGAAACTACCCCACAATTACCTCTTACACTATTGAATGCCAGTGACCACGCCAAATTAGGATCGAATGCTTTCATCTTCCGCTCCTTATGAACTTCTAAAATATTACATAAGGTATTGCCAAGGGAGCTGGTAGTTTGTGGGAAGAGAATTTTGCGAAAGTTGTGCTTGTTAAAAACTGTATCATCATTTTCTCCATCCAGGACGGCTGGAGACAGATAGGTCGTGGTACAGTGATCAAGAATAATTGTTGATTTCGCAACACATCCATGATATTTTACTGTTTCATGGACTGTCGTGAGTTCATTCATTTCCATGGGTATGTCTATAAATCTTCCAGTAAATTCGGTCTCAATTTTGTACTCTGTCCTACCTTCAGAATTACGAACAAATGGTTGAAACTCGGTGAAAGACTCTCGAGTTGAATAAAATAAAGGCCATCTGAAACTCCATCAGCTTTCACGACTAAACAGGGCTTGTGAAACCACAGTGGCCACACTTGTTTCCAATAACAGTTCGTTCTGGTCTGGCCACAGATATTTAGGGACATCTACCTTCATGGTTGTATGAAAATCGACTAAAGCAGAATTCTTTAGAATTGGTGGGTGTTCACCCCAATCATCTTCTGAATCTGACTGTTGCATCATCTAGATAAATAACGCTCATAGAGAATGAATATAATATTAAAAGTTTGATCCACTGTAAAAAGGGCAACAAGAACAATATTTTTAGGGAATGAAAACATAATACTCACTGCGGAAATATTTTAGGGCAATAGATTGAATAGATTGAATTAGTATGGTAATCAAAGTTATTTGGTTTTTTTTTTTGTTTCTTGAATTACTCGTTGCCTGGCCAATCAAATAACTGTGAAGGTGGTTGAATAAATAACAACTGACAATCGATTAAAATACATCTATAGTCCGACTGTTGGATGCTGGTGATGAGAGTGCCGTCCACTGGAGGTACTAGTGGGATGAACGTTTTAATTGATAGTAACCTAAAATTACACAGGAACGATACGAGCGAATTTATTCTTATTTGCTTCATGGTATGCCTTTAAATATCATCGGATGCTACTGTAAGAAAAATGGGGAACTGTTCGGACAATTGCTGAAGAAATGGCGGAGCAATAATGAAACTGACGGGCCAAGGCTGATTGGCTCAAATTGATGGTTCTCGTGAAGACACAGAAACAGCCTAAGCAAAAGTGGTCAAGTCAATTTTGTATTGTTCCTTTCAGGGGGATCAGGTGCGACTCTGAGGAAGAGAAAAGGTGGAGGGGGTATTGCGACAGTAGCGATGTGTTTCAAATGGTTATGACTTGACCCCTCAACGGGTCAAATGAATCTGTTGGAAATTGAATTGGCATATCCAGTAGGGATAGGTCAGAGCACCTCGGATGACATCGGGTTATTTCGGGTCAGCGGACCCACAGCCGAATACTTCGCAACAGGCAGTTGCGACTCACTCATCACCGGAACGCTATCGTAGCAACACGGGCTTTCTATCGAATTTACTATCATTACGATTGGCAAATTATCATTCTGGAATTCTATCTCACTATAGCGGAGTTTCTATCGGTATTCATTACAACGGACTTTGTGGCAATGGATCTATATTTGTGCATATTAAACAGTGTAAATAGTGTAAATATATCGACTTGCCTTACGGCTAAACATCCTCTTATTCTTTCTCACCCCCAACACTAAAAATCCTAATTAATTCCTACTTGCCATCCACCTATCCTAGGAAAATCCTCAACAGAATCATTTCCGATTCTTCCTACTCTTAACCTCTTTTCATTGAATCATCACTTTGTTACAGCGTTAATGATTTTTCGCGGCTTCACGGCCCCGGTTCTAACTGTCGAGGCTGTTTTCAACCTCCCGACTCTAAGGGAGGAAGTTATTGTAACGACCCCGAAAATCGGATAAAATTTCTATGATGTTTGTGGACGAATGTGTGGCACGCGGACGTGTGTGTGTGTGTGTGTGTGTGTGTGTGTGTGTGTGTGTGTGTGTGTGTGTGTGTGTGTGTGGGTGGGTGGGCGTGTGTAAGCAAGTGTATGTATGTGACGCTAAAATTGTTGAGACAATTTCACTTGAAAGAACAGTGCGATTTGAATTTTTTTCTGCAATCAACGCATCTTCATGTAACATATAACCAATTTTTGAAGATGATCATCTCAGCGGTTCATCAGTTATTTGCGAAATATATACAAAAAATCGTCGATAATGAGATTTATTTCATAAATTCTCCTATTTCTTCTAGATAAATGATACGATTTGCAATTTTTTTCATGCAGTCGATGCGTCTTTGTGTAGACTAAATCTGATTGAATCGAGAAAAAAATTGTCACAGCAGTTATTCAGTTATTTCGAAAATGAAATTTCCGTAGTTTTTTTCTTTTCTTAATTTGAAATTTTGCGAATTCTAATTATTGAAAATATCGGGAATTAGAGAAATTGAGTTTTGCAAATGAATACTCTTCTTTCCTTTTATGATTCTGATGGGTATCAGGCAAAATTATTTCAGCAGTTGTTCAGGTTACTTGCATGAATTTCTCAAATTTTATGGTTTTTTGCGTTGAATTTAAACTGAAGAGGGCATTGGTCGGGAAGATATTGATTCGACCCGCAAAGGGTCACACCCACACTATTCGTTCAGATGAAGTTTCATATGGTCTGTGTCAACAACTGCCAATTCAATTCTTGTTGACAAGGTTTACAGTGAAGATGGAATGGACGTAATACGCTACAATCACTTGATGTGATATTTCGCCTGATTACACAGGAATGATGAAAGTGAAATCAATCGTACTGACTCCATACTATTCTTCTCTAGGTGATTGAACTCTACTCTGAGCAAAAAAAATGTGTGCGTGGCGACCACGCGCCACAGAAGTGAAATTTTTCTAGGCTTGAATGTGAAGGGATAATTGTTGTATAAAAATCTCAATATGCTATCAATCCATAATTCTCTCTGGTAAAACTCAAGATAAAGGAGCAGAAAGGAACAATAAATGAAGAATACTTGTGATATCAATGAAAAATAAAAATTAGATTTTATTTCACAATTTCGATTTCCTCGTGATTTGAAAATTTTTCCGATATTCTCTGCTTCGTTCTGTTGCGCTCTTCGGTTTTTTGCTTCCGAATGGAAGCATTGTCATCGACCCATTTTTACATTTTCTAATTCTGGCTGGGAATGATGTAGAATGGTCTGAAACGTAAAAGTACGAAGTTTGGAGCCGATGTCTGTCTGTTCGCGTGTCCACCTGTGGGTCACTTTACCTTAAATTGACCAGTTAATTAAGAAAATTATTTCCCAAGAATCTGAAATTTTGTCAGATTTTTGGTATTAGTTACAGCTCATTCTGTGCCAAATTTCAGCTCGTTCAATTGAATGGTTTCTGAGGAATAGTGATTTGTGATGGTGATAGTGATTTGTTTGTAAATCTTTTTTCGTGAGATTCTCACAAATGACCCAGCCGATTTGCTTCTTTTTCAAAAGAAGGAGTTTCAGTCGGAAAATAGCCAAAGTTCTTTTTTCATTTGTTCTCAATGCACTTCAAGCGACTGCAGACGTATTTGAAGTTAACGATTTCCTTGTATGTGTTACGTCATGATTTCGTAGACTTACCTTTTGAATAATATCCACAAAATATGATGTAGTTGATTTTACCTTTTTAAGCCTGTCTTGCGACAATAGCTTGGGATAGGTGAGGTGATTTTTCGATATAATTCTAGGAATAAATACTCAAAAATTTCCCAATAATATATATAATTTTTCCTTTAATTATTCTCTTTAACTGAATTAATTGACAATATTTCCTTGCAATTTGCTAAGGTTCATACAACATTAATTTATTGGATAAATTTCCCATAAAATTATTTAATAATTGAACAATTTTTCACGTACAGTATTCCAATAACCGAATAAATTCTCTATTCTTGAATTCAGCATAAAAATTATCAATGAAATTAATTTTTCCCTATTTTGTGATTTTAAAACAACTGATAAGAAAGTTAGTTTTTATGTGAGAATCCTCTCATCTTATTGGGCATTACTCCAATAACCTTCTGCTCCTCAGAAATCAATCTGAATCAACGCAGTAATTAATCATCGAGGATTTAGTTGACTCTAATGACTCTAATGACTCTAATTATTTTAATTATTTTTCTCTGATAATATATTCAATCAAAAATAGAATAATCTATCCTTAACCTGGATGTTGATTATTGCTTGACAAAATTCTTAATTACAAAAATTTCCTTTTATAATGAAATTCTTTATCTATTAATTTAATTATTGATTAGAAATTCAAAATTTAATTCTCAAATGATACAGACAAATAGAGAATAATTTAATTAATTGGTTCACAGAAAACTTGATGAAATAAAGAGCAATCAAAATGATTATAAAGTTTTGCAAAACCCTTAAAATATAATTCCACACAATTGCGTAATAATGTTCGATTTGCACTGACTCAAAATTAAGTTTTTCTCTATTAATTACTCCCATGATAACTCGATTAATTCACAAATCATCGTACAACCCTGGTTGGAAACAATTGATTCTAAATTCTCAAAAAAAAAATTCCTGAATAGGCTTAGTATGTTGACTATGAGGAAATATTACATCAAGAAGGAAATCCCTGGTTTCTTCCGATTTTTCAATAATTAATCCTTTAATTAATTTCCATGGATTGGTTTTGAATTCCTTGAATAATTCTTGGATAAATTGAATTAATTCTATTTTTATCCCGGATAATAATTCTTCTATGAACTCTAACATTAATTACTTGAGTAAAGAAATCTGTTTCCTTTAACAACAAAAAAAAAATAATAATAATAATTTCTCCAGTTACTCACGTTGAATCTCAATAATTCAAAGAATAATTTTAGTTATTTTTGAGTATGGGTTTGATCGATAAACTTCCTTCCTTCCTTCAGATTCTGATTGATTGGTTCAACGTTCTTTTGTTGCAATAGCCAATTGTTATTGATGATTGAAGAGTCGGATTGAGTTGGTGTATATGGGAGTAAATGATTTTTGTGGGAAGTACCTGCTTTGGATTTCAAAATAAAATTTTTAATTTATCGAGAATAATTCCTTCGAATTTTTCACGATGAATTAATTCTTCAAAATTATTTAAAACGTCAGGAATAACTTCCTAAAATTTTTAAATACTGAATTAAATTATTAAAATTATTCAGAACGTCAGAAATAATTTTTCGGAAATATTTATGATGATTTAATTTTTCAAAAATTATTTAACGCGTCAGAAATATTTTCCTGAGGTTTAAACACTGAATTAAATTTTTTTAAAAATTATTTAGAACTTCAGAAATAATTTTCTGAATTATTTATGATGATTTAATTTTTCAAAAATTATTCTTCCGCGTCAGAAATATTTTTCTGAATTTATAACCACTGAATTAAATTTTAAATTTATTTAAAACCGTCAGAAATAATTTTTCTGGATTATTTATGATGATTTACTTTTTCAAAAATTATTCAACGGGTCAGAAATAATTTTTCTGAAATTTTAAACACTGAATTAATTTTTAAAATCATTTAAAACCCTCAGAAATAATTTTTCTGAATTATTTATGATGATTTAATTTTTCAAAAATTATTTAACGCGTCAGAAATATTTTTCTGAAATTTTAAACACTGAATTAATTTTTAAAATCATTTAAAACCCTCAGAAATAATTTTTCTGAATTATTTATGATGATTTAATTTTTCAAAAAATTATTTAACGCGTCAGAAATATTTTTCTGAATTTATAACCACTGAATTAAATTTTAAAATTATTTAAAACCGTCAGAAATAATTTTTCCGAATTATTTATGATGATTTAATTTTTCAAAAAATTATTTAACGCGTCAGAAATATTTTTCTGAATTTATAACCACTGAATTAAATTTTAAAATTATTTAAAACCGTCAGAAATAATTTTTCCGAATTATTTATGATGATTTAATTTTTCAAAAAATTATTTAACGCGTCAGAAATATTTTTCTGAATTTATAACCACTGAATTAAATTTTAAAATTATTTAAAACCGTCAGAAATAATTTTTCCGAATTATTTATGATGATTTAATTTTTCAAAAAATTATTTAACGCGTCAGAAATATTTTTCTGAATTTATAACCACTGAATTAAATTTTAAATTTATTTAAAACCGTCAGAAATAATTTTTCCGAATTATTTACGGTCATTTAATGATTTAAAATTATTTTTGCGGAATTATTCGCGATAATTTTAAATTAATTAACGTCGGAAATAGTTGGTTTTAATTTTTAGCACTGATATTATTCACGGTTGGTTTTAGTATCTTTGATTTTTGCACCTTTTTGGCTTTGAGATGTTTTCACTCTCAAGTTGTTGCCGGAACTGATGCTCTGTCCACGCATGGACGGCCACTTGTTGCTTCAGCGGATTAATTAGTGTGGATTAATATGCACGCTAATTTTTCCCTGTATGTGTAATGAGGTGTGGCACGCGCATGCTTATTGTGTTTTTTCGTGGTGTTGTCAAGGGCGTCATCAACAACCAATCAGAATTTTTAATTTCTTTAATTTAATTTTTCTATTATTCCAGACATCTTTTTGACTGGAATTTATATATTTTTGTTAATCAAAAATTTTCCTCTAATTTTTGATATGAATATTTCTTCTCTATCGAGTCTATTTCTCATAGAAGAAATATGACTCCTGATGACTATGGTGGGGTCTCAGACCACCAGACCTCCCGTATAGAGTATTTAATTCGATCTATTCGATAAAATTGAAATCAGATCGAACACAACTCCTCAAGAATCTTTATTTGATTCCTGTGGAATTTATATTCGATCTTTTTCCTTTAATATATTTTTCAAAATTTTTTTATTTCAAAAAAAAAATTCTGTGACGTCGTCAGGACGTAACATATGCATGATCTCGAGAGTGGAATCTTCTTTATTAAAAATAGTGAACCAGTCCTCTGCCCCAATGGAAAGCCATTATCTTCCCGACGATGTTCTCATTAATATCTTCTCATATCTCGAAGAATTAGAGGATAAGTTGGTCATCGAGCAAGGTATCTCTCGTTCATTACATTTTTTTTTTATGGTAATTTCCTATTGGACTACAATTGCATACAAAATGAAGACACGATTTTTTATATTATACAATACGTTAATAAAAAAAAAGAGGAAAATAATGATCGGGACAATTTATAGAGAAAGTCTGAACGGAGAATATTGTAGATTCTTCGGGAAGCTCATTACCACTGGAATTGGTTTTGAAAATATATTATAGAATAATAATAATGATGCATTTCTTGGAACGCTCAATATCCTTGAATATTTTCGCGTTTGATTGCTAGGGAGTCGAAAAAATAATAAAGATTATTCTTTCCATCCGAATTCTGGCCAATCAGAGGGCTGCATTCGACGTCACGTGGTCAACCTGCACGATTTCATAGTGATAAAATTCGGTAAAACTACGGCACGTTGCTAAGCAAAAATAATAAAAAATATCCACCAGTTAACGCTACGAAATATTGACATTTATAATTTTGGAGGAAATCTCTGGGCTCAACGAGTCAAATCTCTAAGGAGGAGTTAGAATGTGAGCAGCATTTTCGTCGGACTCACACAAGAGACATTACAGGGAGATATATCGTTCGTTTGCCCTTCTCAGCTCCAGTTTCGTTGTTAGGAAACTCATATCGTCCAGCTCTAGCTTGTTTGTATCGGATGCTCGGAAGAATTTTGAAAGATCAGCGTTTTGTACAGCTCTACTCTGACTTCTTCAAGGAATATGAGGATCTTGACCATATGAGGCTAGTGACTTGCTCAAATCATTGCTCTTCGTCTTTGGTTCAGGCAGAAACCGCTGATTGCTCTGAAGAGATGACCTTGGCACATGATGTGTATGCATCAGGAGGGTTGGGGGTCTTTGAAGGGCTTCAGGCAGGCCCGTCATTAATCGAAGTTACTATCTGCCTCATCATGGTGTTATTAGTGAGACCAGCGAAACAACGAAACTGCTAGTAGTGTTCAACGGATCAGCGAAGACCAGCTCTGGAAAATCGCTCAACGATATCCTCCATACAGGGACCAAGCTTCAGAGAGATATTTCGAATGTACTGCTCTGGACAAGACTGCACAAAGTCATCTTCATGATGGACATCACCAAGATGTTCCGGCAGAGCAGAGTTCATGAAGATGACTGGCCCCTGCAGCAGATACTATGGACCAACTCAAGTGGAGAAATCGCGACGTATCAATTGACCACCCTGACTTATGGCACAAGATCAGCTCCATTTCTTGCAAATCGTGTTCTTCTTCACTTAGTTGAAGATGAGGGATATCGATTTCCATTGGCCGCCTTGCCCATCGAAAAAGAAAGATACTTCGACGATATTTGTGGAGGTGCTGATACGCATGACCAGCTCGTAGAAACAGCTCATCAGGTTCGCAATCTCTGTGCTGCTGGAGGAATGCCTTTGGCAAAGTGGCACAGCAATAGCTCAGCGTTACTGAAATGGCTCGATCCTAATACTACCTCCAATGACCAGCGGATTTACGAAGATTCTGACAATGAGACCAGAATACTGGGATTATCATGGCATCCCAATACAGACACTTCGTCTTCTCAACTAAGGCATCGCAGCAATTGAACGTCTCAAAAAGGTTGGTGAAGTTTCATCTCAAAAGGACCATAGGTAAAGCTCTTCTCACATTCGAGGAACTCACCACTTTACTCGCACAAATTGAAGCCGTGCTCAACTCAAGGCCACTTGAACCTCTCTCAGAAGACCCTGATGACATTAGTGCACTCACTCCAGGACATTTCCTGATTGGACAAGCTCTGACTGCTTTACCTGAACCTTCTCTGGAGCAATTGAACGTCTCTCGACTATTTCGTTGGCAGCTCATCCAGCAGAAGCTTCAGTACTTTTGGAAACGGTGGTCCACTAGCTACCTTCAACATCTTCAGTCCATCTCCAAGTGGCACCACCCTACGCACAACGTAAAGATCGGCTCTATTGTCCTTCTCACCGACGAGAGGTTTCCACCTACGAAGTGGCCCCTCGCTCGTGTCATTGCTACATCCTGGACTTTCTACATCCTGGTAAAGACGGTCTCACCAGGGTAGTTACAATCAAGACGTCCAGCTCAACTCTCCAACGGCCCATCTCTAAGCTTGCTCTACTGTTGCTACTCTACTTGCTCTCGATCAGCGACACTCAAGATCATCTCACGTGATGTTAGCTCTTCTCTGTACCTGGGTTCATCATTGCTCCACATTCGGATCACTTCCTGAGAAAGATTTACGACCTTTGCCATGAAGCCTGGCTCGGATTGGAAGTGAGCTTACTGGGTCCTGACGGAATTTAAAACTTATACGGTTCTGGGTCCGCTCACAGTTGTCCAGCGCTGATGAACACCAGTGGTGATATTGATCATCGAAAGTCTATTGTTCAGAACGTATTTAGTATCTTTATGTTACAGAAAAGCTCAATTGTTGTCAGCAATTGCTGACTGTGGGGGAGAATATTCGGTTGTCAACCGAATTCTCATAAACACTTCTCCAACGCATGCATGGCTCTTCGCACAGCTGATCCGCTCGCTCACCTCAAATCTCAAGAGACTTCTGATCTTTGACACCTGAGGCGCCACGAGACGGACGGGTGTAATAGGAGCGAGACTATTGAAATTGGGTCACGTTCACATCTCATCAATCACTCACCTGCCACCTTGGGGATTATTAATTGCTTTCATTCGCATTTTGTACAGCGCATAGTTGACACGTGCTTTTTTCCAAGCTTTGCTTTTTTTGCTCTTATCTATTGTTCATCATAAATAGTTGCTTTGATTAATCTCATTAATTGCTCAGCTAAATTTTGCTCATCTCAAAAATCATAAATTCATTGATTAAATAATGTAAAAAGTGACAATTTATTGACAATTAAAAAATGACTCTTTAATCGACGCCAAGTGTTAAGTGCTTGATTTGACCCTCGCCCACTCCTGAAAAATCATCCTTATTTATCTAGCTCATCGAACTCATTTTATTATTGAACCAGATCCGGCATCGAACACTTGGATATCAATTGAATGCTTAGCCTCTCGACTTCTCCTGTTTTGTTTTTCTAATACTGAATCATTCCTATTACTGTTATATGACTCAATACGACTGCGATGTACTTCATAAAATGACTGAATTGCTTCTCTTTGGAGATAAAAATTATCCCATTGCAATTATTATACGCAATTGACCCAGAGCCAATTCTACATTTTTATATTTTAAAACAGGCTTTTTTGCTTAATTAAAACAATGATTTCTGATACTTAATTTTTTTTATTAAAAATTGAGAATTCTTCTGTAGTATAATTTATTATTTATTGATTGAGGCACTCTCGCGAAAATATTTCGCACAATTATTCTTCTGTTTAAGCTTAGAACTGAACTTTTATCGCATTTAATATACGATTTTGCAACTTCTCACACATCTTACCTACACCTAAATGGTGACGTTTTTACGAACTTTTCTTTTCTGTTTAATCCTTTGGTTCAAAGATCAACCATTCGTTGAGCTCATTCAAGTCATTTTTCTCCGGGTCTACAACAATGAAGGGGACGAATTCGTCATCTTATTCATTTTTGTCTTTGTTCAATGGAGTATTGTCTGGAGGAAGGTAAGCCGTTACTTGGATTCGGCTCGGGATCGTGGAGCTGTGCGTATCGTGGGGAACAGTCCGCTACAATTTAAATTTGTTAAATCGAGTCTATTGAAAGTTATTTCGTGTATAATTTCGATATTAGATAAGAGAAACCTCATTCAAAGAGCCTGGTCTGGTGTAAGCAGAATCCTGGAAAATCATACATTGATAATCGACTAAATCTGATCATCCCTGGAGAGAATCTGAGACCAACGCAACCGCTTCAACGTGAACGAGCTACAGGTGTGTTGTCCAAAATACATGTCCTCATACTTTCATTTACCTGTTACATTCATTTAGGGTACTTGTTGCGGCTATTGTTAACACTATTCCATTTAAACTTTATAAGATTATATTAGCAATAAGTATATGTTGAAATGGATAGATTGTCCGGTTAGTTAGATCGGGGTTTATCAATTTACTTTACTCTGAATAAAAAGAGGTGTTCCTTTCGTGTATCGCCACTTATTGAGATCTAGAAAACTTTCCGTACTTATTACAAATTTAAAAAAAAAAAAAAAAAAAAAAAGGGAAAAGTAAAGAAAATGCCTAAATCACCTCATTTGAAAAGAACTCTCAATGCAGCAACTTCTCCTATCAGCTATAATAAGAAACAGAAACCTGGAAATTCTTCAATGTCTCTTACTAACCCTGAATCTTTGTTTATAAACATGAATTTGAATCGATACGACAAGGACTCTACAGCACCATTTATCGTCTACGTTTATGATCAAAACCCAGAAAATAATTTAGGGAATTTTCACGTAGGTTCTCTCACAAGAGATTTTCAGCCAGTCATTAATTATATTATTAAAATCAAACCCATGGATAAATCCAAAGTTATGATTTATTGTAAGTCTGCTGAAGATGCTAATCTGTTAGTAGAATCTGAAATCTCGAAATTGAATAAAAATTGGGGAGCAGTTATTCCGGACAGTAGAATACAAACTATTGGTGTTGTGGGTGGGGTACCAACAGATCTGAGCAATGAGAAACTGTTGGAGCTTGTCGGTCCTTCAGTCCCTGGTCCTTCTGTACTCAAGGTGGAGAGAATCATGAAAAGAAATCCGGACGTTGACATGACCGAAGATGGACAAATCTCACTATTGCCCACTAACTTGATAAAAGTATTTTTCAGAGGATTATCCCTGCCCAAAACTATTCTAATTGACAGAGTAGAAAAGAATGTCAGACACTATATCCCTAAGGTCAGAAGGTGCATGAATTGTTTACGATTTGGGCACTTAATGGATCAGTGTAGAAGCGGTACTAGATGCTTCAAATGTTCTGGGGATCATGGGATTAGAGACTGCACAAGTTCAACAACTGTTTGTGTTAACTGTGGTTCATCCTCACATGACTCTCTATCATTGATGTGCCCTAAATATCAGCTAGAACATCAAATTGTTAAAATTAAACAGGAACAAAATATTTCATACCCTGAAGCAAGAAATAAAGTTATGTCACAAGACATGAGGGCTAATAGGGGGGCAATAAATGAAGGATTTTTGGGCTCCCAGGTATCACTGAATGAGTCACAGGGTTCGGGTGACTCAACTGCCACGGTAACTACGATTAATTCGGTTATTAGAAACAATACTGGCTCGAGACATTTCCTGGTTAATATGGAAACTGAAGGATTATGGGGTTAATTAAATATAAAACACAAGTTTAATCTGAATAAACTCTTTATTATACGTTGTCCACGCAACGGTTTACACACGAGTGAATGTAAGTCTGAATATAATATAAAGGCGCAACGGCGCAAACGGTGGTGACGCGGTCAACCACAACAACTGGTCGGTAAAGAGGAGACGGGCTAATGGCGCCACTTTTAACACTCCCTCCCGACATAGACTGTATCCTTATTTATACCAGTCTTCTTCTCTCCTGGTAACTATTTATTTAATATTTGGTCCTCTCATCTCAGAATTTGGTTTTTGTCATCGCACCTTCAGTGTTAAGTTAAATAACTTATTTATTGCCTATATAACAGAAAGAGAAACCTTATTAAACATTTGCATTCATAATCATATAAATTAGTCGTTTGTGTGATTCAAATGATAGAGGCTTTGTAAATACATCAGCTAATTGATCTCTTGAGCTAATCCACTTTACTTTAATCAAATTGTTCTTTACACATTCTTTTACATGATTAACTTTTATTTCAACCATATGCCTCAATTTATTTCCACCATTTGTTTCAACACAAAATGCAGCAGCTTTATTATCACACCATAGAAACATTGGTAGTGGTGGATCAACTAGTATTAATTTTAATGAATTATATATCGATAGCATTTCTTGACTTGCTTCGCTCATGGCAACATATTCTGCCTCACACGTGGATAAAGCTACTGCTGTTTGTTTGTGAGTTCGCCAAATAATCGAATCACCAAACAATCTCACCACAAAACCACAAGTGGTTATTGAATCTTTACAATCAGCAAAACTTGCATCAGAATATCCATTAATCTCATTAGAATCACCTGTATATCTTAAACCTAACTTCGTCGTTCCTCTAAGGTATCTAAAAACTCTCTTAACCATTACCCAATCACTCTCAGTTGGGTTTACCTGATGTCTACTCAATACATTCACAGCATATGATATATCTGGTCTCGTAGCACCAGCCAAATACAACAAACTCCCAACAGCCTCTCTGTATGGGATGTTCTCTTTAGTCTCTGTCTTATCCAATATCTCACCATCATACTCAGTTTCTCTCATCTTTCTTTCGTTATTCGCGGCTTGAGTTGTAATCATAGGTGTTCTCTGCGGATGAGATTTATCAAATCCAAATCTAGTCAAAATTTTCTCAATATATTTCTCTTGATTTAATCTAATTGTCTGATTTTCTCTATCACGTCTAATTGATATACTTAAAAATTCTTTTGGTTCTCCCAAAATCGTCATCTCAAACTCTACACTTAACTTGCTCTTTACTTCTGTTAATTTTTCTTTGTCATTACTTGCCAGCAAAATGTCATCTACATAAAGTAGCAAAATCAAAAATTTCTCTCCATCTCGCCAAACAAACAAACATGGTTCTAGATCGGAATTTTGTAACCCCATAGTCAAAGCTACTTCAGTAAATTTTACATTCCACCGTTTTGGACTGATACGAAGTCCATACAGAGCTCTTTCTAACTTGCACACATTACCTCGTCTTTCCTCAACCGTATGATCTGTTCCCTCAGGAATTTCCATATAAATTTCCTCTTCAATCACACCATTAAGAAAAGCTGTCTTAACATCTAACTGACAAACTTCTAAATTGTATTTATTGATAATAGCTATCACCACTCTCACCAATGGTAATCTAGAAACTGGAGCATACGTTTCTCTCAGCTCATAGACATTCTTATCTTTAAATCCTCTAATCACTAATCTCGCTTTGAATCTCAATTTACCATCTGCTTCATTCTTACATTTGAAAACCCACCTTGAGTCTATAATATTCAATCTTTGCCCATTTTTCATTTTATTGGGTCTTTTAACAATCTTCCAAACTTGATTCTTCTTTAGTGAATTTAATTCTTCATTAATTGCCTCTTGCCAACGACATTTTTCTCGACTCATCATGGCTTCTTTATAATTAGAAGGATCAGTATTTATCTGTGCCAATAGTGCGTGAAAAACTTCATCTTTCATTTCTACTGTATTCTCTTTTTCTTCATTATCACAATTAACACCAGTAAAGAAAACACTACCCTTTAATTCTTCATCGACATTTAATTCAGAAAAACTACTATCATTAATTAATTCTTTTCCCGCATCTGATAATTTTATTTTCTTTGAACTGTTTGACTCTGATACTTCTTTTCTAGGTCTACCTCTCTTACGTTTTATCTCTCCCTCCTGTCTTGAAGAATTCTCAATCTCACCTTTACTTTCACTGAACTCTACGAACCATTTTTCTTTATCATCAACTTCTTCAAGAACAGGAAAATCTCTGACACTGTCTTTCTTATATTTATCACCGTAAACTAATTTTTCATTGAATCTAATATGTCTGCTTTCATAATATTTTCCTATCTCTGGCTTAAGTACCAAATACCCAGTAGGGGTATATCCTACAAGAATTACTGTCACACCTATCTGTCCAAACTTTGGACCTGTTTTCCTTGGTACCTTCATATAACACAGACATCCGAATCTTTTGATTTGATTTATATTAAAATTATGAGCTGGAGCAAATCTCTCCAGAGGAGTAATCATATTATTGGATTTATGTGGAGTACGATTATAAGCATACACGGCCGCTGACAAGGCCAAATCCCACATACTTTGTGGCAATCGCGAATCATACATGTAACTTCTCACCTTCTTCTGTATCGTCTGATTAAATCTTTCTGATACACCATTGTGCTCTGGTGTATCTGGACAAGCCAACTGTAACTCTGCCCCTAAACTCTTGAGTACATCTACTGTATAACCTCCAGTAAACTCAGTACCCTGATCTGATCTCAAATAACAAACTTTGGCATCGTAACCCAGCAGATTACGTGCGCTTCTCGTGAACATTTCAAGGCAATGTCCAGTCTCACTTTTCGCCTTCATTGGATAAGCCATAGCGAATCTCGAATAATCATCAATGAACACGGATATAAATCTGTACCCCTTAGGATGAGAAATGGGAGATATCGGTCCCATCACATCTGAATGAATTATCTGCAATGGAGCTGTTGCTCGTCTTCGCACCGAAGGGAATGATAATTTGTTAAATTTTGAAATTAGACAGACCTCACAATCTTTGATTGAATCATCGAAAACTACTTTATTCAATTCTTTATTGTCTGGAAATTTTACTTGCAACGCTCTAAGATAACTTGTTGAAGCGTGCCCAAATCTACAGTGCCACAACATTGCACTTTTGTTATTTACTTGTTTTTCTTTATCAATTGAAATTGGCAATATTTCATCTAACGTTTCATCAAAGGCACACTCATCAACATCTTGAATTTTTCTATCCCAAATTGTATAATCAAAATTTGACTGTTCATATGGAATTTTTCTTTTATTAACACTACTCTCAACTCTCGTTATTTCAATATTTTGTTCATCTGATTTTACCTCTTCTACTTTGTCTTTTTCTATCTTCTCATTTTCCTCAGTCTTTTCTTTCACTTCAATCTCGTTTTTAGCAGTCATACTACGAGTGAGATATCTTCTCACTTCACTCTCACCTGTCACAACTTCAGCAGCATTTGCTATTATTCGCCGATTCGTACACTTGGAATTACTTTGATCAACTGAATCTATTTTATTAATTTCTAGATCAATTATCCAATATGGTTGTTTATAGATTCCCGAAATGAAAATATCTTTTGATATCGGATCGAAAATATCTATCTTTTGATCATCTAGATAAATGGCTAAACCCATTTCTGCAAACTTCCTTAATGATAATAGATTTGCTTTAAGAGCCTCAGCGAAAATTACTGAATCAATCTCAAGTATTTTACCATTAGACAATTCAATCTCTATTTTACCAGCTCCCTCCGTTTCCAAATTCGCAAATTCATTCTTATTCGCGCACCTAATCACACCACGATCAGATTCATCAAACGTTTTAAAGATTAATTTTGAGTTAGTCAGGTGCTCAGTTGCACCTGAATCAGCTAAGAATTCAGTTATAAATTTATCTTTCTCTAATTCTTGACTATTTGTATAGTACGTAATGGCGTTTGATCGACTATTATCTAATTTTCTCTTACCTTGATCTGCGTTGTTGTTGTCAGTTGTTTTGTTGTTGTTATTTTGTTTGTTGGGATTATTAATAAATTTGTTACTTTGTTTACTCTCACCTCTTTTAAAAGCAAATTTACTTTTATCATATCTTCCTCTTTTATACTGACCATTACTCTCATCATTGATAGATCTTTTCATGCCTCTAAAACTACCACGTCTTTGACTTCGATAATTATAACGTGAATTTCCTGAATACCTTGAATATGGTCTTGAAGCACCCCCACCACGGGGTCCAGTGCCCCCATTGCGCTTTGGACAATCTCTTGCCAAATGCTGACCTATAAGGTTGCAATAGTAACACACATATCCCTCTCCATCACCAGCAGTACACTTATATGCCTTATGACCAATCTTCTGACATTTATAGCATCTTGGAGCCTCAGCCTGTGCAAGATTAACAGTTTTTACATTACTGTCTGAAGGACCATTTTTATTTGTTGCTTCTTCCTCTAATACACTTGATTTTAATTCCTCAAACGTCAATCTCTCACCTTTAACCTTCCTTGTTACTTTGTCAATGGTAGCAATATTAGGAATGGCACTAATTACTGCATTATAAAAGGCATCTCTCTTCTCATCAGAGGACAGAGGAGTAGCGTCAGGTGAATTTTCATACTGAGCTAGAGTGTCATCAAATTTGTCACAGAACTCAGCTGCTGACATCTTACCAACTACATATTTCATGGTATAAATTTCTTTTCTCACCGAGTGTGAAGTAAAGTTAAATTCACTCAATTTTATTTCTTTCAATTTCTTTAAAATCTCTACTGGATCTTGCATCTTAATAATTCTAGGATGATACACTCCATCTAAATGATTTATTAAAATTTCTCTAACTTTATGTCTCTGCTTTGTAAGAGTTTCCTCATCAACAGATACTTTGATTTTGTCATCAATAATATGTAATAATTTATTTGTCCTAATTTCTGAAGAAAAGTAATCATAAAATGCTTCGTATTTCATTTTACTGTCTAATTTGTAATCTCTTTTAATATTGTTTCCTTTATTGATAAGTTCAACCTGTAGTTTGTTTGTCAATTCATGTGCTAGTACTTTCAAAGGACTTTCTTTAGATTCTGAATTTACTTTACTCTGATTTAATTGCTCAATTTGTCTTTTAACCACATTCTGAACATGCATTTCAAGTTCTTCTTCATTCACTGACACCACTTCTCCTCCTCTCACCCTATAATCATTATATCTCACCTCGTCATCTTCCTTAATACCTCGAAGTACATTCAGTTTGTACTCCATTGAAGCAATTTTACTGGCCTGCTCTTTCAACATCTCCTTATTCTCTCTCATATTGTCAAATGCTGCTTTGGTAGAAGCAGCTGTGTTCTCACACAACTTCTCCACCGCCGACAACAACCCTTCCAACTTCTCCTCAACTGAAACATTTTTTGTTATTTTATTTTGCTGAGAATCAATTAAATTTTTATTTGATTCAAAATCAATCAAACTAATTTTTGTTCCAAGTATCTGATCTGATAATATTCGTGGTTTGGCAACTGTTTCATTATGTATGTCAGCTTTTATTTCTCTTTCATTACGCTCACCTTTCTTCAACATAGCCATGGTCTTATCTTCATTTTCAACTTTGCTCTTATCCTCAACTTTGCTCTCACCTCCCAAACCACCCTCACCAGTAACAAATTTTCCCAGATCATTATCCTTATTTCCCTTTACACCAGATACTTGAGCTGACACATCTCTCCTTGAACCGTAATCTGGCAATATTGATGGTTTCCTCATTCTAACATTTTCTTCATCCCATTTTATCAGAATTTCTCTCAATTCATTGGTGAGCAGATTTTTGTCTGTTATAACAAAAACACAAACTCATTTAAGAATATATTAATTTTAATTGATTTGCCAGATTCGGTATTCCAAATCTAGTTGACCGAACACAAGTATGGCTAGACTTAGAATGAATGAACTCTCCAGAGATCCGAACACAAGACCTCCTTAAAGTTCACCCGAGTGAATCAGGTCCTGAGATGTCGAACACAAACATCCATTCTCTGATCACCCTTAGGAGATTTTATAATTGCAATTATTTATTTAATTTATTGTTAATTTATTCAATTTATTGTATTTGTTTTGTTGCATGCATGACTTTAATTCATATATATTTCTCAGTTTTATTCAAATCCCTCACCAATTTCAACACCCAGTGACTCTCCATCATCAGGTAGAGCATAAACTCTGTTATTGATTATCGATACAGAAATCAATTCATTTTCTTTCACGAAATATCCTTTCTTAGATAATTCCAATTTTATCAAGTTGTAAATTTCGAAAAGACTTTCAATTACAGCTGTAATAATAATAATATTCAATATTAATCAATAATCAAATATTCTTTTCTTTAATTATTTTTCTTTTTACTAATTTGATGCATCATTTATTTTTCCAAATTTATTTAATTATTCGCACGAGTTACACGCACCACGAGAGACGACGGAGAAAGAGAGAACTTTTTTTTTTATTTTATTTTATTATTTCTTTTCCAATTCACACCCTTTATATTTCTCGGAATTCCGTTCTTCTTTTCTTATATCTTTTCCTCGCTCGAGCCTACACATTCTTGACTGCAGTCGTCTCCCTCCCTCCAACGTACCCATCGCTGCGCGCGCAACTACATGCCGCGCGCAATCTTTCTCAGCCCACACATGCTGAAATCCGCCATGACAAACTATTGTCACGGCGTCATATTTATTTTCCAAGTTTATTTCTCCAAATTTCACTAAATATCACTTTTTCTTTCCATTAAATATTTTTCTGTTCATCTGTCTCCATTTTTCTATTAATTTAAATAGACTAAACTTTTTATTTATGGGCAAAAAGCCCCTTAACAAGTTGGCGTCTATGACAAGATTTTTCCAACGGCCATCTTGACCACGCCGTATGTATTATTTCTTTTTATTCTACTAATTTTCACTTTAATTAATTAAACCTTTACTTACTCATCTCACCAGCTTTTCCTCTCTTGTTATTTGTCATTTCTTTTCAGTAAAGTCCTTTCTTTTATTAATTTTCACTTTTCTCTTTGTAATAGATTTTTTTTTTTTTATTTTCCAATTAGTTAAATTTTTGTGTTAATTATTATGCACAGTGGAAGCGTATAAATTTTATTAATTTTCCAGGCCCATAACCTGAAGGATTATGGGGTTAATTAAATATAAAACACAAGTTTAATCTGAATAAACTCTTTATTATACGTTGTCCACGCAACGGTTTACACACGAGTGAATGTAAGTCTGAATATAATATAAAGGCGCAACGGCGCAAACGGTGGTGACGCGGTCAACCACAACAACTGGTCGGTAAAGAGGAGACGGGCTAATGGCGCCACTTTTAACAGAAACATTGGTCAAGAAGGAATTAGAGAGATTTATTGATATTTTAAAAGACTTATCTTTACAAAATGCAGATACAATTTCAATGATTAGCGAAGCGGAGGTTCGCTTTTATTCAAATACTTAATCATGGAGTTAAAGATTTTACAATGGAATTGTCGTAGCCTAGTGAGTAAGTGGTCGGAGTTTAATATATTAGCCAGTGAATTCGATATTATTTGTATAAATGAGTCTTTTCTGAAGGCCCACCACACCTTTGGAGACTCTCTAAAGGGTTTTTTTAGCATTAGAAAAGATAAACCTCCAAATGAATACGGAGGGGGGGTAGTGATATATGTCAGAGAACATTTAGAATTTAGAAGAATTGTAGATATTGATGTTCCTCCCAAAGTTGAATGGATAGGAATAGAACTTGATTGGAATAACAGAAAACTCAAAATAATTAATATTTATAATTCTCCGTCGATAAAGCATAAATCTACAGTCTGGAAAAAATTTTTGAAATTTACAGAGAAATATGATAGAGATCTTATTGTTTGTGGCGACTTTAATGCCCACTCAACGGAATGGGGAAGTGAATTAGGAGGTTACGAAGGTAGATGGTTAATGAATTCGGTTGAAGAGTGTGAATTATCGATATTGAATAACGGTGAGAGAACAAAGATTCATGAAGGTGGTAAAATCAGTTGCCCAGATATCACTTTCGTTTCCCCAGATATCAAGTTAATTAGTAATTGGGAAGTCCTAGAAGACTCTCTCGAAAGTGACCACTTCCCTATTAAAATTACGCTAAATTTAGAAGCTTTCAGAAGAAGAGTTGACAAATTGAGAATCTCTGTATCTAATGTAGATTGGGAAATATTCAAGAATAAGTTAGATAACAAATTAAATGAATTAAATATGGAATTCGATGATGATAATTTTCTGATATTTTACGATGAATTGGTAGATCTAGTGGTTAATATTTTAGTTGCATCGGGTGGTAAAAGACTGGACAATGAATTTAAGGCTAGATCTCCCCCTCCGTCTTTATGGTGGAATAATAATTGTAAAGAACAAGTTAAGCTCCGATCATTGGCTATGAAAGAATTATTGAATAATTATAATGAGGAGAATCTTTTGATTTATAAAAATGCATGTAAAAAAACTAAAAGATTTCTCCAGAAAACGAAAAAAAAATACTTTATTTGTTTTTGTGATAGTCTAGATCCAAATATAAGTATCGATCAAATTTGGAAATATATCAAATCATTTAAAAAGAGAAAATTATTTAACAATGCTAGGGATAATAATTCTCCGGATGACCCCAAAATTCTGGAAGCTATAGAAAATATTGCTCCAATACGGGTTATTCCACCAATAGTTATTAAGGATAATATTAATATTAATGAAATGTTAGATAAAGAAATAAAAATTGAAGAAGTTATAGCAGCTATTAACAAATCGAAAACGCATTCGGCCCCAGGTAAAGATATGATTTCGTACAAAATAATCAAACATTTTCCTCTCAGTTTCACCAAAGTGTTAACTAGAATCTATAATTGTGTTATGTCCAGCGGGAAAGTCCCCGATCCCTGGAAAGAACAGTCTGTCTGCCTCATTCTCAAGCCAAATAATAAAGGATAAAGGATATCATCCTGCCTCCAAAAGATACTGGAGAGAATCATAAATGATCGCATTCAGTGGTACCTGGAGAGTAAACGATTCTTCCCCAGTCAATTCTTTGGTTTTAGGAGATCAAAAGGGTGTAATGATAGTCTTTCAATTCTCGTTACGGACATTAAAAAGGCATTTATTCAACAACAAACTACTATTGCTGGTTTTTTGGACATCAAAGCGGCATATGATAATGTGGATATTCAAATTTTAATTAACAAGTTAATTGAAAGTGGTATCTCTAACAAAGTGACTTCATTCATCATTAACATCATGTCCAACAGACAACTCCATTTTGTTTTTCAGAATAGAATAATTGAATCAAGATTATCCACGAAGGGGCTAGCTCAGGGATCAATCATGAGTCCGTTATTATTTAATATTTATGTTTCTGACGTCATTCAAAAACTTTCAATTAACTCCAAATTTGCCGCCTTTGCAGATGATTTTGTTGTGTATAGTACTCATTCCAATTTCGATTCAGCATTAGAGGACCTTGAAACATCGTTACAAAACATTGATAACTGGTTAATGGAAATAGGCCTAGAATTATCAGGCAATAAATCACACGTGATGGCCTTCTCAAATAAAAAGGGGATTATAAATCGGAATTTCGAGATATCAATAAATAATAAAATTATAAAATCAGTTCAAGAAATCAAATTTTTGGGGGTTATCCTTGATCCTAAACTATCATGGAAAAATCACATATTGTATACCAGAGAGTGTGCAATGCGTATGATTCAAGTAATGAAGTCGGTCTGTAGCATTTCATGGGGGGCCCACCCTTCAACTTTACTATCTATATACAAGAGTTTGATTAGATCTAGATTAGACTGGGGCTGCATGCTATACGGAGAAGCAGACAAAGATAGTCTACTAAAACTAGATAGGATTCAGTTTTCCGCACTGAGAATCGCTCTAGGCTGTATAATTACAACCCCAACAAACATCCTGTTACACCTCTCGTCTGAACCGTCCTTGAAACAACGAAGGGCCTTTTTGACGAAGAAATTCCTCCTCAAAACTGCTTCCAACAAGAGAAATCTTCTCATACCCAAACTAAAGCTTATGGAAAATTTGAGAGAAAGAAAAAAAACCAAGGAAAATCTTTCTATCACCCAATCTTTTGGAATTACTATCAGTTGAGAGATAAAATTCCTCAAATACATAGCTTTGATCCTCACTATAGTTTTTGTTACCCCTACGAAACCCAGTGGAGTTCCATCACGGTTGATTCAACGTCGGGATTGGCTCTAAAAAAAGAAAAAGATATTAATACGAAATTTCGGGAACTATTGAATAATGAGTACAAGGAATACTCGATTTGGGGTACGGACGGATCCAGGGATGGGAACTCGGTAGGTGCAGCAGCAATTAATGAGTCGGGAGATGTTAAATTGGAAATAAAATTACCGGGATGTTGTTCCAGCTACTATGCTGAAGTTATTGCTATAAACAAAGTTATAGATTGTATCGAACAGCAGGCTTACAAATTCAATTTGATTTGTTCAGACTCATTGAGCACTTTGCACTTAAACTTAAATCCCCTTGTTTAGACCCGAATTCTTATTCAGAATTATTTGAAATAAAAAATAAAATTGTTAAGCTGGAACAGGAAAATATTAAAATAGTTTTATTATATTGTCCCGCGCACAAAGGAATTAAAATAAATGAAGAAGCCGATGAATTAGCGAGATCGGCGGGTATCTCAGGAGATATTTATAATAATAACCAAGTTTTTTGGAAAGAGCTCTTTCATGATGTCAAGAAAGAACTATTTGATAAATCTAACAAAAATGTTAAATGGGAAAGAAGATTTAAAGGTATTAAATATTTTGAAAATGCTCAAGATTTCAGAAATAATAAACAATGGTTTTGAGGATTTGCCATGGATGGGTGGATTGCAAGTAGGAATTAAGTAGGATTTTGAGCGGTGGGGGTGAGAAATAATACGAGGATAGTTAGCCGTAAGGCAAGTCGATATATTTAAACTATTTACACGGTTTAATATTCACAATCTAGATAATTGCCACAAAGTCCGTTGTAATAAATGCCGATAGAAATTCCGAGAGAATGGTAGGATGCCAAAATTGATAATCAGCCGATAGTAACGATAGTAAACTCGATAGAAAACCCCGTGCTGCTACGTTAGCGTTCCGGTGATGAGTGAGTTGCAACAACGTGATGCGAAGTGTTCGGCTGTGGGTCCGCTGACCCGAAATAACCCGATGTCATCCGACGTGCTCTGACTTATTCCTACTGGATATATCCCTCAATTTCCAACATTCCGCCCGCCTCGTCATTGGCAGTGACGAAAGATCCCCTTGCTCATGTAATGCGTTGATTGGTACTGTTGATCTACCACCCTTGGTAGGTTATGGATGTCTGGATAAGTGGTTGACTCTACCTAGAGTCCTCTGGAGATGCGTGCCATCCCGTTCATCCTTCAATTCCTCACGATGGTTGTTCGTCTGCCTGATGAGTAGCAATGGACCCAGTCCATTTGTTCTGATGAGATCTAGAGCCCATGGCCCTGTCCTCTGATGAATCCTAGTTCTTCATCCCATGTTAATTGCCTCGTGTCAATGATAACATTGATGATTGCCAGATGTCGATGCTAACCTTGATAATTGCCAGATTTTTGATGATAAACTTGATAATTTCTAGCTAGATGACGACCTCAGTTTTCCTCTAATGCCCTTGTCCTGTGACTTCAGCCTCCCTGTTCTCTTGAGACTCTGTATGATGATGAACTACAGCTTTGTGGCGTCCCACGCACTGCAATCCGTTGCCTTCAACCACTTGATGTTTGTACTTGTAGATTCTCTGGCCGGTATCGTCGACTATACCTGCCAGTCTCTGATGTGGTTTATCGAAATAGTGAAGATGTCTCTTGATGGATGGTTGTTTGATACTGAAGTTCCGGTAAGATAATTCTGGTGTTCATGCCGCCCGCCATGTCCAGCGGTTATCCGTTGAATGATGATGATCATGAAGTGTTTAATATCCTCCAAGATACCTTGCTGAGCTATCGATATGTCTCCCGCTGCTCTTCCCCGAAACAATTGCCGCCCGCCCTGTAGAACGGTCTATTTACCTCCAGTTTGATTCTCATTCACTTGTGATGATGATTGAGCCACCTGATGTACCTTTTTTTGACTTTCTTCCTTCATTGAATACTAATCTGATGATTTCCCCGAGATAAATGCCGCCCGCCATGTAAAGTCAATTCCGTTGTTTGATGGTGCACTCCTGTGAACCCCCTTGCATGTACTTTTGTTCTCTGGTGGTTCCTACTCAATCCAAAACCAACCAGAGACCAACTCCGATGATCATGCTGCTTCCACTATGCCAAAGCCAGCTCCACCATGATGATTCAGCTAAGTGCGTGAATTTTTTATTCTTCCTCAGCCCTCTCTGTGGTCAATCCCATGTCCATTGAGTTCTCTGGTAACCTGAGAGAGTCGTAAATTCCCTCTGTCCCCAGCAACTCGTTGATAGTGATGATAATACCCCTGATGAAGTCCTTGAGACTAGCTGGTCTGTCAGCCATCTCTACTATTAACTCTTGATGCCGGCCAGCTGACTGTTTAACTGGTACCTATGCCTTTTCACTGATCAGATGGGGCGATTCTCCCCGTATCCCCTTAAGCTGTTGATTACGTTTGATGAGCGCCGCACGACCTTACGTCTCGTGGCCTCTCCGGTTCTGTAGGTATTTCTCACACTCCAACTCTTCAGGTTTCGAGTTGTGATCTCTCCGCTGATGTTGTAAGTCCAGGTTTAGAGTAGTGTGCCCATCTCTATTGAAAACCCTGAAGATGATATGCCTCTGTTGTACTGTGCCCTGTGTTGGACCGGATTCAAGTCCTTCTATTCCAAGGACCTTGAACCAAGATTATTTTTCCACTGATGGGGATGATTGTCCAAGATCTTAAAGATAAGGTGACGTTTGATCCTTCTTGATCAACCCTTTTCCTGATTACGAACCCTGTACTGCTGCTGGAAGTGCCTTGGCTTGTGCCAACAGCCCGATTTGTTGCTCGGATGCCTGGTACCTGAGGATTGCCAGTTGATGTTCAATTGGCTCTACTGATGAGGATGCCTCTAGATGTTGATGGGGGCCAGCTGGTGTGTCAACTGGCTCTAGATGTTAATGGAGGCCAGCTGATGCTTCAACTGGCTCTTCTAGTAACCTTGATACTGATTTAATCCCCTGAACTCTCTGATGCACTGAGAGAGGCGTACATTCTCTCAGTCGCCCTCCAGTCCAACGATGTTGCTTCTGATGTCTGAATTCACTTTGCACGGAGACGCTGCCCACCATGCAAATCCATGTGATTGATTGATGAGTTGTTCTGCTTCGTGCCTTTGTCTTCCGATGGTTCCTACTCGATCCAGAACCTACCGGAAGACAGGCCTTCCTGATGTTGCTGATGATGATTTCCCAGAAGAGTAGCTCGTGAGCTAATTCCTTGTTAGTACCCTTCGATGAGCTAGCACTGTCCTCCTTCCAGTGCCACTTCCCTCTATTAGATAATTATCAGTGACCATGTTGATTACTGTTGATTGTCAGCTGATTTTTCAACTGTCTCAGACTCTTTGAGTGATTGATGATGCCGTTCCCAATGAATTCTCAGGTGCATTGAGAGGGCGGAGACCTGATGGTGAATGAGTGTGTAATCATTTCCGATGAGCAACCCTGAGATCCATTGAACTCTCAGTTGTCTCTACCATAGATGTCTGATGACTGCCAGTTATTGCTCAACTGGCTCCGACGATCTCGTTGATTGATGGCGGCCAGTTGATTCTTCAACCGGCTCTGATGTTGATTGATAACGGCCAGCTTTTCCCCAACTGGCTCCGCTTTTGATTTATCCTTAATTGTCGATGTTGTGCCCTTGTGACCCACTGTTATTATGCCAATTTGGATTTGATTGTAGATGTAGTGACCCCAAGTCAGCTATGCCAGTGAATTGATGATGTGATTTCCATGATGATTGACCTGGTACCTCTCTGATTGAAGATGATTAAAGATCAACCATTGATAGTTGGCCTGATAATAGATGATTGATAGCTTGATGAGAGTGGACTGTATTTTTTAAATTGATAATTAACCATGAGATGCTGTGATCTTTTTCCATTGCTGGACCAGATGATTCAGTAGATCATTCCCCGCAATGATTGTGATAGCAACTCAAACCCTCAGTATTGAATTGTTAGGCGTGATGACGTTCTGATTGATTTGACGATAATGACCATTGTTGCCAAACCTCGATGTTTCCTGAGGACTGCCAATTGCCCTCGCAACTGGCTCTGATGACTTTTGCTGATACCTGGTCTGGTGAGCTCTCAAGGGACGTGAGAGTGTTGTAAGTTCTCTCTATCTCCGTTGAACTCGGTGTTGATGTTCCTACTGTCGATGATGAGGATGCTGTGGGGGAGAAATACAGGATGAGGCGGTATCATTTGCTAAAAGATTGATAGATAAAGGAAAATGATACTTAACCTCCGCTTCCTGCATTCTCTGGAGTCCCCTCAGACTGATGTTGCCTTTTGATGCTCAGGTGATCCTTCGTGGATCAGAGTGTGATGATTGCCCTGGCATTTCTTGCACTTCTCCTTGCTCTTGCAATTGTGAGAGTGATGAGGTCCCAAGCAGTTATAACATAAACCCTTTTCCTTGATGATCTCTCTGCGTTCGAGAGGAGCCATTGATCTGAACTTTTCACAGTCATATCCCAACCAGTGATTTTTACCACAAAGATGACACTCTTTCTGATGTGATCTGTGTGTTGTTTCATCTGTGATCTCTGCATCGCTTGCAGCCTCTTTCTCTTTGTTGCCCAACTCGTCCCTCTCCTCTGACCTTAGTGGATTGCCCATGGATGATGCTTCCTTGTTGTGTAGTCGCATGAGAGAGCGAGCCTTACCAATGATCATCATTGTGTTCTCGTAGACTCCCATTGCCTTAGCAAAGTAGTCCTCCGTGATGTAGCTATGTTGAAGTAGCCCGTGTGGATTTTTGTCAACGAGACTTTCGTGATAACTCGATAAATCTTTCCAATAAGTGTTCACCATTTTCTCATATTGATCTAGATAAGCCATTGTGATTTCTTCAGTCAATGTGTTTGAAACTTGATCGAAAATCCTCTGTATTGCTTCCATTCGATGATATTGAGTATTGACTTGAACCTCGAGTTGCAAGTCTTTAACTCCCAATACTGATAGAGAACGTTGTTTCGTATCTCGCTTGCCTCTATTCGTGCCCTGTTCATCGAACTCCGCCTGATGTGATCGTCTCCTCCTCCTCTTCTCGTCTTTGCCCATGTTTGCTTGATAGATAACCTCAACTGATAAATGTTCTTTGATGGTAACTCTCAAGTTACCAACAGAGGAGTTATCCTGTGATATGTTACCGACGCTGTACTCGATGCACCACCCTGTGGTCGAGATCTACACCTCCTTCTGCGGTTGTGTCCGAACTGTTCCGAGGATTGCCGAAGTTTCTGTCGACAATTTCCGACGATAAAGACTGATGAGTGCCGAAGCCCAAGCCGATGAGTGTTGGATGGCCACTGATTACCACTGGTGAATGTGAGGGATGAGAACCACTGTTAAATAATATTCGAGTGAGTCGAGGTTGCGATGAAGCCCGAGTTTTGAACGATGAGCCGAGTCAACTAGCAACACCGCTGACCTCGGCTTTTGTCTCCAAATGTAAACAAAGCCTTTGATCGAATTCCACGGATTTATTTTTTCTCTTAAACCACTGATGTGAACCCCGAAAGGCGTATATGCACGTTTTGTCCAATTATTTTCTCTTTTTTGCACTTGATGATTTTCCCACTTCCACGCACTTCACTAATTAACTCACTAATTTAACTTACAAATCCGGCTCGAAGGACCAATTGTTGAGGATTTGCCATGGATGGGTGGATTGCAAGTAGGAATTAAGTAGGATTTTGAGCGGTGGGGGTGAGAAATAATACGAGGATAGTTAGCCGTAAGGCAAGTCGATATATTTAAACTATTTACACGGTTTAATATTCACAATCTAGATAATTGCCACAAAGTCCGTTGTAATAAATGCCGATAGAAATTCCGAGAGAATGGTAGGATGCCAAAATTGATAATCAGCCGATAGTAACGATAGTAAACTCGATAGAAAACCCCGTGCTGCTACGTTAGCGTTCCGGTGATGAGTGAGTTGCAACAACGTGATGCGAAGTGTTCGGCTGTGGGTCCGCTGACCCGAAATAACCCGATGTCATCCGACGTGCTCTGACTTATTCCTACTGGATATATCCCTCAATTTCCAACAAATGGTTTAAAAAAGTAAATTGGCCAAGATATAAAATAACTATGAGCAACAGAATTAAGTCGAATCACGTTTATGGACCTTGATCACGTACTATGGAATTGTGAGAATTATAATACGGGTAGAACAAAATTAGCGTATGAATTAGGTAGACACAATCTCTTCCCGGGTAACGATATTCGCCAAGCATATTTGGACAATAAAATTAGTGTTATGAATTTAGTAAATGAATTTCTGAAGACGAATAACGTGAAAATATAAATTTCTACCGCTCGTATGATTTAAATCTAGTTCTTAGTACCTCATTAATCTCATTATACATAAACTGTGCTGGTCCATCATAATACTGTTTTCATGTTTCACTTGTGTTGTTTTCTATTATTGTCACCGATGGAACGCCATACAACTTCTACTGCAAAAGAATCTACAAACATAAAATCACAACAAATGATTCTCCAACGTGGGACAAATAACAGGGGTGATTAGATAAGAGACGGATGACAATCAGTATAGATCCGGATTAGCTCCCAATGAAGATCAGTTGTGCCGATAGACAGAAACTGCATTTTCTTGGAATTAGAGCTTTTGTCCACTATTCTGGAATAAGATCACCTAACCTTTGCCTTCAACTAAAAATTAGATGGGTGTCCAGCCTACATCACTCTTTAGGTCTTTATGAAGCTACAAAGGGAAGAAGAGAAAATAAATAAATAAATAAATAACAACATTTCAACTGCAACACCCATCCACCAAATCACCCTCATAACCAGGAATTATCCAATCTGTATTGACAGATATTGACCAGGACTGAACGGAAATACAACGGTGCTTCCCCCTACGGGGATATAACCACAAATTTAAACCAGACCTATCAAATAAAGAAGAAATGGTACTTGCCGTCATTTATAGATGGCTATAACCAGTAAAAAGGGGAAAAAAAAGGTAAGCCGTTGATACTGGAAGCTTCGTGACTGGTTCAGTGGACATCATCCGTGACTGAATATGACTAGGGACTTGTATTGAATTGATAGTACCAGGGGGAACTGAGGTAACTGAGTGAGTACCATACATATTGTTCCGAATTCCACTGATCTCTTCATTGACGTTTAATACGTTTTGAGCAGGCATTGTAACAGGAAAATCCTGTTGTGAATGAAAAGAGGGATACATTGAAACCATTGGATGATAATAGGGCTGAGAGAAATTTGACGTGGCAGGTGAGTAGATACTTTTGAGTCCATTGAACAACATTGATGTGGAATTGCTGAATATTTTTTCCGTGTTCAAGAACATATTTTTCTCTGACTCTCTTTGCTCTTCATGGAGTTTAGCAAGTACACTCTCTTGCTCTTTCTTCATCTCTTGCGTAAAATCTTCCAAAAGTTTTTTCTTGTTATTTACTCAAGCACGTGAGGAAATTTTTGGTTTCTTATCAGTGTCTTGCTCAGGTTTTTCTCTCTGAGTGGATTCATCTATGGATTTATTTTCCTCTTTTTCTTCAGCGAATTGTTCGTTCAATTGGTGATTAGATATATCATCTTCGGTGATTGTCTGATTCACTTCGTCATGTTGTGACAATGATTCTATTCCTTTTCCTGGAAGAAATAATAATTACAATCACTTAAGCAAAACCGTTTTCCAGTTTGGAGGGTGATTTAAGTGGTTTCACAATATCATCTTACCTTCATCACCAATTAAAATAGAATCCACTGGACTGAAACTAGGTCTGGGGATTGATTTAAATAGAGAATGTAGTTCATCATAAAATGGGCAATCTAACATAGCATCTGTGCCTGCTCCACTGACATTCAAAGTGGCTCTTGTTTCGTAGTATTTGCCTGTAGACACAAAAACCATTTTCAATAGATGCCCTAAATTTTCAAGTTTAATTGCAAGTGACTCATCGACAGACAATTGAAATAAAATCTCACTCTTTAAAGCTTTACATTTGATCTTGATTTGATTGGAATTCTTCATTATGCCTTTCTCCTTCAGTTTTGTCTCAACCATCGTAAATATTTCCGCATTACGATATTTCATATTGTTGAATAGCTTGACAATATTGATCTCCTCTAGAATGGTCAGCAACTGAGTTATCTCTGGCTCAGTCCAGAACTGTCGTTTAACCATTTTCTCCATATCTGCTGTCTGTTTATTTCCTTCTTCCTTCAGTCAATAACGAATACTCGCTGAATATCTTTTTAATAGAATCTAATATTTGGATTGCCCGTTTTTCCTCTCAACGACACTGTCCAACAAACTGGTCAACGAAGCTTTTGGATTCAACGCTAATTATTTGTGTTCAATTTCCGTAGACTGCGGACAAATCGCCATCTGACTACGCTAATAACCCACACTCTCAAATTTACATGACTATAACTATTTCATGCATAAGAATGACTAAAACTATTTTAAAAATCTGTTCCTATTTATTGCTGATGGATCCAATTGTAATCAATCGAATGGGTAATTTTTCTAGCATCGTAGGTCATTCTATTGATGCAGTTCCGGAGGAGTCATAATCATCAAACAAACGGATATGATGTCAAGGATGTCAGCTCCATTCTGCGCTGACTGAGTGGTTGAGAGGAGCACTTTTGATGCCACATTGGATATTTTCAATAAAAAAGAAGTAATTATTTTTATTCCATCCCAGATTTAAGTTTAATTTTTCTATTATTAATTTTTCTTATGTTCCATTAAAATAATATTACGTCAGAAATGGGTAAATCCAACGAAAAGTGTGATAACGTTTCCAAAAATAAACTTTGCCAATCAAATGTTTGAATGAGAGGAAAATATCTCAGATCACTAGATTCAAAATTGAATTTCTAGAACCTAGTTAATTGGAACGTAATAAATAAATAATCCATATAATTCCATAAATACCCATTAACTAACTCGTTCCCTTTTTAGCCTAACCTTGCGGTCAATAACACGGATGAGAAGTAATTCTGTTCGGAAGGCACAAGGGTTAATTAAACAAATGATTTCTATAACTGAGGTTTTATAATCTTGAAATCAATTGAGTTTACAATAATTATGATGATTTTATAACTTACGTGAATTACCTTTTTGTTTACAATTGCGCAGATTTGGTTGTTAAATGAGTTCTATTATTCTTGGTATAAATGCAGTAAAATATCTATCAGTACAAGTTGATAATGAATCGCGAAAGATTCTATTCATTGAACGTAAGTCATGGGAGACTTGTTGGTTTCAATGAAATAAGTCATGAAAGACTTTTATCAAAACGAAGTTATGAAAACTCTATAGACATTCAAATTGAAATTGAATGTACATGTCCAAATTGTAGGACTGAGAAATTTCAGAGAACGGGTGTCTCTCTACTAATCAACTTGAACTGGAACTGCCTAACTATGGTCGACTTGACCTCGAGCTGCGAACTGCGAACTGGAACTGGAACTGAACTGAACTGGACTGCAACTCGCCGGTCTCCAAACATGTCCCCTTTATATACTCTAGCTCTAGGCCACATCTACGTGAGATTCTCACACACCTAGGTGTATCTTCTTGGTTGTATACGTTTCGGGAGTAGCCCTGTGATTGGTTAATTTGCCATTAAAGAGCATGAAATCATCATCCTGTTTTCCCAAGACATTCTTGGATTATAAATTCTATTATTCGACAAATTCCTCAACATGAATCACAGGAAATGGCCAAGGTTTTATAAGCTTTTCTCTTGTTGACCTTCCCGATTTCCTGTTGAATCGTCGTTTAGCCTGATTAAGTATTCTAAGTCCGTCCCATTGTACATCGGAATTTTTCGGCTTCCTCCCAACTTTGCCACCAAGAGTGGGCGTGACTTAGAGGTTTTCCATCTACCTTACTCCAATAGAAACGGTCGATATTTGGGCCGCGAAAGCTAGATACACGTCTTTATCCACTTCAACCTTGGCTTTCCTTTCTTTTGTACTGTTTTAGAGCGGGGGTACCACACATCCGCTTCAAGTGGAACAGTAGCTTAGATAGGCTTGTTATTGCCGAATTTAGCTCTTCAATTTCCTGTTGAGTCGTCGCTCCTGATGATGATTCGGCTTCAAGTGAAACAGTAGCTTAGTCGCTCCCAATATTCTGGACACGTAACGAATAGAGTTTGACTCATTTAACCTTGCTTCTAATATTCTAAATTCGTTTTTCTATTATCAACTTGTAATGATATTTATTTCGGGAATACACCTTTCTCCCTCCATAAATGATTATAATTCATTATCAACGCATTTTTTTATCGTCGTCTCTTTATCTATTTTCAATAATTTTTCTGGGTCATTTATTTATTATTCAATTCATAGATTTAATCAATTAGACCTTCATATTCGCTTTATTTCTTTGCGGAAATATTCAATTATTAATTATTTTATAATTGGAAAAATGTATGTTATTAACATTTTTCGACGGACGTCACAATAATTATTGTCATTAATTAGAAACAGTGCCATCTCCAATGGTCATTAATAGCGTATAAAATTTCGGCGAGTTCCACGTGGTTGCTCCATTATTTTTCTTGTTTTGCAGGTATAATTATTTGACATTAAATCATGGAAGTACCAAACGAGGAAAATTTCTCGGAATATGAGAAAATTATTCTCTGCCAACTCATTCTAAAAAACTATGGAAGTATAAATGATAAAAGGCACGACGTTGCCACAGCATTTAAACGAATGCGCTGTTGGTCGAAAATTGCCGAGGATTTCAATAAATTATCAAAAACTGAAGAGAGGTGTTATTTCCCTTCAAAATTTGTGGGATTTACTCAAACAGACTACCGTGGAATATTCCCTTTCCATTGCAGGAGAAATGATTGAAGCAGGTGAGTTCAAAATCTTCCATTTACCAATAGAAAAAAAGCAAGTAAGCACGTTCGTTTTTCTGTACAACTACCAATGTACAACTTTGAATTGGTTATTTTGTTGATAATACTTTTGATTTATAGGGGCACTGGAATTCGACGATCATGGCATTGCGGATGAATCTCCATGCAAGGTTACTCGAATGCAAAATGAAAAGGAAAATTCAACATCATTGAAAAATTCCATTCCATTGCAGAAGGTGAATAATTTTCCTAATTCTTGAATATTAATTTTTGCATCTCTCTGCTTTTTTTCTGTAATTCAAGCAAAATGCATTACGCATCCTCATCTCTTTATCTCATATTGTTCTCGAAATATAGAGGAAAAATAAATTCCCATTACCTGAAAAATAACTACCATTTACCCACCACGCCCTAATAATGATCATAATTGAAGATAATTGGTAACAATTTGTGCATAGTTAACAATTATTTGTTAAACTCCAACAATATTCATAGTCATTTTTTTTTAAATCGTTCTCTTTCCATAATTCATTATTCTTCATTTCTCAATCATTGGGAAGAGATATTTTAATTCATCAATCAATTATGTATAATCATGACCCAACTCATGATTCCACTCGAAAAAAAAAAAATTAAACCATTTTTTGTCTATTTTTCCAGAAAACAAGCACAGGCATCAAGGGTCCAACTCCACTGAGAGTACATAATGGGACGTATGGCTTGTAATGTCCAAAAATTAATTTTCTGAAAAATTATTGATTTTGAAATCAGGACCCATTTTTAGGTCACTCAAAATGCAAAAATAAGTAATTAATTTCCGAAGAATTTGCCATTGCACAAGTAGAACAATTTCGCGTCAGCAAAACTGCGTAACTTTGACACACAAAAGGAAAATGTGAACGCCGCACAGTGCCACAGCCTGAAAAATTAATAAGAACAAAGGCCATTTTAACAGCCAAAAAATTAATCAACTCACTAAAATTACAAATGTTGCATAAATGCAATACACACGAAAAATCAATCCATAAAGTCGGTCGTCCATCGCTCCTCGAACCGTAAGGTCGAGTCCTAAAGGGGGTCTACCTCTTTTAGAGAGTTTTCTCAGTCTTTTATTCTTTATGTTAAATTGTGAAACATCGGCATAGTCGGCATGGAACCACATATAAAGAAATGAAGATCTGAATTCGTGATTATATTCTTCTGGGAAACCGTCCTTTTGATTTTTCGGTGATCGTTGTGACGTGTGACGTAAAATTAGGTGTTTGAAATGTTTTCCATCGATCAATACCCGTAAATTTCAAATGAGTTACTGTAACTGTCTCGATGGGATTACTTCGTAGGAAACAAGTCTCGAAAACCCACTGAGACATTGATTAGAAGTAACCGCGCAGTAGTTAGCAAGCCTGGTGGAAATTGTTCACTTAATCGATCTGTCCTTTCGACCCTCCCAAGTTATAATCCGCAAGAGTCGGTATAACACGTGGTGACTATTGAACAGAAGTAGTGGTGATCGGGCGAATTGTACAGGGATCCCCGTCTTTAAATCGAGAGCGGTGTCATTTCTTGCATTAAAAGGGATATCGTTAACTGTGTTGTAGTGCGGACAATTAATCTAATGAAAAATCAAAAAAACTTTTTTGAAAAAAATTACGCCAAGTACTCGTTTCATTGCGTTGGAATGGGTAGGATAGCATTTGTTGAAAAATGAGATCCTGTGAACCCTAAAATTATGCAAATAACCATAAATTGTTCTGAAACATTGAAAAAATGAAGGAAATGAGAAATGAGCGCCAAGTTTGCTGAAAACTATGAAGAATCAGTGAACGAAAAAAAATGGGAAAAAAAGTCAGGACCAACGTACATGGCGCAGTTTTCAATGCTAATGCCAATCCTCATGAGAGTTTTGCGTTTGGTGACATACCAAAATTCCCGTGTCAAAATTCCCAGCGTCAAAATTCCCGCGTCAAAATTCCCAGCGTCAAAATTCTCAGCGACAAAATTCCTCCGTCACAAAATAAACAGCAACAATCATCGTATATATATACGTTTGGGGGGGCCGCCGGGGGGGGAGGCGGGGGGAACAACACACATTTTGATGATAAGCTGCTCCCGCCGTTATAGTCCCGGGGTTTGGGGTAAGGTAACGCAGGACCACCGTATACTTGGCAGACGAGAAATTAATTATGCATTCTAATTATGCTCATTCGTTTGGGGATCGTTTGGGGATATTTAGGGAAAAACTTTTAACATTTGGGGAAAATTATTTGATTTATTATTAATTAATTAAAGTATGACGTATAGTTAGCAAACAAGTCATTGAAAAAATTTGAAAAATTCCTTAATAGCTCCTAAATGATTTGGGGAATCGATTTCTGAAGACCAAATCATTTGGGGAAGAATGAAACTCCCAGAATTAATTAATTTCGATTGATAGGGTCGTAAGGGTGGGAGTAATGATGTACCAATGGTTTGAGGAGTCCCCATACGTTACGTGTGAGGAAAAAGGAGCGGGAGATAGAATAGAATTTGATTATCTAGAAATTAGTAATGTTATTATACGTATAGCAGATAAAAAAAGTATAAAATCGGAAAAAGTACTTTTTAGTTGCTACATGATTTGGGGAATCAGTTCTTCACTGTTCTTACCATCATATCATTTAGGGAAGAATCAAACTCCCAAAATTATTAAATTTCGATTGATTGACGCTCACTACCACCCCTGACTGCTACTATCAAGCTACATATATGTATAGGCGCTAGTACGCGGACCTATTCACATGTGCAAAGTATGTATCTAACATAGACCACGGCTTATATAGCGGCGTTGAAATTTCCGCTCGACTTTGAAGTTTCCCGCTCTCTATAACCCTTTCTTTATCCTACCGGAGACGACAGCTGCACAAAATGGCGTCTCAATGTCTACTGAGACACGGTTTGTACGTATGGCATACATTCCGGAGCAGAGAGTTTCGGAGTAATTTAATCAGTTTTTATTTCGGAGTAAGTGCAGGTTCATGTGCGTTACACCTGTCATCGAGTGCTAATTGAGTTGTGGAGTTGAAATAGGAGTAGATTCACGAAATACATCACAAATTCACGTATGTATACCTAGTAGTAAAAATCCGTGGAATCGATTTTTTTTATTCCAACATTAACATTTTTTTATTGCTCATTGGAATATTTTGTATTCATCAATTAATTTCCCTGCTGTAAATGATAATTCAGAAACTTGGGTTGAAACTAGCTTCCAGGTAAGCTAGCAGTGCAACCAGTCAAATATTATTTTATCAATCATACAGAAGCATGGAGATTTCACAACTACTTGAGAACTCGTCTTCGATGTAGTCTAATTTTTTTTATGAATCATTTTTTAAGTTTGAGAGTTGAAGCTCATTTCTACTGAAGCTAGCAGTAGAAACAGTCAAATAGTTCTTGAATGATTATGCAATTAAAAGCTCGTATTCTATGTATTCTAATATTTTTTTATTCTCATTAATGTGACAAATTCAGGTGGTTAATTCGATAAAGAGATTGCTACAATACAGATTGTGCGATGTCATGCCATGTTTTGAAGCGCATACATCAACGTCTCATCATGGATGGTATAGACATTCAATCCATCAAGTTAGTATGCTGATAATCATCAATTAATTATATTCTCACGTGTAATTAGGTACATCGTTATTGATTTCTTGCTTTTTGGCATGGCTGAGCAGAGCAAAGACGAGGGTTTTCGCAACTGACGATAGAAAAAAAATGCAACAATCCCAGCATCCTGAAAGTAAAGACACATTGAGCCTCATGAACGTTATTGATGTTTGGTTGACTCACATTGTTAAACTAATTGAGATGATAAGAGGTAAAAGTTTAAGTAAGAGCATGAATTACGAAAACCAATTAGAATCTGAAAACTAATCGTTTTACAAATATTTTTCAGAGTTCAGACGCAGAACACAATTTATCATTTCATTTTCCAAAGGGCGAAATTCTTTTAAACTCTACTTTAGAATGAGAAATTTTTATTCCTCCTGGAAGAGGGAAATTCATTCTTTTAGTTTTTTCACAATTGTTCTGTGGAAAGGGTCCTCAAGAGGGATGGACAATTCCATCATCCTCATTCTTTCTGACAGGTATGCATGGATGATAGATCTCCTCAATCTTACTCAGATAATCTATTATTTATTCGGCCATGGAACTTACCATCAGAGTCAAGATTTCAATCCCATTTATTTTCAAGGTGAAACGATTATTCTTCAGGAGTCAAATTCATTCACGCTTTATAACAAAGTTATCTAGAATGTATAAATTCGATTTCTGAAGAACAGCCGTTCACCTGAAAAAAATGGGTTTGGAATTTCGACTCTGATGGTAAGTTCCGTGGCCATTCATTTTTCCGCAGCTATTCACACAGATTCATTTTGATGAATTTTTTTTTTATAAAAAAACAGATAAATGAACGAATTTTCGGGTTTTTCCTCTCTTATCGCGGTAAACTGATGTTTATGCTGAACTCATTAATTATTTGAGATAAGTCGAGTTGAAATTAAAAAAATAACGAAGAAATAATGGGGTTGAAATAAATAATAATTCAATGAAATAAGACGTTGAATTAGCGATCTCTCGATGCTGGTTCCCGGTTGAGAATGCCGATCAATGATTTTCGGGATTACGGCTTTATTTTTTGATTCAACGACTACTTAGTTATGTTTTTATTTTTTTGAACATAGGAATTATCGAAATCCATTTTTTTATTATAACTTACATCGTTGTTTCACTAAAAATTTGCGAATCATATTCCTCGTATGAAAGGTGGGAAGAGATGAAAATTGAAATTCGCGCAAAAATTTGGACTCGGCGGTCCGTGCGTTGCCATTCCATAACAAAGGACAGGGCGAGATAAAGAACGCACACGATTAACCTCAGATATTCTATTTTTCTCTCCACGATAAAAGTAGTTGCATTGTATCTATCACCTTCTAAGCGATAATTATTGCAAAAAAGACATCATACACAGGTAGAGCAATGTATAAAACTCCATATGAGTGAAATTGTGTGTCCCAACTTCTAACCAATTGAATAATTCAGTTGTTGATCAGTACATAAATTTTTGTCCAAGATTTTTTTAAAAATTAATCATTTCTTAGGTTGAAGGAAGATTCCCCGGAAAGCAAATGTCTCAAAAGTTGAGGTTGTTGCCCTCATAGAAAAATACATTGAACATTTTGCGACAAACGTTTTCCCAGAGTTTTCGCATCCAGTATGGGCACAAATGTGTAAGGACTTGAAGGACAGATGGAAAATTAAAACTGTATACAATCATGTCAGGGAAGATAAGAATGGAGATCTTACTGCAGCTCGTGATAAACAAAACCTCTCGACAACTCCACCAGGAAAAAAAATTCTCATTACTGAGGGTGAGATGACTTTTGAGGAATCTGTAGGGAAAAATTCAGGGGATGAAAGTGAGTGGCATGACTCTGATGAGCTAAACAAAGAATCCCACGACACATTTGATTTTCTCCTGGCATCACATGATTGGGACAAAATTAAGCTTGATGAAACGTCTCCAGGTTCAAAAAAGACGTTGAAGAAAGGAGTATGAGCTTCAGTATTAACGAAAGCATTCTGGATGAAATATAAATTTCCTTGTGCATTCCTCGCGAAAAATTCGCATGTGAGATTGGATCGAGACGACAATGACAATGGATATTTCGTGAAATTCTCAGTGTATTGCGGAGACAGGGAGCAGTGCAGGAATACAATGATTGGAATTGCCCTCAATCCACCTGATCAGCATGGTTTAAGGTTTAGTATTCACACTCGTGATACTCGGAATGATTATCACCGAGAGGTGAAACGTCCTTTGAATGGAGCTGAAAGGAAGCAAGTTGGAAACATATTGAAAAACACATGTGCTTCAAACTATCAAGAAAAATTGATCAAGGAGAACGTAGAATTTGGAGAGAATGTACCACATTTTATTCGACGAAAACACATTTATCGACAGACTCTAATGGAAGAGAAGAAGGAAGATGTTGGATTAGGACGTAGAGAAAAGGTAGATGTTATCAAGTCCATTCAGAAACTGGCTGAAGATGCTCGTTATCTAAATAGCATACATCGTTTGGAAGCGCTTAAATTTGCTGTTTGGTATTGTATACCACAGCAGATTCATGTTTTTAAAGAGTACTGTCGCCTGCAGAGAGGATTTTCACAAATTTCGATTGATGCCTCAGGCAAATTTGTCAAAAAATTTGCGATTTCAGAAAAGAAAAAAACTGGACACATTTTCATCTTCACCATAACCATAAATTTTGAGAACACCACTCTCTGTGTAAACCAAATGCTGTCAACAATCCACACTCAAGAATTTATCGAAGACTGGATAAAATTTTGGAAGAGATTGGGTGCTCCATCTCCAAGTGAATGTATCTCCGACTATGAAAGGGCGATCCCTCTGTCTGCTGCTTTAGCATTCAACAACATGAGCTTAAAAACTTATGTCGACGAGTGTTTCTTGTGGGCCTCGTTAAGCGACGCGGCAAAACAATTGAAACCACGACCAGCACCCACCCTCATATTAATTGATGTGGCTCATATTATGTCATTTGTAGCTAAATGGAAATGTCTCAAGGACTGTCATCCATTTGTGAAAAGTTTTTTTCTTAAATGTCTAGCATTATTGATTGATGCACAAAATGTACGAGAATTCGAAAGAATATTCTTACTTGTTTGCATCATAGCTCTGCAGCCTTTCAACGACACAGTTGTCAAGACATCAAAAGCAAATATCACAGTTGAGGGAGCCAGAAATGAATTAGAGAATTTGATAAGCACACGTACACACGAAATAGAGCAGTTGGAAACCTCTAGAATGTTTTTCGAAGAGAATTCGGATAAGGATACTGAGAAAGAGTTTACCAAAGGTGAAGATGGTACTCTAACTCACCAGTGGATAAAACGATTAATTGCCACCGCAAAACCTATCGATCCTGTCACAATCAAAGGCAAATCGGTTAATGCTTTCTATCTGACGAGTTTTATCACTCAGCTGGAGAGGATAGCCAAAGAATTCTCTCTTTGGTCTGCTGCAGCGATTCCTGATAGAAGTGGTCATGCTTCAATTGCTTACCAAGAGGGATATTTTTCACGCATGCGATCTCAAGTTTTTGAGAACATCACATTACCTTGTGAGGCAAATGTGTTTTTGAAAACTCACATGGACCATCTGCTGAACGGCAACAAAATGATGTCTAGTAAATTAACTCATTTTGTCCACCGAGAAAAAGTACCTCACCCATCACCTACTAAAGTACAAGACCAGAATGATCCAGGAATGGATTCCTATCGCCTCGACTCCCCGAGCAGGCAGAAGCCCCCAGCATCTTCACCATCAATTTCACCAAAAATTCAGAATTTGAAGAGGGCGAAGTCTGGATCAAAGAGGAAGAACGTGAGACCAGAGCCATCAAAACCATCAACCAGATCGATCTTCAATGATACTGATTTTATATCGAAAAAACCATCTCAAAGAGTTTTCATCGCTGACGATTCAGATTTAAAATCCTATGAGCCATGGGGAGGACTTAGGAACTCTAACATATTCATGAATGATACCAGTTCTGATGATGGAGATTATAAAATGCCTTGTCGTCCTTCGCACCGTCGTAGAGGTGAGGAGATCAAGTCTCAGCCAACTGCTCAACCCTCCAGCTTTCTGACTGACATTAACCAGAACGATGGTAACATTCTTAATAAGAATTTGAAGGATGAGAACTTCGAGGCTTTTCCAAAAGACAGTCCTGGAAAAGTTGATGAGGAAGTGGAACAATCCAATTTCCAACATGTTGATCCCCCATTCGGCGCTGACGAACCTCAGTTCAACAGTACAATCCTCCCAGACCATTCCTATTGCCAAGTCCCATGGGAAAGTCCACAAGAACTAGACAACAATTTACCTAAAACTGAGATTCGTGAGCCAAGAACTGAAAAGCAATCAACTGAGATACAAAGTGAGGATGGCGGAACTGTATTGGCAAGATTCAAAGCCAAAATTTCAAAAAATAAACAGGTGATTTCTAAAGGATGTCATTTCCAGCCTTACCCCGAAATAAAAGTCGTGAATCGCAGAGGAATTAATGGTAAAAAAGGCTTTTTGTTGCGAAATGGCTCCTGCTTATCTTCTGTAGTAGTAGGCGGAATCAAAGTTTTCGTTCGACTAACTTGTGGATTCGACAGCATCCTACACATCTTGCAGTTCGCAGCTTGTGATAATAGCAGATACTTATCGTTCATCGCCACCTCAACCCAGCCCACTTTGAAATTCTTGAAGGAATTTAGAGAGAATGGACCCAGCAGTAAGCTTTGCTCTCAACAATTACAAATTCTCAGGAATTTTTATCCAATTCAGAGAGATCCCAATGCAACCTCTCTCTCAGGATATGAGCTGATTGCTGAAGATTTCATTACTAAGATTTGGACTGACTTATTACGTTCAGAACTAAGCGCAGTTCGAAAGAAATGTTGCAGCAATCCTCATTGTCCACCTCAACCAACAAGAGCCATTGCTTTTCTGGCTGTTAATGAACGAGTGATTAAAAAGGATGGATTTCAGGCTTTGCAAAGAGCTGTACAATTTCATCATACTGTTCATAATATCCGATGCACGATGAAGGACTGCACAGGATCAGTTTTGGAGACAACAACATGTAACAGACATATTCTAATTGATGTAGACATAAGAACGAAAGTTGTGATTAAAGGACAGACAAAACTGAAGGAGATACCACTGGAGTCTGTGCTGGAAAGTTTCCCTAAAACATTGGATCTTGATAGAAAATTTCGGTGAGTAGCTCAATCTTTTTTTATTGACTCCTTACAACATAATTAAAAGTGGATAAATTTTGACGTTTACCTTTCAGACTTGCTGGAGTAATCACATACGTGCCAAAACACTTCACTGCATACTGTTTAAGAACTACAGGTACTTGGCTTGAATGTGATGATTTATGCACAAAAGTTGAACCAGTGAAAGGGTCAAAGTTGCTCAAGCCACTGATACCTCATTGCCTCATTTATGTTGAAGACTGAGATATCTACGATATTCCAATAATCTACGTTTTGTTGTGAATTTATGTTAAAATTTATGTTTTGTTGTGAGGGACTGAGTCAATATTTAGCCTTACGTTCAACATTTGCAGTGTGCGAGAGTTTATCAATGAATGTTGAAACTGAATATATTTGTTTCCCTATCAGTGAAAGAGACCATTTGGGTTAATTTTATCAATCAGTGGTTATTGGAAGAATGGACAGGGTTGAAAAAAAGTCAAGAGACCATTTTTTTTTGCTCCAAAAGCTTCCTCTTAGGAAAGACTCTCGACATCATCTCTTGAACTACTTATTGTTGAAATAATTGCAATGTTCACTATTACCACAATTTAACATTAGGCTGAGTAATTCAAGTAGTAGATTAAAATCGCAATTGAGTTTATAGAAAATTGTCAAGAGACTCTTTTTGTTAAAAATATTTTCCTCTACAAAAGAAATGTAATATATTGTCGTAAAATCAACAATGTCCGAGGTCACTACTGAATTAACAGGAATGGCTTTTGGGTTTTTACGTTATATTAGTTGACTATTGAATTAACCGTAGTTTTGTTTTATGCCTGCTTAATTCCTGTTGGAATACAAGTACTCTATCGTACTAGAACCATTTTGGATACAAAAAAGGTAATAAAATAGTTTGATTGAATATGTGCAGCACACATTCCCATCATCAAACATTTATTTTATGATTTGTTGTACATGTTTCTTGCCTCAAATGGAATCATCAAATATAAATACATACTCAATTTTCAGAACCCACTGTTTTCTTGTCGTTCCTCTACCTCTCGAACTCTGTTTCAACGTTCTGGGGGATTTATCTGCAATTAAAAGTAATTAGAAGGGAATGAATACAGAAGTCATGATTATTTTGTACTGTTTATTATATCCTCGGCATACATAATATAGAAATATTTTCTTTCCTTGAGCTTAAATATCAATTTACACAAACGTCATATTATGATTTAATGCAAAAAAGTGAAGAAATTGTATGTAACATTTTTTTTTATTAAACAATACTTATTCATAGAAATTGATGAGAGATAATGACTGAACATGAAATAATCTTTTCTTTTCATACCAGTATGAAATATGCAACCATGTCAAGGACATGAGCCAAGGACTTTGGTAATAAGTACCTTGAGTTGCCTACCACATCTGCCAATCGAGTATGGGACTATGTGGTGCCATAAATGGAAAAGATTTATTGACATTACCAGATTTATAGAGAAATTCAAACTCTTTCCATGGTTCTTCGATGCTATTTGAACCCTCGATGATGATCTCAGGACGTCCATTTGCTCCAGTCAGCTTTGGGAAGAGACTAAACTCCTTGGGACCATTTACGATATGAAGATTGTCGATTTTTGAGTAGATTCGACGTAATTACTGTGGGTACTGTGGCGTTTTAGGATGGGTGGAGACTCGAGAAGGTAACTGCACTCATGGCGAAGAGGAAACAGACGATTATTGTGTAGAATGTTGTGGTGAGGAAGGTGAAGAGTTTTGTAGGGGTGGGTTTGTTCGAGAGGATTGAGTGGGTTGTTGCGTTGGCCATTGTGAAACCCAGGGAGGCCAGGCCGATATAGATGGCGAGGGGTAGACCTCGAGAGAGCAATTGGTCGAATTGTCGATAATTGAAACCTGGAGAATAAAATTTTTATCAGAGAAATTGAGGTTTATCTTGGGAAAGGGTGGTTTTAGGGGAAAAAGTCAAAAGACCTTTTTTGTATAGGAGGAAATTTTCTACAAAAACGGTCTGTTTGAGATGGATACTAGTTATTGCCGTGGATTTGGGTGGTGTGAGGGAAGCTTTAACGTTGCGAGTAAATCATTGATAAAACACTTGTTAAAATCACTAACACTGAATTTATTAACGGATTGAACCGATGGTTATGATTATTATACACTATTTACATTATGGATGAGTTCTAATATCTTGATTAATTTTACTGATAAACGTGAATAATTGCTGATTAACAAAAAGATCTAAACTTGATAATAATTGAAGACTTTCTATTGCGTTTAGTATTGAGAGTTGAAGCTAAAAGTCGATACATTTTGATGGATTCTATTACTTGAGAATAAATCTGATAAAATTACAATTAATTAGTAATTGTACTGAGAATTCTCTTAAATAATTCACTCGTGATAAAATAGCTCGTTGAATAATAAATTGGAAATTTTACTGTGTTATTAAACTGGACTTGAGAAATGTCCTTGAACTGTTGCTAGGCAAAATACTTGAATTACTGACTCTAAATGTCGTTACACTTGATGATTCACTAAGAAACAACTTGATTATTGAATTGAGATTTAACTGAATTGATAAATACTTGATTTGAGAGTTTAGTTAATTTATAACTCATTTGAGAACTGATTAAAATATAGATGAATATTACAGTGATACACATTTCGAGGTTTAATTGTTGAATTACGATTTGATTAGCGTGATTACACTGACTCGAGATTTAACTTGATGATTTACGTGGTGAGTTGCAATTAGAGTGCCCGAAGGCATGAGAATTGATAAAGTTCGATTATTAGCTTACATTATGAAAATGTTAAGACTCGAAAACTATTTGATACGTGCTCGCTGAGTGCTAGCACGAGACTCTAAAATTGATGAACACTCGGTGATGTCTACATGACGACTCTATGACTACATGTTGAATACTAAATCGAGACTACATGCTTGCCCGATGGCTTGCTGATGGCGACTGACTTTCTAGAGTGGGGTGATTTTCTTTTGAACTAACTGTTGACCTCAAGGGCCTTGATATTTGACGAATTTACTCGATCTTACTTATTGAATTGATAGAAAAATAGTTGCGTTTCAAACACGGTCTCTTGACATTTTTTAATAGAACTGCTGGTTTTCTAGATATTTGCTTGATAAACAAGACCTTTTTTTTCAAGTTTCGTAGTCTGCTGATTTCTTACCAATTTCAGAGGTGATGATCCAGTTTTCAGCGATTTTAATATTAAACAGTTGAATTGTTCCATAAATAATTGCAGAGTAGACTGTAATGCAGACGAGAGTAGAGAGTATTTAAGTGATTGTTGAGCCATCTTTCTTCGATTTTTTCTTATAGAAGAATTGATCATCGAGGAGAGTAATTAAACCACAGATCACTAGGAAGTCTCTGAAGTTCCAGTTACCAGTCAATGCAATATTCACTTGCAAGAACATCTAGAAAATAAAATTGGCATCATTGAATGCAAATCAAAAAAAATTTCTACAAAACTGATGAAATGAGATAAATCTACTAAACTTGAGTATCTATTTTGATGAATATCTTTGATTCCAAAAGGGATATTGAAATTTTCATTAAGACCTTTTTTTTAGAGCGTAATGAGAGCTACAAAAAAGGTCTTTTGACATTTTCTCCAAAAGTCACTCATTAACGAGATAAATTGATAATTAAGAAGAATTTAGAATTATAATTGAATTTATCGATGATAAATAAGTTGTTACGCATGAACAGTTACCTGAATGTAGTAAGAAGGGAGATATTGAAGTTTTAATGAGGTTAATTTCACCCTATCCTCTCCACTGAAAATTATTCCATTGTTGCTACTGTCAATTTCATCTGCCAACATACATATACGGACCAGTTGAAGACGTTTATAATGATGTATAGGTATTAATTGATTACCATGCATGAGGAGTAGAATTCCATACTCCACAGGAGAATTATAGCTGGATACTCGTTGGTGAAAAAGTCGTCCATTGCATAACTCCTTCCCTTGTTAAGAAAAATTTGTATTTTCGATGGATATCACAAATTAGGCGTCCAAAATAATAACGGTACGGCTATTGACACCAGACACGGTTCACGGACCATACATGGACTATATGAACCGTGTCCCGTGGATATATTGTAACATTGTAAGCATGGACCCGTGTCTGGTGGAAATAATCACTTCGAATAATAAAGCGAAGATCCTGTCTAATATAGTACATCATCACTTTGTCCCCGGGAATATCAGCTGATCGTAATTACTCCGAAACATATATATCCATAGGAGGTTATGTTTCATGTATTTGTATCCTTGACTCACTTTTGTAATTGGATAGGTTTGGAACACACAGGGATGAAAATTTATTGGCTTTCGATGTTTCAGGATGAACTGTAATTATGATAATAAGATAGAGAAAATTGAAAGGAATAGCTTATAGTGCCGATGCTTACCCCCTCCTCTCCCTCCATTGCCCTTTCTGACGTTTCGGACCACCCCCACTCCGATTAATCCATCACCCCCCACCCTACTACGCTATCAATCGAAATTAATTAATTCTGGGAGTTTCATTCTTCCCCAAATGATTTGGTCTTCAGAAATCGATTCCCCAAATCATTTAGGAGCTATTAAGGAATTTTTCAATTTTTTTCAATGACTTGTTTGCTAACTATACGTCATACTTTAATTAATTAATAATAAATCAAATAATTTTCCCCAAATGTTAAAAGGTTTTCCCTAAATATCCCCAAACGATCCCCAAACGAATGAGCATAATTAGAATGCATAATTAATTTCTCGTCTGCCAAGTATACGGTGGTTAACGCAGGGATATTTTGTCGCGGGGAATTTCGACGCTGGGAATTTTGACGCGGGAATTTTGACGCTGGGAATTTCGACACGGGAATTTTGGTATGTAACCTTGCGTTTTGTATCGAGCTTGGAACTCGGAAGATGCATAATATAGTTTTTTGGAAAACCATGCATTTTTTTTTCGTTCACTGATTCTTCATAGTTTCCAGCAAACTTGGCGCTCATTTCTCATTTCCTTCATGTTTTCAATGTTTTGGAACAATTTGTGGTCATTTTCATAATTATAGGGTTCACAGGGTCTCATTTTTCAACAAATACTATTCTACCGATTCCAACGCAATGAAACGAGTACTTGGCGTAAGTTTTTTCAGAAAAGTTTTTTTGATTTTTCATTAGATTTCAGTCATTTTTGCTTCCGAATGGAAGCTTTGTAATCGACCAATTTTTCGATTTTCCAATTTTGCCTGGAAATGATGTAGAATGGTCTGAAACGTAAAAATACGAAGTTTGGAGCCAATGTCTGTCTGTGCGCATGTCCACTCGGTGGTCACTTCGTTGTTTTTTGAGTAATTAATTAACTAAATCACGTCCAAAAAATCTGAAATTTTGTCAAATAGTTGGTATTAGTTAGGGCTAGTTCTATACCAAATTTCATCAAAATCGGTCCAGTAGTTTTAGAGAAATAGTGATTTGTTTGTAAATCGTTTTTCGTCAATATCTCGAAAATGACTTGACCGATTAACTTTTTTTTTTTTTTAAAATCTCCGTCTCGACGTCTTCTATCGAATTGAATTGGAATATATATACCTGTTGGTGCAAAGTTTTCGAGATATGGCCATTTTTCTGTTTTTCGCTGATAATCCTTGTCATGACCCTAGTTTCTGTAAAAATTGAGATATCAACTTGAAATTTGGTACGAAGGTATATCTTATGGTTGTAATGTTTGGTATTGAAAATCAGCTGGATCGGTCAGTTAGGTCCGGAGATATTCAACTCTGTATGTAAATTGATTTTATTCAATATCTCAAAAACGGCGTGACCGATCAACTTTTTTTTTTTTCAAAATCTTCGTCTTGATGCCTTCTATCTTAATCAATCAAAATATGTATACCCGTTAGTAGAAAGTTTTCGAGATATTACCCTTTTTCTGTTTTTCACTCACAATCCTTGTAATCACGCTAGCTTCCGTAAAAATCGAGATATCAACTTGAAATTTGGTATGAAGGTATATCTTATGGTTGCAATGTTTGGTATTTAAAATCAGCCCGATCGGTCAGTTAGGTCCGGAGATATTCAATTTTGGATGTCAATCTATTTTATTCAATATCTCAAAAACGACTTGACCGATCAATTTTTTAAAAAAAATCTTCTAAATCTAGTTGATCTAGTGTATCTAAATCTAGTTTATTCCCTCCGTTAATACCAGTTACGATAGTAATAGTCATTCCATAATTTTACTTATTATTATTATTAATCTTCGGATTCAATCTCTATTGCTTCATTCAATCCAACTTCTGTCCAGTAGCTCACTTGTCCAGGTTCATATACATGCCATACGAATGTACTTGATGGGTATGGTTCCATATATCTGTCCGCTCGCCAGTTTTCGTGTGTGAATTCTCTCCTCAGTATTGCATTCTCGATGTACATTAACTGGGGATTCAATCATGTGCATTATTACATCATTATATTATATCGATCTCGCTAGGCGAATTTCATGTGGCTAAATGGAGTTTATATGAAAACCTTCTGTTCAATTATAAATGTAAATACGGGGGGCGTCTCGGGCGGTGATGGCATGAAGCGCCGAGCTGAGGAGAAAAAGTTGATAATAAAAAATTTTCGAGAAAAGAGGAGTAATTGATAGTAAAAAATTGATAATGGAAAGGCAAGAAGCTGGAGGAATATGGATCTGAAGGACTGTATGGATTCTTAGTATTGATGGGAATCGTGGGAGGTGGAACCTGGAGATATGTCAAAAAGAATTAGAACAAGAGCCCCGTGGAGGACCAAGTCAGCTGCAGTGAAAACAAAGGACGAGATTTTTTCGTCCAAATATGGAGATCCATGTGGAGTTGTAAAATGGATTTCATCTTCGGATATGTTTGTAGAAATGCAACGACACTTACTTTACGAGTGTAATGGTAACCTGGCAGGGATGTTATAGTTTCTTTGTCGTAAAATTTCACCCGCACAAACTTTTCTTCTCTGCCAGGAGGTCCGATAGAAAGAATTATTCCGGTCTCTAGTATACCATTCACGAATCTGAGTGGACGAAGTGCTACAGGTAGCCCTGTCAAACTGTTGAATAATTTTACACACTAATTTTATGAACTCAAAATTTTGAAAAAAAAAAAATGTTTACCTTTGGGTAATTCCTTCTTGTATATTCTCTATGATACATGGATATTTCAAATGAACTTTCATCATCTCGTTCCGTAATAATTCCTTGTAAATAGTGAAATGATTTCCGTCAATGTGTGGATGATTGAATGAATATGTCAACCGGATGGAAACATACAGATAACTTCATGTCTTAACCTTGATGTCATTCAAGATTATGTTCATTAATGCTTTTAAAAGAATGAAGAGGCAAAATATCTCTGCTTTATACAAAATACTTAAGAAATAATATTTTGAACATTAATGATATGTGATCATTAATAATTTTCTTAATTAAAATAACGAAATGAGATAAAATGAAAATGATTCAACATTGTCAGGCACTTTGTTCTTTACTCCTAAGTTTAAATAATAAAATTTCACCACAAGTAATTTGGGAACCTGTGATGGTTAAAATAGACAAAATAGGAAATAGAAAATAAAAAATGAATCTCAAATAAAAAATTGGATGTTTAATTCCACATTCAAGATGGATTTTAACGGAAAAAAACCTTAACGCAGTTGGATATTCTTAAGATTGAGGTACTCCACTCATGATTCGCGTTTTGTTTGGAGAATTGACTCTAGCAACAGCCGGACTCTAAGCCTCGGGCGTAATTCTTTTTTAACGAGATATTTTTCATGTTCCTGGTGACTCATTTCTGGTTCCTCACAAAACTTTCAGCAAGATCAAATTGGGTTGAAGGTGGTAAACTGGGAACTAAGTTTTCCTGAAGAATAGATGCAGAGCATTGATGGAATTGGAGCAATATTTCTCTTTCGTTTATATGAGAGGAATTTCACACGATTCTGTCAGTTGATTATTGCTGTTGTCAGCGTTTTCCATCCTTTTGACTGATTTCTAACTCTTTTAATCTTGCGTTACCTCCAATCAGATTAATCATCAATTTCTCATTGCTTCATGAGAACATTAAGTATAATGTCATAAAAATATAATGTCTAGAGACTATTTCTCAAATTAATTTTTTTTTATTGATATCATAATAATGTATATAACAACTATGATAATTTTTTTTTGTTTAATCATGGAAGACTGGAATTATTACATTTTATATAAATACATAAATGTGGACAAATTTCTTCGGTAGAATCAATTGAAATACATTGATTTGGTAATAAATCATCAACTTTGCTCCAGTTATTGGATTTGGGGATATAAGCATTATAATGGCCAATAGAATCATCAGTAATAACTTGAGGGTTAATAAAATTCACTACTCCAGCTAATTCATATGTTACGTTTGTCATAGTAAAAACCTTTGGTAAATTATTCAGGGGCACTTTTAAATTATGATATGAAGGACATTCAATGAAAAGGCATTCATGAAATACAATAGATTGATTCACATTGTTATGATTCGTCCTGCAGTCCTGAATTTTATTCTCAATTTTTTGAATTGTGACGTTTAAAATAGCAAGGAAATCTGTGTAACCATACTCAAACATTGCATCGATATCTGGTTCGATAATTAATCGATGAGGCAGTCTACCGATACATATGGGGCAATTAAAATGCAGAGAATAACTTTGTTCACTCCGGAACATTATCTTACATAACTCAATTATATTTCTATTAGCATCTAGGATAATATTGTTCTCGCAAGATTTTTTTTTGTCAATGAAGATTTCACCATGTTCTAGAAAAATATCTAATCGCATTTCATAAATTGGAGACTCATTGTCACTGTTATGATGAAATTCTTTTATGAATTTCAATATTTTTTGCTCTGAAATATCTATCCAAGTTCTTATTATTGGATTGGTTTCATATGCTGACAGTAAAATCTGTATCACACTATCAAAGCCACAAGTATTGTGCAGGTGAAATGACGTATCTCTGCGTTGGATGTTACCGGATATATTTCCGTTTATAAGTATTTTCATGTTTTGAAATATTTCACTTCCGTTATAATCATCATTGAGGGATAATTTGTATCTTTTGTTGTTTGGAAGAATTATTTCCGAGATTTTGGTGGGTTTTTTTGATGTTTGATGATTGATGCTCGTTGGTCTAATTTTTGATGTGCTTTCCTCATTCAATTTTTCTTCAGTAGCAGGGATCTCATCTATATTCTGCTGGTTGATTCTATCATTTGTATTGTAGAGTTGAATAAAAATCGGTTTATGATCCGAAAAGTATATCTCATAGACTCCAGAGAGGTAATTCTCAATATTGCTGATGAATATGATATCTATTTGTGTGTTGAAGTCAGTTGTTGATGTTTCAGTTGGTATCCCACGTATGAAATTATAACGATTCAACGTTCTTTCAAAAGCATTATTAGGATGGAATACATCATTATTGAAATCACCTATCAATATGCGTTTTGCACTTGAATTTGTTGCTTTGAATAAATGGTGCAACTTTTCTATAAATGTTGTGTTGTTGAATGATGGTGATTTATACCCTGTTATGATTTCTACATCGTCACATTTGAAAAGGATCAAATCTAGATGAGATTTCTTTTCTCCTTCCAATTGGATATTTCTTAATATAGAATATCCAATATTTGTATCATTTCTCATCAAGACCAAGATACCTCTGGCATGTAACCTCATTTGAGAATCAGTTCTAAATATTGGAGTGAAATTCTCAAGTACAATATTATCATCAATTTTAGTGAATGACTCAGATAATATGAGACAATCTGCTTGTTTGTACCATCTGTCACATTCTAAATGTTTACGATTTTTGTTGAATGATCGTATATTTTGATAAATGATTTTTAAGCCATCAGTATTAAATTTATTGATGTAGCACAATTTCAATCGCCTTTTGTGGAGCTCTTCATATTCCTGGGTCAACGGATCATCCACTGATGGTTTTGATGGTGGATTGAATCTTCCTAGGATATAAAGATTTTTCAAACTACATACTCTGCTCAAGGCTACATAGAGGAGCGCTCGAGTCAATGATTTGGATTGAGCTGTGAGATCGATGCAAACATCGTTGTATGTTTGTCCTTGACTTTTATGGATGGTCATAGCTTCTGCCGGAGTAATTGGGAATTGCTTCCTCACTACTTGATAAGTATTACGCTGATTGCTACAGAGATTGAGATTTATTCTTGTGATGGGTGTCAAATGTTGATCGATTCCATTTTCTATCATGTAACGTAAAAATGGTTGTTTCTGCTTTACACCAATGATTGGGCTTGCAAAATTTATCCATAATTTATCTGGTGTCTGATCATTATTAAATGTGATTTTTTCTAATATTCCACAAGCGCCATTAACAAGACCATCTGCAACGTTGAGGTTCGATGTAATCATGTATTGAATACCCAATTTCAACTTAATCTTGTATTTTAGTATTCGCAATTTTTTATTATCGGATTTGGATGTTCTGACTGATCTAAGTATTCGATTTTGGTAAGCTTGTGATCCTTCTCTCAAAAAACTATCATTGGCTATAGCATCGTAACATTTCCCAGGATATTTTTCGATTCTCCATTTATTGTACCTGTCTACACTTGAATTATCATAGTACAGTCTCATAGCACTATCAGGAACTTTATCTTGTGATACCTCTTGACTTCTTATCAAAGCTATATTTTCGGCAGTCATTGTGCCAAGTGCTAAATTGTTGAGAGCGTTGATAAATATCTTGTCATCTTTTTGTCTCATTATTTCCATTAACTCAAAAAATTGAAATTCTTGCCATAAAATGGCATCTGATAATGCATTCAAGGCTCCCCAAGTGGGTGGACGATATATGGCTCTATCATTAACAGGTGGCAATTGGTGTAAATCACCTATTAAAATAACAGAAATTCCTCCAAAGCTAGAATTTACTTTCATGATTTGTCGTAATCGAGTGTCGATACGAACTAGCATATTCGATCCTACCATGGATACTTCGTCTATAATCAGTAACTTTACGTCAACTAGTTGGGAGCGAATTGAATTGGCTACATTGTCTGATAATTCAGGCATTTGTCCTCCAAACTCCGTTATTGGTAGAGCAAATGCGGTATGCAAAGCTACTCCACCAATTAAATGAGCTGCTTTACCGCTTGGTGCACATAGTAAGATATGCGGTAAATCATTCTTTGGGCCTGGCATTGCTCCAAAATATGACGATAGCAATTGGTAGATGCAATGAATCACTCGTGTTTTTCCAACGCCTGCTGAACCACTAATGAAAATTCTCAGTGGCAAATGGTTAATTTGGAAACATTTTAGAATATGCATGACAATTTCTCTTTGTAACGTATTCAAATTATCGAGCATTTCAAAGATTTCTTCTTTTGGTATTGTTTCTGGTTTGGTAAATCGTACTTTATTCTTGTCAGCATTATCTTTGACGCCGGCTTGATTGAGAATATCCACCTCTTGATCCTTCTGGAGTTTATTTTTTTGAAATTCAATATTCTCTTCATCATGCTTCCTTTGATTATCTTCCATTGCATCTTTAATAGCTTTATCAATGACCTCATCTCCGAGAACAGAATACTTCATTCTATTTTTTTCAATTTTTGCCAGATTTCGACGATATAATTCCTCACAGTTTACGTTTTCAATGTCAGTCGTTTCATTATTCCAAGGATAAAATAATAAAATTTGTTCTCGATAGTAATTTTGTTCATCTTTTTGTACATTATACCGAACATATCTAATGATCTGTGATTGCTTTCTCAGCCCTTTAGTTGTAGAATCAGTTTCAGTCGAGTTTTTAGTCAAGTTTTCATTTTCATAGGCTTCATTATTGTCATTATCATTATCTTCGTCGTAGCCATCTTCGTTATGATAGACTTCGTCTTCATCATCGTAATCATCATGTTTTTCCTTATTATTTTGAGATTTTATTGTATAACATGCTGCAAAATCAGCCAAGCAGATATTCTTCAATGCAGATGGTCTTTTTTCATATTTTCCAAAAATGTTCTGGCTATATACATCTGTAGAATTTCCATCCAATAAAGATAACTGCTTCAATGGTTTCAGCATCCGTATTCTCTCATCCTTCGGGGAAGTATTAATAAAAATTACTGATCGACTAGATTCACAGAGAGGTAATTCCAATACGTGATATGCCGCTTCCTGCGCTGACATTATATTGCTGTTGATAAATATATTCCCATATTTCCTCAATTTTTCTCGCAACGGTTGATTGTTCATTTTTATATCATTTGCTGCTTCTCGTAATAATCTTGATAACCCAACATCAATTTTAGAAATATAATTAATTATATATTGTGCACAAGCATAGGGGTCAAGAACGAATTGGATATCCATATTAGCTTCCAGTAAATTCAAAATTGTTGGATTATAATTATTGATTAAAACATCGCACGTTCGTCTTTTCATGAATAGTTTATCCTTATCCAACGTCATTCGTATTGCCTGTAGATATTCCTCCTCAGTCAACTGTAATTCTTCTAACATTTGATCGAAGTCTACTATGGGATTGGTTTTAGAATAAATCTCCATTAAATTTATTATTTTTTCCAAATTTTTCTTCTGGTCACTTGTTTTTTCACTCGGGTTCAATGGTTTCAGAATTTTTGTAGATCTCATAACAAATTGAGGATAATGGAATCTGCATTTCTTTAGATTCTTCTTTCCTTTCTGACAGGTGAATGTATGTTTGTGCTTTTGGAAACTATTGAATGGATTCGTAGAATCCCATTGACATGATATAAGGCTATCAACGAAGTTCAAGACCTGATTAATAGAATCCTTATTGTCTGGGTCGTACTTAGGTGCGTCATTACACCACAATAGCGTATGCATATGGACAGTGCCTCTACCTTGAAATTCTCTCCTACGAAAATAGTCCACCACAAAATGTCTCTTGAAAGGGCCATCTGGATTTTTCAATAGGTTCATCATTTTCACGAATCCATGATCCAAATAACGAACAACAGCCACTGGATCATCTCTTACTAGTTCATTTTTAATAGCTTCGTCAAGCGATGCTGCTTGTTGTAGTGTTATTGTTTTGTTATATTTCTGTTGATGAAGAAATTGGATCAATTCTGGATTGTTTACTTCTGATGCCGAAAAAGTTACGAATAACGTTGGTGATCCCAATTGACGAATCATTGCACGAAGGTCTTTCTTCTTTGCTTCCCAGAATGCAGGGGATGGCCGCACGTTCTTTAAAAAGGAATAACCTTCATCATGTCTAATCATATCACTAATAAAAGTTTTATCTTTAACTTGGCTAGCAGTCAACTGATTCTTCTGCTGCAGTTTTCGTACACATATATTGATACTGGACATGACTCTCTCTTCAAGTTTTCGTTTAGCCATGAATAAGATCCGAGTTGCCTGGCATGACCTTCGATCTTTATTCCTTGCCAAAAATTTCGCACGTCGAGAATACGTTCTAAGTCTTTTGTTTGGATCAAAAGTTTTTCCTAGATAGGTACATGGAAAGCATAGTTCATCAATATTATTTACCATATGCCAAGGAACCGGATGATTATTTTGACCGGGTGCAATAACGCATCTTTGAGTAGACAATTCGAAGTTTTCATCGATGATCAATACTTCGTCCTGACAGGTAGATGATATATTTTCGTTGCTATTAAATTCTTCATCCGGATCAATATGATCTTCTAAATCTTCTTCACCTTCAAATATTTTCTCATCATCTTCCTCAGCTTCAAATCTTTTGTCATCATTTCCCTCAGCTTCAGATCTTTTCTCGTCCTTTTTGTTTGGGATTTTATTATTTCCATGTATCTTTTCATCAGTGATATCTTCGTCAACAATGAAATTCAACAGAAAATCATCATTTTTATCATATTTATTGAAGAAATTTTCATCGATTGCTATCCCATTTGCCTTGTAGAGTGGTGTATCAACAAGATAGTATAATGCATCGGATATCTTCGCCGGTCTAACCGTTTCATACATATAATGAGATTTGTGATCTAAATCTCGTTTAAATTCAATCTGTGTCGTTGACATATTATTGAAGCCTCGAGGAAGCACACTGACTACATCATTGATCTCCACAGGAATATTGACGACGCTTCCATGAATAGATAATTGTGGATTTGTTACACAATGAGGTTTCAAGGCTCGGATTTGCATGAATGGAACATATGGAGAAACCATACGTTCTTCTAGAGGAGATTAGTATATTTTGTCGTAAGGCCATAAAGCGAGGTTTCATGGACGAGTGTGGCGCCCGCACGAGCCGAAGGCGAGTGCTGCCACACGAGTCAGAAACCTCGCTTATGGCCGAATAACAAACGACTATTTTTGTCACTGACGTATCAAACGAGGTTTTATGGACTGTTTTCGGGCCGTTAAGTGGCGTCCCTGAAGCGCTGTCTTATGGCCCGAAAACAGTCCATAAGACCGAGCTTTTGATACGTCAGTGACAAAAAAATTCTTCAATTCATTTGGAATTGGAGGAAATTTTAAATCGTAAGCAGCTGTGTTCGGTATTTTCTGTTGTGATATGGACTTGTGACATGTAGTACATATGTACTTCGATTGATTGTTTTCAATTTTAACAAATAAAGACTCTAATTGTGTATCATTCCGATTGAAGTTGGTGATGACCCGAGATCGATCATATTTCCTCATAAATTTCAGAAAAAATAGATTATCACAGCAAATACATACAACATCTGGATAACTGTTACGATCTTTTATGAAAGCTTTTATGAGATTATACTCCTTCTGAAATGCCTTGTCCTGTTCGAGTCTTGAGCTTAGCGTACTATTATAACGTTGACGGAAATTGATTATTTCAATTGTTCTAGATAATTTTTTTCTTTGCTTTTCAACAACTGCTTCATTAGTTTTATAATTCGGATCATTTCTCATCTCGTCACGCCTTCTTTTATTGATATGGCGTTCTTGGTCAGCAAAATTTTTATCTTGACGACGAATCTTCATTCTCATTCTTTGTTTGTCCTTGATATTATTTTCTGGTAGGGATTCTCTCCGATTTTCAGGTTTTCGAGTATTTTGAGAAGATTTTTTTGAAAATTTTGGAGTCTCGATTGTGTCATTGTCTTTTGATGATGAAGCCAATCTAGTGCGAGTGAAATAACTATGAGTTTCAGTCAAATTGGACTGGATCCTTGATTTGTAAATGTTTCCTTCTTCAGCGGTAGAACTTGTATTCTGTTGTGGATTTTGATCTTCTTCAGAACTAGATGCTGCCTCATTGGGGGTGTAATCAACGTCTACATTTGAATTTATTGATGTTTTCTTAAATTTTTTGTCTGATGAATAACTCTTTCCCGCCTTTTTCTCCTCAGGATTGATTTTTTTTTTACAAACTCGTATTCGTTGTATGTTTTGTTTCTCCTTCATACGTCTCATAGCAAGACTTTTTCGATTCAACTTCGGCATAATAATGAAATCTGGTTGGAATAATAAGTCGCGTACATAAAACGGGAATTTTCATGAAAATTCATGGTATTATTTAATTAAAATCTCTGAAATCTCAGTAATAAATTTGACTATAGGGTAGGCGAGGGCTTTACCACACAACGGATGTTTCCACAAACCTATGTTTCACATGAACCATTGAGAAACTCGAGGCGCATTGTTCGTCGCTCGCAGGCTCGTCGGTGGGTACGTTTAGTAGATGTGAGTTTGAGTGAGTGCGACCCGCTGAGCGGGCCACAATGATAACTTCCCAGTTTTAGCATTCACCCCCTTTCTAAGCGATTAAGATTCTGCACATGGGTCGGTAAAGTAGGATGGAAAACAAACTAGGAGCACGTTGTTGGTCGCTCGCAAGCTCGCTCCCATAGGTGGGTGTGTTTGGTAGAGGTGGGTTTGAGTGAGTGAGACCCGCTGAGCGGGCCGCAACAATAACTTCCCGGCTTCAGCATTTACCCCCCTTTTGATCACACACACACACACACACACACACACACACACACACACACACACACACACACACACACACACACACACACACACACACACACACACACACACACACACACACACACATCCCCTTGAAAATTTTCAATCATATCGATAAAAGAAGTCCACTGAAGAATTTGATCCCGTGCGCTCGCCCAGGTGGGGATTGACGATCGGAAAAGGGCTCATCGAGCTAGCCGTGAGTGTCAGGCCTAGCCCAAACCTCTATGAGCTCAAAAATGATAACCGCGTTTTACGCTCGACTCCGAAGCCTCAAAAAAGGCTGACAACAAGGTCTCAAAAAGACCTCGAATCAAAAAATTAAATTGACTTTTAATTAGATGAATTTCCAGAATTAATTTCGGAAAATCATCTCATTCATTATGAATAATGTTTGAACGATGACTACTGACGGCCATGTGACCCCCTGTGAATGAAAAATGAAAAAAAAAAAAAAAATTACCCTGTCCCAGACCTAAACCCTGGTCCTCGTGATCACCGATCCGCCACCTCAGCCGTTCGGCCACCGGATTACTCTTAGAACTAGTACAATTGTTAAGCTATAACACGTCTGAGGTCATCTTTTCACTTGCGTTTCAATTTTAAACATCACCCGTAATGAAGGTGGTCGGTTAACTGAATTGATTAGCCACGAATAGCTTAATTGATTAATTTTAATCGAATTGCGGCAGCACCATGAAGCAAGACCTCCCTCAAGCTTTATGAAAAATTCAATCCAAATTTGAAATAATTGACAAAGAAATGAGATTTTTTGTTAAACAATCAAAAAATCAATAGTTAAATCTATATAAGAAGTAAGAAACATGAATACTTTTCCTTAGGTGTGCCGTACACCCCCCTTTCTCTCCCCTCCTCCTCATTCCCGCCCCCGCCTACCCCGATTGCCGATATTTCTGAAGAATTGAACGAAAAATAGTACCTCAAGTATTGACTGTATTTTGATAATCAACTGGAATAAGGCGTTTACTCTTGGAGGGTAATATTAGAGGACGAATATTCTTCAATCATCTCATCAATGGTAAACTGTCGGGGTTTATGGATTTTAATCAATGATACAATATGAATTATTATGCAAGAGCTGATGGTATGAACTATTATGCGAATAACAATACTTTTGCAATAGATTGGATATTTTAATTATCACTCCAAATGTCGAAAACGCTGATGTCTTTGTAGAGAAAACTTAGGAGAGTAGAATCTTCGCTCAGTCATGTAATGGATGGATTTCTTGAAAAATATTTGTCGGATCAAATGCTTACAAGTTCGAATACTGAAAGAAGCAAGATTCCTCTTTAATTATGGACTAGGGGAGATTTCATCTCATTCATTCCATTCAATATTGGTCTAATAGAATATTAAGCCAATTGCAATACCTTGGAAATTGATTGGACACCCCAAAAATCACTTTAAATACCGGAAAAATCGAGATACGCGGTAGCGTATCGGCCAAGTGACCATTTTGTTTCCTTCAGGAAACTGGCCGACGCTACCGCGTATCTATACACGAGACAACTACCCCCTCCACTACCTCCGTATAATAATATATCCATAAAATGAAAATGGCCCTGTTTACGCGGAAACTAACGTCACTTTCATTATATAAATCGCCTATTGTCTTTCGATTAATATTATTATCATATTTTTCCGATGAGTATTTACGGAGATACAAAAATAAACAACTCGGATTTCTTGAAAATTATCAATTGAGATTATTTTTGGACAGTCTTGTGTTTGCAAGTTGGTATTGAGATTATTTCTGGACAGACTTGTGTTTGCAAGTTGGTAGTGACGTTGGTAGTGACGTGATTATTAGCCAATCAAACAATCGAAGTGAGCTCGCGTTGAAAATACAGCGGTGCGCATGCGTTGAGTGGTGAGTGTTTTCCCTTGTTGTTGTTTGTAATTTGCAAATGTTCTTGTTAATTCAATCAATTCATTCAATATTTACGATTCTATTGGATGATCTGATATCTGGTGTAGTTGCAATAATTCTTTCAACCTTGACAATCGTTATTTTTGGTGAAATATTTCCACAAGTGAGTAATTCATGGATTTTTTTTTATGTTTACTCAGATTGATTTAATTACAAGTGAGTAAATCATTGGATTTCCTGCTGGGTGAGGAAATTGGGAATGTTTTACAATAAGGTGAATTTTATGATATTTTATTGATTAAATTACTCTGGTTAATGAGTAATTTTAGAGGAAAAAGTCAATAAACATTTTTTGAAGATCAGGAATCAGGAAATTTCTGACAAAAAATTACCCTTAAAATTTTTTGCTAAAAGAACAGGTTCAAGGACTGATCAAGTGTCTTCAGATAGTGCTTTCAAGGTCTTCGTGAAGCTTAAACCATTCCCCAAAGGGGTTAAACTCACTAAACAGCAATTGATGCTTTACAAAGTCATCAATCCTGCAATTTTTATTAATCCAGAAGACGTAGAACAGGATTTAACTAAGAATGTTGATGTTGTGGCGAAGAAATTCACATTTTCTGGGAGTTTTGGGGCTGATGTGAGTCAGGTGGAGATGTTTGAACGAGTGGTGAAGCAACAAGTGATTGATCTATTCACTGGAGAGAGTTCTACTGTCATGACATATGGTAAAAAAATTGAATAAGAGTTTTTTTTGGAAATATCTTTGAAAAGAAGGGATATAATGAAAAATATCTCGAGACCTTTTTTCTGGAGAATTTTATACTCTACAAAAAAGGTCTCCTGACATTTTACTGTAAACCTGATGGATTCAGAGATATTTGCAAAAGAATCTACACAAAATTTTGTTTCACATTCTTTTTTATTTCCTCATTAGGTTCAACGACTTCTGGTAAATCGTACACCCTCGAAGGATCTCTTTCAAGCCCAGGACTAATTTCCAGGAGCCTGGAGTTGATTTTCACACGAGAAAAACCTGTATCCACCCCAAATTACAAACCAAGAGGCGATAATACTATTCAAGTATTGAATTCAGGAAGAAAAAAAGAAGAAATTGAATTGAAGAAAAATTTTTTGTCATCTCTACGTAGAGAGAATGTCAATGTATTCACAAAAGCATTGAGAATGTTGGAGGAAGGCTGGGAGTTCCCTGGAGGTGTAAAACTGGGTCCTCAGCACGAGATTTGGCTGTCATTTCTAGAAATTAGAGATGAAAAATATTACGATCTGCTGTCTCCTGATTATCAGACAAAGCATGTGCCCTTGCAGTCGGGTATAAGCACTAAAGGAGAGATCTTCGTCAAGGACTTGAGTCACCTGCACGTGGGATCAGTCACTGATGCTCGTGATGTTCTGACAATTGGAAGGAATAATTTCAGAGAATTTAATTCCACGTCCAATACAAAGAGTTCAAAGTCCCACTGCATTTTTAATATTACTCTGTTGATGTACGAGGAGATTGATAGACCAGAATTTGTGGAAATGAGCAGGTGAACATTTATATATTGTTATTAATTATTTTTTCTAATTGTTAAATCATGAAATTTCATTCATCTCTCGATTTTCGTGTTTATTTGATGATTATTTCACTGATATCTCGGAAACTAGAGGGTTTATTGAAAAATGTCAAAGGACCTTTTTTGTAGAGAATTTTACGCCCTATAAAAAATGTCTTTTGATATTTTCCCCTAAACCTGCTCCCTCTAGAGTTATCCACAAAATACAAATAAAACCACTAAAATTCCATCGAAAATCCTCTTCAGGCTCTCATTCTGCGACCTGGCAGCCCACCAGGAGTCAGACCTCGACGTGAGTCTCCTGGCCCTCGTAAAATCCCTTCGAGCCTACTACGAGACCCATCACCACCCTCATCAAAAATCCACGGAATACTTCTGCCCTTCCAAGCTCACAAATCTCTTCAAATCTTCAATAACTGGTACCTCATCCTTCTCCCTCATCACCCACGTTGACCCTAACCCAGGAGTCTACAAAAATACCCACGAAGTTCTACACTTCACTGCCATCAGCACTGAGATCCTCACAAAAGTTAGAAACCCAAGAATTCCTCAAGTGACAACAACATTTGGAAAACTAGTTGTCGAAGGAGTTGAAGATTTCTCTGATTTCGATGATTTAACACCAAAAGAGGCAATAAATTTAGCATCATCCTTCCAGCATGAAATATCAGGGTATCAAGCCCTGGATCTCCAGGCCAATATCAATGTCAACAAAGTACTAATTAAGAAATTCACTGCAATGATGGATAAAATTGCTGGATGCTATGAGCAGAAGATGGAGCTGTTAAAACATCTCTAGGAGCCTCCAGCGGACCTGGAGTTGCATCAGGAATCCTTGAAGCAGCTGAAATGTGTCTTTGAGAAACTCCAGGAAGAGAAGGAATCAGTTGAAGTTGAACTGGCTGATGCCCAGGAGAATTTTGATGAGATAATATCTGATCTTCCAGAAGAATATAAAGTCAATCTTCAGGGTAAAGATCCAGTGCTTCTTGAGCTGGAGCTGGAGATAAAGATCAAGGATGAAGTAGAGAGGAGTGAGAATTTAATTAAATCATTGAATGAGGCTAGAGTGGAATTGAATGGACTTCATAATGATTTTGGGGGGATAGGCTGGGGGAACTGGAGAGAAAGTACATTACTGCAAAACTGGACAGGGATATGGATTTAATTCTGGATAAACATACAAGGAGAGAGTTTAAGAATGGGTTGGAGAGAAGGGAGAGATTGGAGGATGAAATTGAAATGGCAAGAGAGCTTCAAAGATTTTATGAGGCTAAACGTAAAGAGTTGTCTGGAGGATTCCTGGAGATTGAGAGGTCAGAAATAATAATAATTCATGAAGATGTTGTTATTGACTCTGGAAGTGTTTCTGGAGAACAAGAGACGATTTTCTGCTAAAATCACTCATTATCGATATAAGTCGATTTTTTTTAATCAACTGTAAAAAAGCTATTTTTCTAAATCATCAAATTTTTGATTTTCATTCATTGCATTTAATTCGTTGATGAGTGACTTTAGGAAAAAATGTCAAAATACTTTTTTTGTAGGAAATTTAATTCTCTACAAAAAAGGTTTCTTAACGTTTTCTTCTGAAATCAATATTTGATGAGATAATTGAATATTTAAAATTTGAAAAATTAACAAATCTCCTTTTTTAAGTAAATTTCGTGTCTAATTAAAAAAAAAAATGTTTCAGTAACTGAATCACCAATTACTACAAATCTAAAAAGTTTGGGTAGTATCCAATCGATAAATTTGGATGCCAAGGTGCGTCACACATTTGTGCCAGATTCAGTTGGATGCTGAGACTCTCAGGCAACTGCAGACGTTGAAGGGACATATTGAGAAAGTCATTGATATGCAGTAGTTTAGTTAATTAGTTTAAATGTGATTCGATGATGATGAATGGATTATTGATAGGTTCATGGATTTTTAGGATAAATTGATATTTTCTAAGAGTTTCGAGGATTGTAAGAGAGGGAGGAGGGAAGATGACTAACTATTTTTCAATTTTGTATTTTGTATTTTTGTCATTGTAATAAAAATGAATTCATTTTATAGATTTTTTGTTGATTCATTTATTATTTAACAAATATCTCAGCAAAAATTGGATTAGAAGAAAAATGTCAAAAGACCTTGTTTGAAACGTAGATAAATTTAAGGGAATTTTAAGAGAATAAAATTGAATAAATCATCGAAAATCCTCGGGTAAATTCGAGACCCCTCGGGTCAACGGTCAGAACATCTAGAAGACGCTCAACCCCCCCCCCCCCCCCCCCCGATAAGAGTCGTTATTCAACCTTTGAAGGAATAAGTATAGTCGTCAATCAGCTATTGAAGCGTTAAGATACATTATTAGTCGTTCTCTAGCTATCGTGAGAGCAAGAAGTATTCTATTAGCATTTGAAGCAGTCAGAGTAACAGCAATAGTATCGATTTATAAAGCATATTCAATTAACTCAGAGAATCTCAATTGTTCATCAGTTTAAAGAAGATCAGCAAATTAAACACAGTTAATTCTATATTTGAAGAACATTATAGTTATCAGTTTAGTCAGTCAAGGTCATTAGTTCAGTTATTTTCCAATTAATAGTTTCTTTTGAGTAATTCAGTGCAATTCAACTTTAATACAGTCCACTATTAACTTTTCTTTCAATTATTATCATTTCGAGTCATTTTGAAAGCATCAACTGTAACTAAGTGTAAATATTTCAAGTGGACGAGTGGTGCAAACCACAGAATAAACCAGAAACAGTTTTACAGAATTTGGAGTTTCTCAATTCACTTAATTTACAAGAAACACCTATTACACCACCCACATCCACGGCAAAAATTAAGCTTCATTTCAAACAGACCTTTTTTGTAGAGAATAAAATGTTAAACAAAAAAGGTCTTCTAATATTTCCATGTAAATTCACTAGTTCTCGAAATAATCGTAAAATAATGAATACGAAATTACAATCTTATGATAATTTCTTTTAATTAAAAGGATTAAAATGACAAAACTATTGTAAAAACTCACAATCTATTAATTCGTTTTTCCGGTGAGTATTTATGCGGAAATACAAAAATAAACAACGCGGATTTTTCGTTTCTTGAAAATAAAAAAAAAATGAAATTATTTAAATGAGTTAAATGTTCGCGGGAGAATACAGCGCTGCGCATGCGCTGAGTGGCGAGTGATAGTGAGGCATCTCACTTCCCCTTGCAACATGGTAGTGCAAATAGAAGATCTTTTGGACGACGCAGATTTTGCTGAAGAATTCGTAAGTTGAGAAACATTTAATTATTACTAATTATTTACTCTAATAAATATTAGTTGCACGCCTTTTCCTTTTTTTCCAGATTTTCCCCTTTTCTTAGAATTCTAACGCGTTTAAGCTCATGCGTAGTCCACGTGACAATTTCTAGGTTAGAATTGTGGTAGTTGACGCCAACGAGTGCTTTTTTTTTAAAGAAATAATAATAAATTACCTTGAGGAGTTCATAATATTGTGTAAAATATGAGGGGCAAATTAAATTAATGGAATTTATTTTGATGGGTTTTTGGAATTCATTTATTCATTCAATATTTACATATTTATTGGATTATTTCCATAGTCATTTTTTATTTACATTTTTCTTTATTTTTTTTACACATTTATACATTTCTACACGTTTTTACATTTATTTACATTTTTTTTACATTTATTTGCATTTTTTTACATTGATTTACATTTTTTTTACATGTATTTACATATTTATTGGGTTATTTCCATATTCAATTAGTTATTTACATTTTTAATCATTTTTTTCACACATTTATTCATTTTTAAAATTAATTTTATCTGTTGCAGGAAGAAATGGATGAAGTCCAACTAGCAGGAGGTGCGGTACCACCACCACCACCACCACCACCAGTAGCACCAGTAGCACCACCACCAGCACCACCACCACCACCACCACCAGTAGCACCAGTAGTACCACCACCAGCACCACCACCACCACCACCACCAGTAGTACCACCACCACCACCACCAGTAGTACCACCACCACCACCACCACCACCACCACCACCACCAGTAGCACCAGTAGTACCACCACCAGCACCACCACCACCACCAGTAGCACCAGTAGTACCACCACCAGCACCAGTAGCACCACCACAGCAACACGAGCAGCCCCAGCGAGAAGAGCAACAGGCTGGACAGCAGCAGCAACGTCCTCAACAACAGCCGCCTGAGCCCCAAAACCTCCAAGAAATCCACTTGCGTCTCATCGCCAATCTGCAGGAGAGGGTTGACTTGCTGCAAGGCTTGGTGCTTGCAAATAATCAACCCAATCCTGCCAATCAGGTCAATCTTGGAGTTGGAGGGGACAGGGGAAACAATCGTGGGAATGTGAGAGGAAACGGTGGAGGTAGAGGAGGGAATCGAGGAGGGAATCGAGGAGGGAATCGAGGAGGGAATCAAGGAGGGCATCACGGAGGAAATCGAAGCAGGAGAGGTCGCGCTGGACGTAATCTCGATCGCCACAATGCCATGTAAGTTGCAAAAGAAATACATCCACCGTGCTCCTAGTTCACTTGCACTTGAATATCTCAGACTTCGATGAAAATAGTAGAAATTTCATCAGAATCTTTTTTGTAACTACTTTAGTCTGTACAAAAAAGTTATCGATGATAATTCGGATATTTCCCTTGAATTCTGAAATATTCTCTGAAAACTTACGATGAAAAAAGTTGACTGCAACTCATTTCATTTACTGCAACTCATTGATAAATATCTCTGAATTCAGAGGAGATGGGGAAATTTTGATAAGGACCTTTTTTGCAGCTTTCATTTTTTCCTACAAAAAAGGTCTCAATAAAAATTCCTCCATCTGCCTCTAATTCCGAGATATCCTTCAAAAATGATTACGAAAGTATAATTCATTCAAATCCCTTTATCACTTTACTACTGATTTCACTGTTAATTGGAATTCTCTTCGATTACTCGAAAAATTAGACCCGTTAATTTTCTTTGTTTCACTCACTTTCATTGTTTTAACACTTCTTCATTTTTCTCTCTCCTAGTTATTGGAAGAACAAATTCTACGGGAGGAGAGACGATGAGTCCAGGGGCGGTGGTGGTTCTGGCCCAACTATTAACCATTATTAACCATAAGTGATGTGGAAAATTGGGTCTTTCTGTCTTATTCTAAAAACTTGTGGAGTCCTCTATTCATTCTTTTGTTGACGAATGTTTTTCATGAATAGAGGACTCTTCAAGATCTCCAAATCTCTCTACCATCAGTCACAGTCTCTTCTAAATATTTAGAAAGGTAGGATTTCATGTCATTCATGATCACACCGAAATTATTATCGATAGCTGAATTTACGTGTTCTTTCTCTTTTCAGTTCTCTTTCCGTCGACTCAGAGAGATGTTCCGCTCAAAACTGCACGTGGTGCGATTCAGAGAAGTGAGTGTTATATTTTACGAGCGAAAATTCAAATCCAAACAATTAATGTGTCCGTTTTTATTTCAGGTTGTGCTCGAAAATGCCAGATGGGCTTCCGTGCCGAAATATCAATTTAAATGATATATTCGTCGCATCTTTCATTTAATTATTACCTAAAACTAAATAAAAAATGTATGATTTAAAATTAATAATAAAAAATAATAATAAAAAAAAACATTAATAAAAAAAACTAGAGACGTTTATTTAATAATAAAAAGTTCTGTTCGATTTGTGAGAGATCATTATTTATATTGCATTATTATTTGAATTTGAATGATCGCGCCAGTCAGAAAATCTAGAGTCAATTTGAATCACGATTCCCGCCATTTTTTTCTGACACTAGATGGCGACGAGTCAACATTCCTAATTGATTTTACCAGTGAATATAGATAAATTCGTCTTAATCGTTTTCGAGTGGTTTCTGATAGAATTCTCTGCAAATTAAGTAAAAATTGACACTTTTGGTGAGTTAGTGTTGGTCTGTATGGAGAAGACAACGTCCTAGTGATTTTTATTTATTGTTTACAGGTTACAGGTAATTCCATTCCACGGAGGGCCTGAAAGTATTCTTCACAGGTTTCTAACCTTATTTATTTTCCTCTTTTCTATTGTTTCGTTTCATTAGTGTTCATTCATTTCCAATTCTTCCCAATTATTTTTCTCATTCTTTCACTGCTATTATTTATTTCTCTTTCCTTTCGTTTCTCAATTAATTCTATCTAGTTTTTCCTTGTCTTCGCCTTCGCATTTTCTTCTCATTCTCAATCTTCTCCTTCCCTCTCATTATCATCGTGTATTTTCGCATTTCTTTCCCAACAATTCTCAAAAAATTGTGACATTTTCTATTCTCTTTTCTTGTTTTTATTCTTCCTTTGATTTTAGTAGTCTAATTTCTGTTTAAAATATCTAGTTTTAGTGAAATTATTGTCTTTTAATATTCATATTTTCGCGAGTTCAAGCTGTTTCTCTCGACGACGGAGCGTCATAGAAGCTCTCTGTTCAAGCTGCTTTTAAATACATCTCCAGCTATCCAGCTGTTCGTCAGAAGTCTTCTCCATCAGCTCATCCAAGCTGTCGATCTTGAACACTCAATTCCTTATCAGCTCATTCTTTTCAAGCAGTTGTCAATATACATTCAGCTCTCTTTGAGCTGTTGCTGTTGCTATCAGCTGGTTCAAGCTGTCTTTGATCAATCAGTTTCACCTCAGCTATTGCTCTTCTACGTTTTTTTCGAGCTGTTTTTGATAGATATCCAGCTTCTCCAGAGCTGTCATTATTTTCAGCTGATTTGAGCTGTTCCTCTTGATAACCAAGACTCAGATCAGCTATTTCTTACTCAAGTTCTTTTCGAGCTGTCGAGATACGTGGTTGCGCATCGGCCAGGTACAGTTACACTCAGCATTCCTTAGGTTTTGCTGTTGGTGTTATCAGCTGGTTCAAGCTGTCCTTGATTGATCAATATCACTTCAGCTATTTCTCATTCAAGTTCTTCTCTAGCTGTTTTTGATACATATTTTCAGCTTTTCAACAACTTTTGTCATTATAAGTGGATTTGAGCTGTTTCTCCTGACCATTAAGTCCAACAGCAGCTGTATTCTTCAGCTCGTTGAAGCTGTTATTTATATTGAAAAGTTTAATAAAAGATATAATTAGCTAATAATTGTTTAACAAATAAAAATTTTATACATAACAATAAATAAAGGGAAATTTTTATTTCAAATACCATGCCTTCATTTAGTCGTGAAATAATATTAAGAAGTGGTCGGGAGGCCTGGTTGTCTGATGATGAAATCGATTACTTCGCTGGTCTATTACATGAACAATTTCAATTTCAATTCCGGGAATCCTGGAAATTCCAAATTCCGGGATTTATGGAGCCAATTGATCCTGAGAAGAGTCATATTCATTTACTGCACAGTTCAAGTGAAGACTTCTCTAAAGCAGATGCTTGGCAAATGCGTGGTGGACATTGGATTTGCATATGGTTTGATACCAAGTCCATTCATGTATATGATTCTTCGAATGCATATGAGCTCAAGAATTGTCATAAACAGTTTTTACAAGCTCTGTATCCAGCGTTGGTGCTCGATGATGTAAACATCAAGTTCTGCACAGTTCAACAGCAAAAGAATGGGTTTGATTGTGGGGTTTTCGCCATCGCTTTTGCTGTATCAATTGCTTTCGGGGACAATCCGGAACGAATCACATATGACGTTTCGAAAATGCGAACACATTTGCTACATGTTTTTGAGACTGGAACGATTTCTAGATTTCCTACTATCTCGGTGCCTAAGAAGGTCAAGACTTTGAAGCGAAACACATCAATCTCCACCAATCCAATGATGAAGAAGAAAATATTATTGGATGAAAACATGGAAAATCCAGGAATGAATCGCAAAACGTATACTCGAGCTAGAATTGATGGAAATCAATCGCTTGGAGATGAGAGTGTCGCGCATCCAATGGACATTGATTTAAGCAAAAATGAGAAACCTCCGTTGAAACGAGTCTTTCGAGAATTACCTTCTGATGGAAATACAAATATAAATGTACCGTCTACGAAAAAAAGGCGAAATGTCAAGAATCAAGATGTTCTTCCATTGCGTGCTGAATTTTTGGATATGATTAGTAATAACGAACAACTTAAACAAGAGCATATAAGCTTTTTCGGACAGATATTATCAAAGTATTCAGATTATCGTCATCAAGACACATTATTCGTGCAAAGACCTCAGTGGATTACGCCAATACCTTCTGCGATGAAACATATCCAGATTCTATATAGTAATGATGGTCAATGTAGTGGTAAATTCGGTCATTGGATTTGTAGCTTCTATGATGGTAAACACATAAATATCTATGACTCTATGAATAGTCGTTCTTTACATAATGATCACTTGATATTTCTGCAGCATCTTTATCCATTCTATAATGTGACGAACAGTTCAGTACAATTCAAGACTGTACAAACACAATGTAACGCAGTCGACTGTGGCGTTTTTTCTATAGCTTTTGCTATAACTTTATTATTCAGAGAAAATCCAGAGTGTGTAAAATATGATGTATCTTTAATGCGTGGGCATTTGCTCAATATGTTCCAAACTATGGAGATCAGGCAATTCCCTACGATTTCCAACTTGAACATATCAAAATCCTTTTCTCTACAAGAGATTAAAAAAAAAGAAAAAGCCGCATATGTGCAGCGCATTGTCAAAGATAAGAAGTTTTCGTACCTTGATGACGATGCTGGAAGCTCGAGAGAGAGAGAATACGTTCAACAGGTCGATAAGGAAAGAGGAAATCTCGTCAAATCTAGTACTCAAGGTTATTCGAATATAAAAAATAACGAAATGAGTGCTGAAACAATGCCACCGAATTTTGTTGGAACTGATACAGGAGACTTGTTAAAAACTGACAGAGTCAATGAAACTGATCCTCATAATTTGGGACATTGTGAAACAGTTGACAAGAAGATTGATGCTGTGAATGAAAAGATGATCACACTAGGAAAACAATCGATAGCCGTGTTAAAAGATGAAACAAAGTCTTGCAATAAAGAAAAAAAGAAAAACGCCACGAAGCGAGTAATGAAAGAAGGTACTACTCAAGTGACTTCTAAAACTCGAGAAGTTAAACAGGAAACTATTCCAACTAAATCCTGTCCTGAGCACTACGTTGAAAAATTAGTGAACGTTATCAAGAAATTTGGAAAAATGAGTTCAGCGGAGAGTAGTCTCGAAGCTCAAAAGATAGTCAAGTGGTGTATCGAACAACGAAAGGCTTATATATGTTACGTATTCCGGGTGATTTTAATTTTATTTTTATTATTATTATTTATTTTATTTTATTATTTTCGAATTTTCAATTTTGAGTAGATTGACGGGATTTCTGGGAAGCCGAATGGAGTGAAAAATCGTCGAGCGGTAACCGATTAATCACATGACTTGCCGACGCTAGGTTGTAATAATTTTCCCGTTTCGCACAATCACTTTCTTTCCCGAAATAACTATAAAACACTGACTCTATTTTTGGAGCATCAAACGATCCCCGGGATTAGAGATAACATAGTTGCCTTCACTAGACTCACCGCTTCTGTTTTCTGGGATGACTCTCTCGGATTTTGAAAATGGGCAGGAATAATTCGTGGCGTTGGTGTCAGGCTTCAATCGTCCTTCCTCCTGATGCTTCCCGTCGGCAGCAGCCCCGTTGGACAGGATCCGGTTTAAACGCCGGTCGCACAGGATGCACGGGTACACAGATATTAGTTTTTCTTTGATTTGAATTGTTCACAGGATTGTCACTGGTATATTTAGTTTCTGTTGGATTTGGAGTTGAACACTGAGAATTATTGAAATATGAGAAAATTAATTTTGATGATTTCTTTTAAGAATTTCAATTTTAGATGCACGGACACTTGAACTGGAGTAATTTTCGATGTTTTTGTGGGGGCTTTTTATTTAATTCACCCAAAATTATAGCGGGGTGCTTTTACAGTGCAATCCGCTCAACCAGGGCGGGGCTGCAACCATAAAGGCAACCACGATTATTTTGTAGGGTAAATTAATCAACTTCGGTAACAGCGGGGTTGCTTCCGTGATGCATCCGCCAACCTGCGGGTTGCATACACAGATTCAGCCACTGATAGAGAGTCGATGGTGGAATTAACAAAGGAGAATCGCGGGGGTGCTAATAAGTGATGCAACCGCTGACCAGCGGGGTGCATACACTGAGACAGCCGCTAAATTCTCAATGGTTAATGACTATCGGGATCTAGAATTGTGGATTTTCTCCAATGATGCATCCGCAGACCCGCGGGTTGCATACACAGAGTCTACCACAATTCCGACCTGATCGGAAAGGATTTAAGAAAGGTATTTTGTAATGAAGACCGAGCAACTGATTTAGAGGTTGAAATATATTTTCGGATTATTTTCAAATGCGGATCGCGCCCGGCTCACAGTCAGTTCAGTGCACCGTTGAATTTATGACGATTTCGGTTTAGTGATGTTTTTCTTTTTTTTTTTTTTTATTTTTTTATCGAGTCGAGAACTTGTTAATCGTACTTGAATGAACTTGTGCATGAATTTATTTCAATTGATTGGATTTAATAGCTGATTGAAATTTTCAAAGTGTTTCACAAGAATTAAAATTTCTAAGTTTTCCACAAGAATTAGAACTGTAAGTTTTAATGAGGATAAAAATTTCTAAGTTTTTTTTCACATGAATAAAAATTCTAAGTTTGTCGCACTAATAAGAAATTCAGAGTTTTTCCACAAGAATGAAAGATTCTAAGTTTTCACAAGAATAGAACAATTCTAAGTTCTCGGCTCGACGAAAAAAATATTCTAAGTCCCAAGGTGGGCACTACTGCAAGGCACTCCCGGAGCTATTCTGAGCTATTACCGTCTCCTTCAACTGCTGGCGGTGGACTGACTTTTTTGCCGGAGCGACTGCTAGGGATGTGGACGTACAATTTCTCGGCGCTGGCGAGCGGGGTGGCGCGCGCAGCCGGCAGGCAGAGTGGGGTAGCACACTAGTGGCGAGCTGTTGCTGCCTGACAGAGTGGGGTGAGCGCTTTCTACCCTTGCCAGCTGCGCCCGTTGTGCCCCTCTACATACAATTATTTTTTCTAATGGGTTTACATTATTGATATTACATATTCGGATTATTCAAATTATTTCTGATTTTTTGGCTCAAGAATTATTGACTTCTGAGCAGATTTTAAGTTGGTTCAGTGCTATAGCTGAATGAATTCCCCTTGCCCTCCTGATGATGACCCAATAGGTCCGCTGTGTCAATTGTCATTGTATCTCGACAAATTTCACAAAATTCATTTTCATACTTCTCTTTGGCTAAAAGACCTAATTCTGGTGTAAAAATAATTTTTCCATTTTTTTTATAAACTTCATTTGTTAATAACTTTGTCATTAGTTAACTTATCGAATCAGTCATGGGCTCATTTTGAAGAGCTTAATTAATGATGAATTTACATAAAATTTCGTTCCTTAATCTCGGTAATCTTCGGAGATACGATTTTCCGAAATTTTGACCTTGCAAAAGTGTCTATTATCATTTTTGACTTATAAATCTTTATCGAAAAAATCGGTTTGATAGCTTATATGAAAGATCATTCAATGGTCTTCATTTCCAGCCACGAACGGATTCGATATGTTTATTTGTTTTCGAGATATTGCATTTTTTTGTAAAAAAACCAGGTTATTTGTTGTTTAATTTATATCTTGATTGTTTTTGAACTTTTCGGAATTCTTTGAGCTGGATCACTTCTCATTCATTGTCAGCTTCTATATCCATATTTTTTTCATATTTTTCTGATTAATTTTAAACAATTTGTTTATAACGAATTGGTTTTTGCATTAACTTTTGTCGAATTTTTTGTTTCCCCTACTATTGCCAGTTTTGAGAGAGTTTCTCTAATTTATTTTATAATTTTTTTGATTTGAGTTTGTTAACCGTTTGTTTCTTTTGGGAAGCTCGATTTAGCTTCCCATGTATTTCTTATGGTGAGTCGGCTTTTCATGTACAACTTGTCTATTAACAGGGTTTATTGACAATTTTCTTTGAGAATAATGAATTATAGGTAAAACTACACATGGGTGCCAAGTTTTGCATTTTTATCTATTTTTTAAGCCGGCGAAAACTAGTTTACAGTTTCTGTTGAGAGCTAATTTACCCTTACTACATACGATATAGCTATTTATTGATAACAATTTTGATTATTAATTGATTTCCATTTTTCCTCGAATTTCAGAAACTTTAGGTCTAACTGTACATGGGTAAAAAGTTTTAAATTTCTATCTATTGTTTAAGTCAATAGTAGACTGTCAACAGTTTTCCCAATTTTACTAACCCCCATAGTGTACCTTAAAATCGATTTTTATTCATTAAAAATAGTAATTGTTGACCGATTCTCTTGATTCTTGGCTTGGAATTGTTGGCGAGTCATCTAGTTTGTCCTCCAAAAGGAATTTCTCAAAAAGGTTTACTGGTTCAATTTCCAGCTCCTGAATTGTTTAAAATTTTGTTCAAAAATGAACTATTTTGGGCAAGTCTCTAATTAAATGGCATTTTTGTTATTTTTACCTTCCCAATATTTGAGTAGGGATAAAAGGAAAATATTTAACCAGGAATATCTTTGGATTTATTTCCAATTTTGAATTTATGATAAAAAATGTGATTTTAAGGTGTGAATTCCTGAATGTCAAGGTTGCTTCAAATTTTATTATTTTTGTTGTTGAATTATATTGCTATTATTTTATTTAAGTTATTCGAATAATTTTTGAGGGCTCAGTAATTTTATTTTAGCCCTAAAATGGCAACCATTCCCAACTCAGGGGATTTTACTGGGCATTCATTATGTGCCACCAGCTTTTCGGTTGTCATTTGTTTATTACAAATGTTTATTAATAATTTTCTTTGAAAATATCTTTTTTTAGATAAAACTACACATAGATACCAAATTATAGATTTTTATCTCTCTTCTGAGTCTAAGAAAACTCCTGTGAAGTTTCTGCTACAAGTCGATTTTGCTTAGGTACATGTCGTGTAGCTTTTTATTTATAACAATTGTATTTATTAATCGATTTTTGATTTTATTTGAAAATAATAAACTTTGGGTCAAACTACACATGGGAAAAAAGTTTCGAGACTCTATCTATTGATTAAGTTAATGATAGCTTGTCAATAGTTTTTCAATTTTACTAAATCATTTTTGTACATGTTAAAATCGTTTTTTATTTATTAAAAATAGTAATTATCGACCGATTTCCTTCAAGCTTGGATCCAAATTGTTGGCTTGTTCTATATTTCATTATTCAGAAGGATTTTCGTCAAAAAGTTGCATAGTTCATTTTCTGGCTCTTGAATTGTTTGAAATTTGTTTTAAGAATGAAGTATTTTTGACCAAAAATTATTTAAATGATTTTTATATTATTTTGAGCTATGAGAAAGTTGTATTAGGTCAAAACGAAAATATATAGCTATTAATGTCTCTAAAATAATTCTCAGTTTCAGCTTTATTGTCAAAAATGTGATTTTAACTTATAAAATTCTGAATAAAAAATGTTGTTTAGAAAATTATTGTTTTTCATGTTGAAATTCATTCCCAATATTTATTGCAAGATATTAAGATGGTTTTGTTCCAATCTGAGCGTGAATTTTGGTGAATTCATCGCTGAATATTGAATTATGACATTTGCTTCCCGCCGGAAGCAGCGGTTATTCTGCTTGCAACCGGAAGCAATGTCCATTTTGTGCATTTGGACGACTCATAGGGAGAATTTCTGTTCATTTCAAATAGTTTTTAGCACTAATTAGTCTAATCCTTGATCAATTTATCATATTTTCGAGTTTATAACATGAACTTTTTAGTGATATAAATTAGACGTATTCGAAAAGCGAATACGTCACAAATGAAAACCCAATTCCTTGTCATGTACGCACTCCCTCCGACCTCCTTATTTTTCCAACTAACTATTATAACCTCGAAGTCTCAAAATCTTCTTCTAATTATTCGTATTATTATTTCTTGTATTTTTATTCCTTAATTTCTCCACCTTTTCTTTATTTCTCTTTCTTTTCTTTTTAATCTTTTCTTTGCCTTTCGTCTTTCTTTATTTTATCATACCGTTTCCTTTCAATTTTCTTATCCTTCGTTTCCTTACAACTATGTTTCATTTGTTTCGTTTTTCTTATACACCAATTTCTTTCCTTATTATATTCTTTCCATTTTCTTTTCACTTTCTTTCTCTTTTCTTCATATTTTCGTTCTATTCACTTCTATATTTCCGTTTCATTATTCTCATTATTTTTTATATTTTTATTTCATTCTTCTCTTTATTTTCTTTCCTATTCTTCTTCATTTTGTATTGTCTCTTATTTCGTTTTAATTCTCCTTTCATTATTATCAAAATTTCATTTCATATATTTGTTTTGTTATAGATAATTTCGTTATTTCAAATGGGATTTTGAGACTCCGAGACCCTTTTTGATAGTGTTTTCGCTTTCTTTTTTTTTTTCCTCAATTTCTGCTTCCGGTGGGAGGAATACGTGACATATAAAAGATTTGAATCGTTGGTTAGATACACTACGCAACACTGCAGACCACCATCTCACTAAAATGAATGGTAATAAAAATGAAAATAAAGCAACGAATCTCTGTGGGTCGTCCAGACATACATCATCAACAGAAGCCTATTTCTATGAAATAGTATACACGTTCAATATACCTGAAACTTTCCCAATACAAATGAATCTGAAGGGACAGGCAACGAATATATTGCCATTGATCAAAGATAGGATGCATCGCACAAAATGGTCATGTGACGTATACTGTCAAGTCTCGCAGAATGAGGATGTACTCGGAGATTATCAAAAATTTCTTGAATCTTTGGCAGTGCAAAAGCTACGTACTCTACCAGATTTTTTGAGAAGTTGCTTCTTCAAACATTCAGCTGATAAGTTGGGTCACCAGGCTCATTGTTATATACAACAGAATCCGTGCAAATCTTTGTTCTTTTCCGTAGAAATGTTAGCATCTCACTTTCCAGCCGTAAGAAATGTAAAAAGAATTCTATATAAACTTAATGAATCATTGGAGAAATTGGCTTACCTCGATAACGCTCTAGAATCGACAGATTTGAATACATTGAGAAAGATATCTGATGATATGAAGAAATCAGGACAATCTTTTGACTCTTCAATAACAGGAAATGATGATTTGGATGAGGATATGATACAAATCAGGTATAAAAAAGCCTTTGTAGCCATGGCGAAACGGGGTATGCCAGAATATCCATGCATTTCGTGCCAGAAATGGAACTGTAGAACTGCCGTCAGAGCTATTGAACACCTACAGCGCGATATTCAATGCGTGCATTGGGACAATTTGAAAGGCTTCATTGTAGAGAATACCTCCTACTTCAGTGATTACATATGTGATTATTGCTTGGGAAAGTTTCGACAGAATCAATTACCACCAACTTGCATATTGAATAATCATGTTGTAGGTGAAGTGCCTGACGAAATCAAAAATATGAATGAATATGAAAGAATACTCATTCAAAGAGCAAAAGTCTTCCAAGTTGTGCAGAGAGCGGGAACAGTTCAGAAGAAAAACATTCCACATACGATGCGAATCCAGAAACTAAAAGGTCAAACATTCCATTTGCCATTACCATTGGAAGAAACTCTCGATAAAATCGCTGCAACAACTGATCCTATTAATAGAAACCATGAGTTATATATCTTAATCCGAGGGCTCCCCAATAAATCGAGTATTGTTTGGCAAAAATTGGTCAATATGGAGAAGGTATTCACAGCCTTGAAATGGTTACAAAGTAATAATCCACTTTATGCCAATATTGAATTGCCAAAATCAGCTCAAAATCTGATGGAATGGGTAACTGGTGACGACATTGAATATCATATAGAATTAGATGAAAGTGATACAGATGATGATTGTGAAATGGAATCTGAGGCTAATCACAACGAAGGCGGAAAAGAAGCTCAAGACGATGATTCAAACTCAATTGCTACATCCAGTTCCGCAACACAAATAAATGAAAAAGCTAGGGAAAAAGAAACGAATGAAGGAGGAGTTATCTCTCCTGGTGGTGCTGAGGCTCCTCCTAGACCATCTCCGATGGTCACTCAAATTTCCGAAACCTCCCAGCGATTTGAGCAATATACAGTTTATCCGACGCACGATAAACGAGTCAATGATACCGCCTGTAATTTATATCAAATGAAGAAGGTGCGGGACATACCATTGAATTACAACACGGAAAACTTGGATTTACTATGTTTTCCTGATTTATATCCATATGGCGAGAATGGGCAAGGAGAAGAACGCAATACGCCTATTCAGGACCAGGAATACATTAAGATGCGACTATGCTCGAGAACAGCACGGTTTCGATTGAACCAACAGTATTTGTTCTATCTATTGAATAATACCAATATTAGACAAATTAACAGTGGGATTTATCACACCTTGCACGTCACGAATCCCCGCCAGAAGTATACAGCGGGGAATTATTTGCAACAAATTCGAGACGGAGGGGCAGAAGGAAATATGAACACGATTTTCGAACGTCTTCGTAATTCGGAACAATATTGGAAAAAGCCCCGGAACAATTTGAAATGCATGGCTAGACATTACGGACCCGCCACATGGTTCCTTACCGTCAGTCCTGCAGAATGGAATTGGAAAGACATGATTCTCTATGTGCGCAGAATTAATACTCCGTATTTGGACAAATTGTCTGATGGTGAAGTCATCGCAGCAGATCCTGTTTCTGTATCTAGATTTCTCGATACAAAATTCCATGCTCTACTCGATTTTCTTCTATCAGATGATCATCCGATCGGTAAAATCATACATTATTTCTGGCGAAGAGAATACCAAGGACGTGGAACCCAACATTTCCATTTATTGATATGGGTTGAAGGAGCACCGATTGTCGGTATAAATTCTAATGACGAAGTAGCTGAGTTCATTATGAAGTACGCTACTTGCACTATACCTGATAAGAATATCTCTCCAACTTTACACCGTCGTGTTACTACGTATCAAAAGCATAAACATAACAGTTATTGTTTACGCTCGAAAAAAGAGAAGTCTGGAAAAATTACAAAGAAATGTCGATTCGGCTTCCCACGCCCTGAAACTGATAAATTTATCTTACGTGATCCTGCCATTTCGATTGCTGGAAGAAAAAAGTTGAAATCAAAATCTAGATTCTATGATCTACCTCGAAGTAAAGGAGAAATTTTCATTAATGATTACAATCCAGCAATTCTTGTTGCCTGGGAAGGAAACATGGATATTCAGTTTATTGGAGAGAGCTCATCGCTCTTGACTCAATACTGTACGAAGTATTCTACAAAATATGAAATATCTAAAACATCTACTGTTATCGAGGAAGCGACCTCTACAAAAACAGTGAGACAAAAATTATGGAATATAGGGATGCGTGCCCTCCAACATCGTGAACTCGGAGCTCTCGAAGCTGCAGATACGCTATTAGGAATTTCTCTGTATGGAACTGATTCTCACACTACCATCAAATGGTTAGATGTAAGAATGGTTCGAAGTCGAAAAGTGAAGGATTTCGACAAAATCGAAAAGTTGGACAAAGAATCCACAGATATATTTTGCCCTTCACTCATTGATGATCATTACCCAAATCGTCCCAAAGCACTTGAGTCTTTATGTCTCTATGATTTTTGTAAATGGTATGACATCGTCAGAACCAAACCAAAAACTGAAGGAGTTGAGTACTACGAGTTGAAGCCTTCTTTATTTTTGAAGAGGCGTGAGCGAGGTTACTTAATTAATCATTGGAGACACAACATTAATACTGAGCCGGAAAAGTATTTCTTCACCTTGTTATTACTATTCAAACCGTGGAGGGATACAGATGAACTGCGGAAAGGTTTTTCGTCTTATACTGAGACTTTTGAAAATGAAAAAGAATTGCTTGTCAAAGCGTGTGAGTATCATCATGAAGCGGAAGCTTTCCAAAAAGGATTAGATTACATTTTGGAACAAATTCGCGATGAAATCGAAAAACCGGAGAAAGAAATAACGCAATCTCCTGGAATCGAGGCTAGTGGTGATCCGAAAGAGGGCAAAATAGCCATGAAAGAATTCAATGATATGGAGGAAAAAGCTGTGAAGAGAGTAGATTTGAGTGTTATGATTGACCAAATGAATATAGACCAGAAAAGAATTTTTGATAATGTGAAAAACGTATTATCTTCAAAGAATGAAATACTGCGTCTCTATGTCAGCGGTGAAGGTGGAACGGGAAAAAGTTTCTTGATTGAAGTAATAAGAACATGGGTTAGTAAGGAAATGAATAAAAAAACAGCAGTTACGGCCCCGACAGGTATCGCAGCCTTCAATATAAATGGATTGACCATTCACAGGTATTTTCAACTGCCCATCGAGCATGATGATACTCCAAAATATAGGCAGCTATCCGATAATTTGTTGAAACTCATGCGAGAGGAAATGTGTGATGTTGAGCTCATAATAATCGATGAAATATCGATGGTATCTAATATTACCTTGCTGTACATTAATCAAAGGCTTATGGAAATATTCGACACATTCGAAGACAATGATGGCTGGTTTGGTAAAAAACACATTCTCTTTTTCGGAGATTTATTGCAATTACCACCCGTTCGCCAAGATCCACCCTATGTCAAACTATCATCAATTGAGGTAGAAAAACGGTTGGGATCTCTGTGTAGTATAAATATGTGGGTGGATTTATTCAAGTATGATGAATTAATGATCAATATGCGTCAACAGAAAGATCAAGCTTATGGGAATCTTCTCTCTCGTTTGAGAGTCGGTGCAATCACTGTCGAGGACATCAATTTGTTGGAAACTCGAAAATTCGATATAGGGTCACCGAAAACAGCAGAAAGAGTTCGTCTGCTGTCAATGTACATGAAAAATTTACCCTCAGACGCTGTATGTTTACTAGCAACCCGTAAACAATGTGAATGCTTGAATACGATCATGTTGGAGGAGCTTCCCACCGATGAAATAGTACTCATTGCCGAAGACTCAATAGACTGTCGTAATCTTCGACTGAGGGCGTCAGCTATAAAAATTCTTGAAAAGGTGGAAAAAAATGATCGTTCGTCTGCTGGTTTAGCAAAAATTATAACCATTAAGGTAGGTGCGAAGGTTATGGTGAGAAGAAACATCGATGTTACAATCGGTCTGGTGAACGGAACGATCGGAGTTGTAACGTCTGTCGTAAAATGCATTGATCGAGCGGTGGAATATATCAAGTCCATAACTATACGTCTTGCATCCAGACAAGAATGTGGAATTGAGCGTATGGATGTGAAGTTTGAAATTATGAATGATACTTACATTACGAGAAGTCAGTTTCCACTTTCTCTGAGTTATGGAATTACAATCCATAAGAGTCAGGGATTAAGTTTGCACAATGCAGTCATGGATGTGGGGCAGACTATATTTTCTTCCGGTCAAACATATGTTGCCCTCTCCAGAGTTACGACTTTAGAGGGAGTCCACCTAATCAATTTTGATCCCTCATCAGCGAAAGCCTCCTTGGCCGCAATTGAAGAATACAATAGACTTCGAGCAGAGTACAGACCCGACTTGGCTCAAATCGTTCTGTCTCACAAATATTGGGCGAAAGTATGGGATACCCAATGGGCATTTGAAACTGGCTCTACTGACGAGGCGAGTGTTCATATCAAAAAAGATACTGTCAAAATATCTGTTTGTGGTTTGAACAATACTGACGGTAGCTCTAGTCATGCAAACGCAGTAGTTCAATGCATCATTCATTCTCCTATTATATGTCGAGAAATACAACAAACTCCTGGAGATGAGTATGCAGTGATAAATAATTTCCTCCGCAAATACATGGAAAGATCACAAGTTTTGGATGCAAGCATGCTGAGGCAGTTTGTAGGAAGTTCGTTGTGCCTTGACAATGAGCAGGATCCAGTTTTATTTCTGGAGCATTTTTGCAATAAAGTAAGTGGACTACGACAACATGTTCAAGAGGAGTTAACTTATCTTGATCGATGTAAATCATGTAATTATACAAAAACTTATAAGAAGAACAATTTTGTGATGACTTTATCATTGGAAGACATAAAGCAACCGGTGGCTTTGAATGACTTGATCAAAAAGTCATTTTCACGTTGGACCGATGTCCTTCAATTTTGCGACAATTGTGGACATGCCACTAACTTTGCACGTAAGACAGAGATAACTAATAGTAACGCTGTCCTTATTATCAAGATAGATATTTTCCCGTGCAACAAGAAAGATATAAAACAGAAAATTAGCAATTGGAGGATCAAAGCAGTTCCAACGACTGTAGTTGGTGTATGTGATAAATCGTACTGTGTCAGCAGTGCTGTCTTACACTGCAATGATGAGACGATTGATCACTATACTGCCTTGTTGAGGGATCAAAAAAGTGACTGGATACATGTTGACGATTCAATCATTACAAAAATGCGATGGCCAAGAAACTCCAAAAACGTGTATCTCTTGTTTTTGGAACAAAGTAAATCTAAATGGAAATAATATCCTGATGACAAGATGAAGATTCTCTTTTTAACTTCCTGAGATAGGGAAGTTATTGTAATCATCCCGAAAATTGAAAATCGAATTTTCATGATATCTCCACGTTTCAGGGTCACCGCAATACTCCCCGCCCATTTTCAAGATGATGTATGTATGTATGTATGTGTGTGTAGGTTCGTACGTCCGTGACTAAAAGTTATGGTCGACGATATCTCATGTACGGATGATGCGATCGACGTCATTAATGGCGCAATCGAAGCATCTTCATTCAACTTAGAGCTGATAAGATTTTGGAAAAAATTGTTTCAGTCGTTCTCTAGTTTTTTCAGGAAAACATAGAATGAAAAAAAAAAATTTTTTTTGTTTGTTTTTCTTCTAAACAATAATGAGGAAGAAACCGGGAAGTTATTGTTGCTACGTGCTAAACGGGTCACACCAATATTGCAACGCACTCACCCATGGGAGAAAGCTTGCGAGCGACCAACAACGCACTACTGGTTTCTTTTAACGTCGCTATTATTATGCTACCGTTTGTTGTGCTCATCAGCGACAGGGGTTTACGATGTGTTGGTTGATAAACCATTTACAAATTATAGTGGTGCTTGTACCAGTTGGCTCAGACCTGTCACCGAATTACAAATTCATCACCCTACCGACTGAGCCACCGTAGGTCCCTAGACGAATATTCTGCATGATAAAAGCTAACGATGGGTTTCATAAAGGTGCATCCATATATCTCTAACTAGTAACATTATGCCACGGCCACAATTCTCATGAGGATTATCGTGAGAATTCGCATGAACATTGGTTATGAGATGTGCACCATGACACTTTTTAATGCATGGACTTCATTGTCCAACACATCGTACGACACAGAAAAAAGTATTTTCCTCTCCAGCGCGGCCGACCTACTCCCCACGAGTGAAAAAATTTCTAACCTCATAACGACGGCCCAGGCAACATTTTTCCGTCATAATTGGCGCTTCGCCGAAAAGCAGTACGGAAGAAAGAATTCTCTTTATGGACTCATTTTGAAAAAACTACTGAAATCTTGAAAAAAAACGAAAACGAAGTTTTCTTTTAAAAAAACGCCAAGTAACCATTTTGACGCGTATTTTATTATCTTTTGGGCATTTGAAAAAAAAAAAACAAATGGAGTAAAAAGCGCCAAGTCAGATATGCTTACGGTAAAAAAATTAGTAGAGGCAGGACCAAGGTACTTGGCGCGGTTGACAAGATGAAGACGACGAGACTCTCAGTCAGTACTGCTAAGATTGAGAATTGATCGAATGATGCTCAGCAGTGATTTTGACAATAGAAAAAAACCGCGCCAAGTACCTTGGTCCTGCCTCTACTAATTTTTTTACCGTAAGCATATCTGACTTGGCGCTTTTTACTCCATTTGTTTTTTTTTTTCAAATGCCCAAAAGATAATAAAATACGCGTCAAAATGGTTACTTGGCGTTTTTTTAAAAGAAAACTTCGTTTTCGTTTTTTTCAAGATTCTAGTTTTGTAGGACAAAATTCCAAAAATAGATGTTTCTCCAATCTTATAACTGATAATGTTATTTGAATCCACCCATTCTGATTAATGATAAGATTTGAATTAATAGATAGAATCAAATATAGTAAAATTAAGCAAATTAAACAAATGGTTATACCTTCAACGTTGAATGGACAAACCAATAAATACCGAAGATAAAACTCGATGTGTTTTGGCAGAGTGAAATGGTAACAACAAAAACTTAGAAATTATTTAATTTTTTGGACATTCGCTGGAAAGAAAATGGAGTAGAACTGAAAAAAGCAAACAAAAAGAGCAAAAAATTGATTCTTCACTTCTACAGTGAAAATCAATTCTGAAATCTAATTTGCTAGATTAAAGAGTTGATATTCGTGCTTCCTAGATGCAAATCTACAGATTAAATTTCAATCTCATAAATGGTTCAATGTGAAGTGATTAACTTTGACGAATTGAAATCAATTAAAAATCATTGTACACTGTGAAGTTGGACAAATGTAACAAAAAAACAAGCAGGCGGCAGCGACATGCGGCTATAGATTTGTAACTACAGATTTGCGATTGTGGAGTTTGTTAATTTTACATGTGTATTTTTTTTCGCCATCAATCAATTGATGGAGCGCTTCCGAATGATGCTTTCAATCCTTTTCGCGTATTATTATAGTAAATGTTTTGCATTTCATATCTCAAAAGTTGAATATCTCCGGAACCACCTGTCCGATTGAGCTGATTTTAAATACCAAACATGACAATCATGAGAGTCACCTTCATGCCAAATTTCAAGTTGATATCTCCATTTTTTCAAAAGTTAGCGTGTTTACAAGGATTTTTAGTGAAAAACGAAAAAATAGCCATATCTCGAAATTTTTATATGAACGGGTATACATATTTTGATTGATCAAGATAGAAGACATTGAGACAAAGGTTTAAAAAAAAAAACAAATTAATCGATTGAGTCGTTTTCGAGATATTCGATAAAATAGATCCACATACAAAGTTGAATATCTCCGGAACCACCTGTCCGATTGAGCTGATTTTAAATACCAAACATGACAATCATAAGAGTCACCTTCATGCTAAATTTCAAGTTGATATCTTCATTTTTTCAAAAGTTAGCGTGTTTACAAGGATTTTCAGTGAAAAACAGAAAAATAGCCATACCTCGAAATTTTTGTATGAACGGGTATACATATTTTGATTGATTAAGATAAAAGACATCAAGACAAAGATTTTGAAAAAAAAAAAAAAATTAATCGATTTAGTCGTTTTCGAGATATCCGGTAAAATCGATTTACATGCAACGTTGAATATCTCCGGAACCGCTGGTCCGATTGAGCTCATTTTTATTATCAAACATGACAATCATGAGAGTCACCTTCATGCTAAATTTCAAGTTGATATCTCCATTATTTTAAAAGTTAGCGTGTTTATAAGAATTTTCTGCAAAAAACAGAAAATTGGCCATATCTCTAAAACTTTGCATCGACCGGTATATATATCCTGGTTGATTCTGATAGTACACAACGAGACGAAGATTTTGAAAAAAAAAAAAAGCCAATAGGTTTGGTCATTTCTGAGATATTCACAAAAAACGATTTACAAACAAATCACTATTCCTCAAAAACTACTCAATCGATCGAGCTGAAATTTGGCACAGAATTAGCACCAACTAATACCAACAATCTCACAAAATTTCAGATTTTTCGGAAATGATTTTCTCAATTAATTGGTTAATTTAAGGAAAAGTGACCTCCGAGTGGACACGCGAACAGATGGACATTGGCTCCAAACTTCGTATTTTTACGTTTCAGACCATTCTACATCGTTTCCAACCAAAATTAGAAAATGTAAAAATAGGTCGATGACAATGCTTCCATTCGGAAGCAAAAAGTGGTTATATTTGAAAACAAAAGGACAATTGTGATTTGCTCAATTGACAGATTAAAACTTGAATAAATATTTACGTGATTAAAAAATATCATAAATAATGGAGGAATTGAAAAATCGTAAGTAAACCCTGGCAAATTGAATTATGACACAATAATGTAACCCAGAATAATTAATTATGCAGTCCTTAATGATGAATGGGATGAGGCACTGGTGCGAGCTTTCGAAAAATGGGAAGAGAAAGAACGCAAAATGAAAGAGAAAAGCAAACTCAAACAGGAGAAGTCAAGGTATAAATAAATTAAATATATTAAAAACATCATTCATGAAAAATAATTTGATAATAACTATTTAATGTACATTGAATTATTTTTACAGGAATCACGACGCAAACGCTGTGGACCAAGTTGAAAAAAAATCATAATTTTTATTACTGGATGGAAAGAAAATTACTAAAAAACTCAAAATCAATGTCAATACCATGAAATACGATGAAATCTGTAAAACTTTTGAATGGAAAAAAAAATAAATATGGATTTTTTTCGTTTGCATGTTTAATTCTGTCATTTTTTATTTTATTACAAGTAATTTAGTATATAAGGAAAATTTCTTGATTCAAGATTCAGAATTTTTTTCCGAAGTTCCATCTCCTTGTTCCTTATTTTCGCTCTTCCATTTGCCTTTCATCTCGGCTACCTTCTCTAATCTCTGTCGTTTTTTCTCTTCCGTTTCTTCAATATATTTTCGTTTTCTTACTTCTTCCACTTGAAGAGCAGCTTCCCGTTTATCTCTTTGTTCCTGAGTGCAATTATTCTCGAAACAGTATAGTTTTGAAATTGTTTTTTTCAAAGTTTCTCTGCTTTCTGTGAAAAACCATAAGGTCTTCCTCAAAGCGTTGATCGACGAAACCTAAAAAACGTCATAATATTGAGAACGGATCCACGTAAAATCAGCTGGTCTAAAAGCAGCCTTAAATAACTCTCGAGAAGTCTATAGGCCTCCGCTGCCCACCTAGCAGCCTCAAATAACTCTCTAGAATTCTACAGGCCTTCGCTGCACACCTAGCGGCCTTAAGTAACTCTCGAGAAGTCTATAGGCCTCCGCCACCCACCTAACAGCCTCAAATAACTCTCGAGAAGTCTATAGGCCTCCGCTGCCTACCTAGCAGCCTCAAATAACTCTCTAGAATTCTACAGGCCTCCCCTGCCCATATAGCGGCCTTAAATAACTCTCGAGAAGTCTATAGGCCTCCGCTGCCCACCTAGCAGCCTCAAACAACTCTCTAGAATTCTACAGGCCTCCGCTGCCCACCTAGCGGCCTTAAATAACTTTCGAGAAGTCTATAGGCCTCCGCTGCCCACCTAGCAGCCTCAAATAACTCTCTAGAATTCTACAGGCCTCCGCTGCCCACCTAGCGGCCTTAAATAACTCTGTAGAACTCTATAGGCCTCCGCTACAAGAGTATAAATTATAATATATGAATAAATATGAGCTTTCCAAGATTGCATTTAATATCTAGTCATTACCGGTGAAAATTGAATGAATAATAGCAATTTCCGGTCATTCTCAATACTTCGTTAACCAAAAAAATTGATAACCGACGAACTACTGCGACATAATAACTTCAATTGGTGCCGAAATTTTCGTCAACTTATTGTTGTTTTTTGATGAAAATTTCAGATAAAAAAATAGGTTTTTGAGTAATTAACGATTGAAAAAAAAATACGTTTAATTCAAATGAATATTACCTGTCTAGCTCTGAAAAAAGCTTCTCCTTTCGTCTTCTCCTTGCTTTCATAATAACCAAAATCTGAATGTTGTCTCCCATCTTTTAGTGCAATTCTTAGGACTGTAGAGCATCCCACGTGGAATATTCCATCTCTATTTTCCTCGAAATCTGAAATTGAAAGGCGAATTATTTTTATTTTATTTTCTTAATCATACGTCCGTTTAATGTGATCAAATTTATATTTGAATGGCATTTTGCCATTTGCCATTTACTTGAAATATTATATCATGAACTTAGATCATTTTAATCACGTCGTTTGTGTTAATTCTGTAATTAATAAACCAAAAATAATTAATAAAGTCAAATACCTATCTTCTGCTCAACGACATGATGTGACCATCCTATTTTTTTAAATGCATCATTCGCTAGATAGATGAGCCCAGCGTGGATGTCAGCGTAATTTGATTGGATGTTGTCCATCATAGCCTAAAATTCATAATTGGTTATTTAATATAAACTATTTTAGAATGTGTCAAAATTAATTGATTCATTTTTACCTCTTCTTTGTGTTCCTTTCTGATACCGCTTCTTCAAGATTAATTTCTTCCTCTCTCTCTCTTTGTTTCTTCTTTTCTTTCCTTGTCTGCTGAGCTCCTTTTTCGAAATATTAACCTTCCTTATTTATTTTGTTTTTTTAATACCTTCATTTTTTTCATATCCGACATCATTCTGAAGTTTGTAATTCTATTCCATTTAAATTTTTCAAAAATATGTTTACACATTTTTCGATAAAAGACAATTTTATGATAAAAAAAAAAATTTGTCTCTAAATATTATAAATAAATAATTACCCGAAATATCATCCGGGCCATTTCCCAATAGGAATTACCTTCAGCCTAACACAGGCCTAGAGTTGCTAAGTATCGGTGACTGAGCTTGACTGGAGGATGAACAAAGTTCAAGTCTCGGAAAAAGGCGGGAAGAGCGGGCGACCGACAAGTCTCGCCCAGCGTTGGACCAGGCATTGCCATGGCAGAGTTCGATAACCAAGCCCTAACTGGCGATAGCAGGGCTTCCCGCCGCCAATTCTGAAAGAGAATTGATGGTGAGAAGTCCTGGGTATCATGCGGAGAGAAGAAGATGAACACCGAGTGTCAGAGACATCCATCAATAGCCATGGCGGAGATTTAACGCATAGTATTTAGGGAGGAGCTATTGGAATGGACTGATGACTACTGAAGTATATGAGCATGATATAATAGCATATTAAAGCAGACTAAAGTTGTTATACTGCGTGGGAGGGGGGGGGGGGGGATTCGGACTCTATTGAAGAAGATAACGGAAAGAGAAACCATGCTGACACGCAAAACTGTGAAGGTGATTCCTTCCTGTTGGAAAAGTAACCACGAGAAGTGAACTGTTCTATCTATTTCCACACGAAAGTAGCACGTCGATCTCTGACGACTGAGCTGGAGCTAACATCAGCTATACGGCAATTGTAACAACCCCTCTTTACTTGGCTGAACATACGACCCTGACGGAATCTCCAAAAAAATCCAGGCCGGAGCAACTTCACGTGGGATCTCCAATTTCAACTACTCTTCAACTTTTTCAATGCAACTGGTGAACTCGAAAGTCAAAAAATTAAAAATATTGTATAAATAATGCCAGGGTTATCTGGATACCCCTAGCCTTTATGTATTTTTTGTCTTTACCTTTTAGTTTACAAGAGCTGGAAAAAATATGAACACTTAAGAGGGTATATATATATATAAAATAAATAAGTAAATAATTCATATATATGACTAAAGATGATAGATATATTTAGAAATATATAAATGTATATGTACATATCAAAATATAAATGTGTTATTCAGACTCTATCACTTCCCTGGACGACATCCTTATTCTTCCGTGTAAACTGAGTTGTTCAGTAGACTCCAAATGCCATTCAAATGGACTGAAATCATTATCCTCCCAAATTCCATCTAACATTTTTACGGTACATTCCCTGCGTGGAATGACGTTGCGGACTTGAATCAACTATTATCATGAAAAAAATAAAAGTATTATAAATTGATATAAATGGTATAACTAAGACGATAATATAAATAATTACCTGGTCCGCTGGGAAAGAATTATTGAAACAATTCACTAAAGATTGATCATGAATCAATATTTTAGCAAAAAGAGATCTTCTCACATCATCAAAATATCCGTTGAACAAGATGAAACAGAAAATTGTTCTGCCATTGATTCTCCTTGTTCCGATATTCTCAAACACTACTCCTGTTAATCTACAAAATTTACATCATGTAGAATAACATTCAATCTATAGTTATTATCATTAAAATCAATCTCCATAATTTACGTTTGTGGAACCTTCTTCAATTTGAAATACCGGATGTGGATATCTCAGATCCATTGCCCTCAGTCAACTCTATAACCTCACAACAGCAAATAAGACAACCGGAACAAACATTCAGATGTGAAGTTGTATAATTATCTATTCATCTATTCATCATACAATTTAATTTCATTCGAACTCATATGATTGAGTTCAATTCAAATGTCAGTTTATTATAATTAATTTTGATAATTTAAATCTTTAAATCGACATGCGGACGCATGGACACACCCACACACACAGGAAAATGATGTATTTATTATAATCACCCCGGAAATGAAATTGGATGAATTTTGTTCACGTTTTATGATCTATCGAACCGCCCTGAGCCATTTGCAGCCAAAGGTCTGTACCTTTGGCTGCAAATGGCTCAGGGCGGTTCGATAGATCATAAAACGTGAACAAAATTCATCCAATTTCATTTCCGGGGTGATTATAATAAATACATCATTTTCCTTCTTATCTATAGAGAAAACCATTCGGAAGCCCACCATCAATTGATTGATGGCAATGAAAGGAAAGCTTGAGTGATTGTCACACCTAAGGCATAGGAGACATGGCCTGCTTGTTTCAACTTGCAATGAGAAAAAACTCGACTTGCACACTTCCGAGATTACATTTTAGATTACTTCATAAATTCTTATAATTTTTTGAATTTTTTATTCATGTGTTTGCTGACTATACGTAATAACTTCATTGATTTATAATAAATTGAGTAATTTTCCCCAAATGATTTGCCTTCGATTCAAGCCCCTACTGAATTTTTCAAATGATATTAGTCATTACAGCTGCTAACGATCCGCCAAAAAAAAGAACAAATAATTATAAATGAACCATAAGTTCCTAAATAATGATATCCCTAAATGATATCCCTAAATCATCTTAAATGATTCCCAATCGATATAAATTATTTTCATTGGAAAATAACTTGATCACCTGCTATGTGTCGGTGTAACGACGCAAGCCGACGGGAGGTGTCACGTGATACATAGGTATCACTCATTTATTCTTCTTTTATTAGTTATTGACTTAATGAAACTTATCCAAATAAGGTTAATGACTTTTTTAGATGCACCAAATGATTTTTGACAAATTGGAGAAAAATAAATATTTTTGTTGAATTTTTGCCAACTATATGGTTTTATCGTTTTTTAATTATTACTAATTAGCTATAATTTTCCACATTTTGAAAATGATTCTCCAAATTTGACTAAATCATTGCCTAAATATTTCATCAGTTTTTTTTTGTAAATAGTCAATTTGTCAACTATACGGCGGCCCATCAACAATCAAATCAATTCTGGAATCAATTTGTTGCGCCATCCGAGTCTACACTCCTCTCATGAGAAAGTGGCGCTGATGTCTTGTAAAATACTAGATGTGACACAGGTCCCTCGAGTTACCGACCGATTTACTAGAGTTTCGGTATAGTTCGACCCGTTTACCCTGCACTGATGGCAATCGCTGAACATGAAAAATAAAGACGCGATTGTGTTCATTTCATTGCAGCCAACTCAGTGACTCCAATGTGACCAATAACTTTCGGAGATAATAAAATTCGTGAAAATGTGCACAGTAGCTCGTTGCTATGCACATATCTTCGTTAATATTCAATTAATTAAATAAATAGCGACATCAGTGGATAGTTGATATGCGATTTATATAGTGTAACTAAGGGCAGTTTCGTTGTAAGTGGTGACATTTATTTAATAGCCCCGAAAAAAGAATTGGAGGTAGTGGAAGGGGAAGTTGTGTCGTGTATAGATACTTGGTAGCGCTCGGCCTTGTTATGTGAGGTTATGAAACAAGTAGTTGGCCGATACGCTACCGCGTATCTCGATTGTATCAACCTAGTAGATTAATCAAATTAAAAATTCAAATTCCTCCATATCACAAGTGAAAGAAGGTATTTTCATTTAAGTACACGCATATGGCCTAAAGTTGCACGCGGAGAAACGTAATGAGTCTACTCAGGGATTCACAACTCAAAAACCAAATTAAACTTCAAGTAACTTTCCTTAATTCTTAGAAAAATCTCATTCAAACCTTCAGAACGATAAATATTTTTAGTAAAGCTATTGTAATTATAACTGTGGAACTGCCCTAAAGTGTCTAAATTGTAAGAGAATAATCTGTGTTGAATGATCTCCGTGTGGTATGTAGAGATCTCCATTTTAAATTCAATATTTAAAAATCGTTAATGGAAATTAAGTCATATTTATCGTGTCCGTAAAACCTGGAAACACAAATAAAAACCTTTTCTAAATATATATATCGAGATACGTGGTAGCGTATCGGCCAAGTAACCATTTTGAAATTTCCCGCTCGACTCAACTCAAATAAAGAAATAAAACTGGCCGACAGCTACCGCGTATCTATACACGAGACAACTACACCCTCCACTACCTCCGTATAATAACATATCTCCATAAAATGAGAATGGCACTGATTACGCGGAAACTAACGTCACTTTCATGATATAAATCGCCTATCGTCTTGCGATTAATATTATTATCATATTTTTCCGATGAGTATTTACGGAGATACAAAAATAAACAACGTGGATTTCTCAAAAATAATCAATGAGATTATTTCGTCTCAGAGTCAAGTTTGCAAGTTGGTAGTGGTGTGGAATTAGCCAAATGTTCGCGTTGAAAATACAGCGCTGCGCATGCGGTGAGTGGCGAGTGATATTGAGGTTATTTTCCCTTGTTGTTGTAATTTACTTGTCAACTTGTCAATCAAACGTTGACCGTGTTATAATACAACAGCAGTTGCCTAGAATTAAGTAAATTCCCATGAAGTTGCTATGGGTTAAGAGGATGGATATGTGCTTTGAATTGATACATGTAAGCCAGAGAACAATAATTGAATGTTAAATATTGGAAAAGGGAAAAATAAAAAATTATGAAATAGAAAGAATGAAAAGCAGACAGCAGTCGGGGGGCACATAAAGTCATGAAAACCGTGGTGTCCCCCCGACTGCTGTCTGCTTTTCATTCTTTCTATTTCATGATTTTTTATTTTTCCCTTTTCCAATATTTTATATTCAATTATTGTTCTTTTTACAATTCCAACGTCGGGGGTTTTTAATTTTTAATTTTTTTATCATTTAATCATTTTTAAAAAAACGCCAAGTAACCATTTTGATGCGTTTTTGATTATCTTCTGGGCATTTGAAAAAAAAAACAAATGAAGTAAAAAGCGCCAAGTCAGATATGCTTACGAGAAAAAAATTAGTAGAGGCAAAACCAAGGTACTTGGCGCGGTTTTTTTCTATTGTCAAAATCACTGCTGAACATCATTCGACCAACTTAATGTTAACAGTACTTACTGAGAGCCTCGTTGTCTTCATCTTGTCAACCGCGCCAAGTACCTTGGTCCTGCCTCTACTAATTTTTTTCTCGTAAGCATATCTGACTTGGCGCTTTTTACTTCATTTGTTTTTTTTTCAAATGTCCAGAGAAGATAATTAAATACGCATCAAAATGGTTACTTGGCGTTTTTTTAAAAGAAAACTTCGTTTTCGTTTTTTTTTTCAAGATTTCTACTTACTCCTCAAGACCTAATTGGAAATCTTTCTTAGCTTTGCACGGCAAAAGGACTGTAGCGTCCTCTTCATAAAAAAATAAAAGAAATAGAAGATGATATTTCATACCATCTTTCTATTGATAGTTCTAACCTAAAACGTACGGAAACATTTTAACCTAAATCCTAAAGTTGTCCTCCGACGCTGGGCAACGTCTCCGGACATAACAGCTAGAATTTTTGGTGCAGTCGGTAGGACCCACCTTCCTTTTCTCTCGTGTCAACTAAGAAGACGCAAATCAAACTTAACCAAAAATTTTCCACTATACTTTTCTTGATGAAATTATTCTCACAAAGGTGGAAAAGCACCCTGACTTCAAATCAGGTAAAACTAAAAAAGGTAAATATTCACTTCCGCTCCCTCACCCCCGATTTCTCTGAAATTCATAATATTACAACTTATGGGTCTCCTGACTGTGAATCAGGGGTTATTTTTTGTCGGAAACGCGTTGGAGGTTAAATTCTCCACAACCAAAATGCTTATGTGTCACCTACCTTCACCGCTCTTTGCGTTACCCGGGGCCAACGACGTGGACGTGGCGGTATCTGGTCCCATGGACAACACATTTTTTATTATAAGACAAGGGACAACACAAAGATGAGATGGAAATTTGATCAGTTAGAGCCACCAAACCCCCCAACCCCAACCCAAAGCAACGGCACACAGAAACAAACTAATTCCTCCTCCGCCCTCCATGCGGTAAATTTTAAATTATAAATCCATTTATATCTCTGATGTGTCACTACTCCGGGGAGGGGAAGGCCCAGCAACTCCCTCCTGATCAATTGGTGAAGGCGTGACATTAGGAGGATAATGTCTCCCAACTGTAACAAAAAACTCCTCAATTCTACTACCAAAACTAATACTGCGCTTAAACAGGTACTCACATAAATATCCATGATAATGCTTCTCACTCGCGCCATACCTTAGGAATGAACCTTTGAGGTCTCTCCACGACCTCTCGATGTTTTGTGTACGTGCTCCAGTTACAGGATCCACAAAATTGATCGAGTGATTGACAGTGAGGTGTTCGAAACCCTCGTGATCCAGGCTTCGATATGATCTCCACTGATCAGAAATGATAGTGGTTCCGGGTAGAATCCAACTCTTTATGATATCCACCAGTGTTCTTCGAGTTCTGTCCTTCACAACAGAGATCAACAACTTCTTGCTGTCTCTCTCAAACGCTCCAAATACCCATTTCCCCTCAACAACTCGTCCTCGATTATATTTCCGATGACCAATCTTGGTCTCGTCAATTTCCACTACTTTGTTTGGACCGCCCAATCCAAATACAGAGTGATCTTCACACCAATCTATAAGGGTTTCTCTTATAAAATTGGTCCAATCCACTACTGTTTGGCTGGACATCCCAAATTCAAATTCAAGGTATTCTTGCCCGCATGGAAAGTTATATATGTGGAACATATATGTCAAAATCTAAACCAAATATATGCAAATTATATGTCACATATAACCCGAAATAATTGTCATATATTGCCCATATATGCAATGAAGAAGTTTGAAATGTCATTTTTGGCCGAATTCATATATCTATTAATATATGCATGATATATATCAATTTTCTATTTATAAAATTTGTTGCTTATATGTTAGCCGAATTTCAAATATATCGAGTCGTAAATGTCACATGTATGCAAGATATATGCAATTAATTATACGCCCTCTATAAATCATTATACATTTGTTATGTATGTCATAAATATGGAGAATATATTTAACATATAATTCTACTATTGAATGAATTACACATATATGTGAAATACATGATCGATTACTTTTCACATCTATGTGAAATCAATTTCGTTTCCGCTTTTCAGGTGAAAGAAAGGGATTTAAACCACGAATAAAAACGAGCTAATTCATAACTATTGGTTTATTTTTTATTCGTCTGATATTTTATTTAGAATACAATTACTCTAAACAGTAGATACGCTTATGTTTTCCTAACTCCTATGACTGTTCGAGAAATATGAATCAAGGCCATGAATCAGTCAGTACGTTCTGATTCGATCTTTTTGAGGTAATTTTCCTTATCACTAGCATGAATCTCCCAAATCGTCAAGTCTGAAGAAAATAGATAAAAAATGAATTGGAAAAAAAATGCAAAAACCACAATCCATCATCTCTATACTAAGTTATTTGTCATTTTAAAGGCTACGATAAGCTATTACATTCTGAATCGTAATTCATTAATTTGTTAGGTTGTTATTCCTATTACAAGCATAAATATTCTGCAGAGCCAAGTATATTCAGTAAACTAGAAAGTAAAACAATAAATTTAACTGAATCCTCGATGATGGGTCATCTATGCAATAATCTAAATGATACCGAAATAATTAAGTAGACCTGAGGCATCAACAAAATCAATCTCACACTGCAAAACAAAATTGTATCTCTCCAAAACATTGAGAAAAAAATACCCACATTTCTTAAAACTAAATTTTCTGTTAAATAAACTAAAAAAAAAAAACAAAAATCTCATTCGTTGTGTAACTAAATCCTCCATCTGATGAATCAAACATGAAAATTAATACCCCAACACTCAACAATCTTTCAAATCAAATAAAAAAAAAATTATCTCATTTATGGAGACTAAAAACTCTGTCAAATGGACTCAAAAAGGAAGGTTATCATATGTCTCGTACTGAATCATATTCTTATTACTATCATGAATATTCTGCATATCCAAATATATTCAGTGAACTAAAAGAAAAATAATAAAATCAACTGAATACTTCATAATGAATCATCTATCCGATACTCTGAAGGATACAGACATAATTGAAGAAACTAGAGACATTAACAAGGTTAAACTGATATCTCAAAATAAAATTGTGTCTATCCAAAACACTAACAAACAATTACTTTCATTTCTTAAACCTAAATCTCCTGGTAAATAATATGAACAAAAAACAAAAAACTTATTTGTTGTAATTAAATCCCCCGTCTAATGAATCAAATAATAAAATTCATTTCCCAATACCTAGCAGTCTGTCAAATAAAAAAAAAAAAAATTATCTCACTCTCGGACCCTAAAAATACTATCAAATGAACTCAGGAAGAACGATTATCATACAGGGTGTAACATTATTGGTGGAAAACCTCCCGACCCCCGACGTAAAATGACTTTCTAAATACGGAAAAAATACGCAAAAAATTACTCCTCAGCATAAAAATGCAACACTTGTGGCAATGGACACAGTGGTAATTTAGGCGATTTTGGATACCACCGAGGATACCACCCTTGTTGCGACAATCACAGCGATAATCGAGGCAATATAGAATGCAACACTTGTAGCGATAGCCTCTGCGGCGATTGGAGTCAAACCTAATGCAACACCCGTGTCGATAGTCACGGCGATGATTAAGGCGATATGAAATTGACGTACTAGAAAAATTAGCCAAATTAAATTTTTTAAATATTTTTCCCGTATTTAGAAGGTCATTTTACGTCGGGGGTCGGGAGGTTTTCCACCAATAATGTTACACCCTGTATATCTTGTACTAAATCATATTCTTATTACTACAATAAAAATTCTGCATAACCAAATATATTCAGTGAACTAAAAGATAAAATAATAAAATCAACTGAATACTTCATAATGAATGATCTATCCGATACTCTGAATGATACAGACATAGTTGAATAAACCAAAGCCATTAACAAAATTAAACTGATATCTCAAAACAAAATTGTGTCTGTCCAAAACACTAAGAAACAATTACTGTCATTTCTTAAATCTAAATCTTCAGTTAAATAAACTGAAAAAAAAAAACAAAAATCTCATTCGTTCTAATGAAATCCCCTGTCTGATCAATTAAACGAAAACTTCCTTCCCCAATACTTAGCAATCTGTCAAATCAAATTTTTAAAAAATTATCTCATTTATGGAGACTGAAAACTCTATCAAATGGACTCAAAAAGGAAGGTTATCATATGTCTCGTACTGAATCGTCTATCAAATAAAGTATGAAAACAAAAATTGATATTTTTATACTAGTGGTTCAGCAATTCGAGAAATTACTAATCAATTATCTCTCTTTTCCTATTGTAACCATACCGTCCTTGCCATAATTCCCTTGCTTCCCACGTCTCATAGATGAGCATTTAGTCGATAATGCCATTGCTTCAGTCATTCGCCTGAGACAGATTAATGAACTTTTTTTCTTTATTGTTCTCTCTCAGCAGCAGCAGCAGCAGCAGCAGCATTAGCAGCAGCGATCCTCTTTGCTTCAGATCTAAGTGTATTCAATTTAATATTGATGGCTCGGTTCATTTCAGTCGTTTTGAATGTTGTTGGGAATTCTCTTCTCACAGACACTAGAAAAAAATATATTATTATAAATGACCGTATACAAGTAGATCTTCGAGAAATGAAAATCATAAAAGACAACGTTCGTAGGAAATTAATTTTTCTAAAAGGAAGACTATGCATTCTTCTTGATGAATCCTCCATTTCAGAGATGATTAGTTAATTGATGAGTGATAGAATCCTTCAAAGAAGAAACGGCATATGTTTGGAAAACGATTTGATTTCGTTTCAAAGAAAGTGTTTAGAGAACAACGGCAAACAATGCTCAATGAGGACATGAGAAATCTTATTCCTCACGAAACTCCGATGAATTACTAATATAAACAAATTACTTTCAATTGCCTCGAGGATGTGAGGATCCAATGCTTCATGCTTAGGGGGATTTTCTTCAGGTTTTCTGATTTTATTCTTACCCCCTTTCACATTCCTCTTAAGTAGATCATTTTTATCAAATAGAGACATAACAAGGGTCGTCGCCATGGCAGTAAATGTTCTCTGTTCTTTGGCAATGTTCCATTGTCTGCTTGTCAATCTTACACCACTCCCTCTCTGCCCAAGCTCCACCTGCCAATAGAAATGTTTAATATGTTTTTGCTGTTCAATGCATGAATTTAACGAATAATTCCACTTCATTCTAATCATAAATACGAGTTTGTGAAATATGATTTGAAGCTGTATGAACCTGTGGAGTTTCGAGCGATAAAAAAAATATGATTTGAAAAAAGGAACGATTTGAGATCCATGTATTCACAAACGAAGGACGATCTATTTCACCGAATTAATGAAAGGCTACGAACTTCACCCCATTTTCGATCACATGACGATATTTAAATTGTTCATCGATAAGAAATGTGAGAAATTATTTTCTTTCCTTCAGATTGTTTCAGATCCAAACGTGTAATATTATTAATTGGAGAATTATAATATTTGTAATTCAAGAGGGCCCAGAATATTTCAAAATCAACAACATTAATGATTATTAAGTAAGAGAAATAGAATCGAATGAAAATGATGGAGATTCTTGAATGAGAACTATCTTCAATTATGATGATGAAATAAGTACTATGCACGAGAATATGAGTATCTGCGATCCGAGGGTTTATTCAAATGATAAGGCTGATCGAATAACTTATTACCGTATCTGGATCCTCCTCTGGGGGTTGCTGTTGTCGAAGATTCTGGAGATTTTCTCGAATTAACTCCTCCAAATTTTGCAGACGCTCCACGATGGCCCCCTGACCCTGCACATTACCTAAATTGAGCAGAAATGTTTCGTGAAATCAACAGAAATAATTAGGATAAGGAGAATTATGATAATTATTACCACCAGGATTTTGATCCCTCCCTCTGGCATTGTCCTGATAATTTTCTAGGTGTTGATGGTTGTCAACTTGAGCAGGTCTATTCACGTCTTCTGGTATTGGTTCTACAATATCTCCACGATCCTGATTATCTCTGTGTGCTCTGAGATTTTCATTATTCAATCGTTTGTTGAGAGGTCGAGCTGGTGTTTGTAAATTGTTTCCAACGTCTTCACCTCCAGATTCATCATCAGATGTTGAAGAACCATTATCTTCTATGCGATCTTCCATCCTCCTTTGCTGATTAAGCATGGAAAATCAAAATCGTAGCATAGTAAAAAAGGAATAGTATCAGTCTTCAATAAGAGAAGAAATCCTTAACTCGGAGAAAAAAAAGGTTCAACTGAGAAACCCATTGGGAATTCAATCGTACAATTACTTGTTGAAAAAAATGTACAAATTCGTGACTTCTAAGTGGTGTTATCCAAAGGATAGGCAAAATGAGTTTCGAACGACCAAAAGCTGCCCTGTCCTGGTAGTTTACCAGATTTTTTTATAAACAATTTCGTCAAACGAAGATTGTTTCCTGTATGTATTAAGAATACTACTGGACATTGATGAATTTTTTTCCAATTAATCATCCATTCCCCCATTGAATAAATAACACCACTTGCACATCCTCACACTCTTTCTACTACAATGTTCCTAAATGATCACCCACTTGAAATCACGATTTTTTGAGAAAAATTCAACGAAGAGTAAGACAATAAATTTTACCTTAGGGCTTCTGAAGTTTTGGGGAGTTACCGAGATTCGTTTTCGTCCTGATGCATCAACCCCCCGAGTAGAGGAACCCTGAGGTTGAGGTAAAAGTTGTGGTCCTGAAGGGATTAACCGTGGAGATTTTGGGTAAACGTATTTGAGGCTTTTTTTTCCAGTGCCTGAATGGTAGCTAGAGATACAGACATTCATAGAAAATGTAAAAAAACCGATGTGCGGGAGAAAAAATAAATATATCACTACGTGAAATTTTAAGAAATTTTAGAACATACTTGCAACGTCAAGTACTACACCGTCATATTTAGGCCAGCCACCAGCTGGTTTCTTTCCAGCAATTCGCCATTGAATAACAAATGAGATATCGTCGTCGATATCTCCAGATAAAAACTTCTTCAAATCAAAGCCCTCGATATCCTCTGTTGGGACCCCCACGGTAATTTTTTCATTATCCTCGCCACCAACCCACTTTACCGTGGCAAAATGTTTCGTCATTCTGGGGAACAATCCACGTAATTGAAATAAACAGATGACTTATTGAGGAGTGTTGATAATTTAAATTGTCGGTTTTATGAAATAATGATGAATAATAATGACATTCATATTTCAATTTCAAGAGATTAAGGACTTGGAGGAAAGATGGATTCTACAACTGCTTGTACAGACTATTTTATCCAACTTCATTCGATTAAATGCAATAAATGATTCAGACTTACTTGAGATATTCCTGTGATGACGATAAATAGATCGAAATTCAGCTGGATACAACGAATATGCACAGTACACTGTAAATACACATAACACGTTCTGACACATTTTGGCTACACGTCCACAACAACAACTACAACCGTCAGTAGTGCCTCTGACGCTCCCTAACAAAAATGGCGGAAGCACCACTACAGTCAATGCAATTTCTGTAAACTACATTCCAATACATTTGGAAAATTGATTACTTCAATGAATTTGGCATTTAATTGTAAAATAAAAGCTGAATAATATTTTTATGAAAAAATCTTAACGGTAATGCTGTACTTTTCGTAGCCCTCACTAAGAATTTTTCTGGATAACTATGTTTGAAAGGATTTAATTTGATGAGGTTGGTTTTCTATCGTACTACTCGCGCGCGGGGAAAACGATTTCATTGGTTCCGACATGCATGAACGTTGCCGCGTTAGTAACATACGGAAGTGAACAACTACAGTAGAACCCCGCACTTCGCATACCCGCAAAACGCATAGGCCCTCGTTGTTCGCATATTTTTGACCTCGGTGTATGTATATTAGGGCCTGCCTCCTTTCCCCTTCTTAAATTCATCGCCGCACTCTGTGAAATGCGCATAAGTGAATGCGCATGTTCTTCAATTCGAATTTACAATTACATTGTAGTGCATTCATGGTTAATATCCTAAGAATTTTTAGTTGAAAAATATTCTTTCAAGTAGAATTCTTTTCAACCAAGTTATTGTAACGCCCCTGATAATGAAAATTCAATTTTTCACAATATCTCGACGTTTCAAGGTCTTTCAAAATGTTTTTCGATGGTTTTAAATACAATGTCTATCTGTGTGTGACAACGCCAATGACATCCTCAACTGGTCATCCATTGCCAGTGTAGCTACTGAAAGCTGGTGGAACCGATTGTTATTCTTCTACGTTTATGTCAATACCTCGATGCATATTATGAATAAGTAATTTTATTTCCAATCGAAAAATTCCGAGAAATATTCCAAATACATTCTTGATGACTCACCTCTTCTACCTCTTCTACCTCTTCTATACCCCCCGTACCTTCAACATTTCTAGGAACTGATCGATTCATTGAGGTCCTTCTTGGATCTTTCAGGTTTCCTATCAACCATTGGTCAACCAAATTAGATCCCATCGGCTATATAGACCCGAGAAAGTATAGAAAATATTCAGTACACCTTCCCATACGAATACTTGCCGATCAACCTCAAGTGAGAAAAGTGTTACCTAGTAAATTCATTTTGTACCAAATTTCCTTATTCATTCATTCTTCCCAATTGTACTTACGAATTGTACCAAGGCAGAACCCATGTTAGATAGAGAGATTTTTGAGTGAGTGAATTTGCGTCGTTTAATTTGTCGTGTAAAATCATTGAACAATGGATCGTCAATTGAGAAACCAGAGAAATTACAAGTTATATACTTATTATGGTAATAACAGTGATATTCCCGCTCGAACTCAAGGACGCTGGTTAGCGAGGAAAAAAATTAAGAGGTTAGTTATTTTCTTCATTTATTCAAATATACTGTAGTAATACTAGTTAAAGTCATGCCTCAGAATCAATTTTGATCAACCAGATGAAACGGTTTCAATCAATTGTTTCAGTACAGACGCTGTTGAGGAGAACAGTGAACAGAGAAGAGATCCTCCAAGTATAGCGGTAAGAATTGAAATTATATTTTGACGTTCAAAATAACAATCCAATGTATATTCCGACGAAAAAATCTTCATCTTGCCTGTTTCCCTCAAAATGACTCCACTTTTCTTTAAATTTCATTCAAGAATCCATGTAATAGGGAAAACATTTAATTTTCTTCATGTTTCTCAAGAAACAGAAGAATTGCCTAATGAAGTGAAATTAACTTAGATTTTTAGGTTCGAGGAGAATCATTTTATAACATGGATTAATTATTGAGTTATTTCGATCATCATTGACTCTAAGGAAACATGTAATCCAGACAGAAAAATCGCCATATAAAATGAGATTTACCGCCTAATTTTCCGATACTTTTTCTACACGAATTGTGAGAGAATTGATATCGATGCGTCGACAGGTGGACCCTAGAATTGCCGTCATTCATTGAATCATATTCTGTCAATTTCTGGTTGACTTTATTCATCATTAGTCAATCATTTCGATGCATACTAATACTGGGTGGGAGGTTGATTAGAGTGTGCTTCCATCAGGACTCTCATTATTTGATTTCGATTCGTGATACTTGAGAAAGAATTTTTAAAATTTTTTTTTGCGCAATTAATTCATCTACAGAAAAGATCTCTTGATATATCGTTCTGAAACAACTCAGTAGCTAGAAAATTTGATATTTCAATTCTTTCATTCGAGGATTGGTTCTATTTTCATATGTTCTTTTTAATTAGGCAGCTTCAGCACGAACTGAACGCTTTATATTCCACGAAGACTACTTTTAAGATAAAAAATTGACAAGTTAAGTTCAGAGTTGTGTTGGAATAATATATCGTTGTTAGGGCTCGGTATCCCCAGAAATTGATATGTTCCATTTTTCATCCGAGTATTTTGAGGCTTGTCATGTTCAGCATTGACATTAACTAAACAAGTATATATCACTCTCACGAAGTACTGGATCTCTTCTGGGACTATATCAACGAACAGGTGAAAAATTATTCGAATATCGATGTAGTTGTTGCCGCGGATGCTATATATATATTTTTGTCACTCAGTCCGTAAGGCGACGCTCTATGGCCGCTGCGCGGCCATAAAACCCAGCCTACACACTGAATAATAAAAAATTTTGTTCGCCACTCGGCCGCAAACAACTTTTCTAGCGATTGTGTTTGTAATCCTCGGCTTCGCCTCGGCCTACAAATTCACAATCGCCAGAAAAGTTCTTCACGGCCTCAGTGACGAAATCTACTAATGTATGGCAGTGATCAACACCCTGAAAATATTCGTAACCTTGAAGAAGTGCTATAAGATCCTAACAATAACTGTCAAGAGCGGGGAAGAAATATCAGATTTACATCAACAATTCAATGAGTGAATTAGAAAATAATGAGTTACTTTTTTAATCCATAAATTCAATAGTAAGACCAGCGATTTCCAATCCTTGGAGAAAATGTCAAAATACCTTTACTGTAATTCAGAAATTTTCATCACGAAATATCGCTCGATATTTCCTTTCAAGATTAATGACCTGATCGACATAATTCGATAATTCGGCAATAGAACATAGAACAATTACGGCGAGAGGAAAGAAAAAACAGTTGATTTCACTCAGTTACGCAATTATCTCAAAAATTGAATATAGAGAAAAATATTAGAAGATTCTTTAAGGTAGAGATGGTTTCCGTACATTCTGATTATTTAATTCTGATTATCACTTAGACTTTCCTATTTATCCATTCACCTTTATAATTATGATAAAGATAAATTGATCAATTCGTCGTATCTCTTCTTAAATTTATTATCATTTTAACTCCTACAGCCTCTAGCACCAGAGATGAATGACAATATGGAAAACTCAGACAGTGATTCTTCAGATGGGGAAAAAGCAGAAGGGCATGGATCAATGGAGAATGAGGATTCAGTTAGAAATGCAGTTGAGAATGAATTTTCAAGTGAAGACACCGATGAAAGTGAAGACGAATCTGTTCGTCCAGCTGGAGAAACTACGCACACTGGAACTAATACAACTGGCAATATTTTGCCTCCATCTTTGTCTCGATACTCCACAGAAGATTTGATACCTCCACTGCTAGCCCTGGCTATAAAATTACGACATAACTTATCCTATGCAGCAACAGAAGACGCTCTGCGATTAGCAAAAGTGCTAACCAATGAAAGAATTATTCATAGTTCAAAACATGATTGGAAAAAGATTTCGAATAGGCTCTGTGATTATTTATCCATTCATCATTTCTGTCATAAATGTCATAGCTACATAGGAAAGGAAGTGGGAGAGTCTGGGATCGGACAAAGTGTCTTAATGTGTCAAAAATGTAATGAGGTCACTGACCAGACGGCCAATTGGAAAAGTGGCAATGTTGTTTTATATTTAAATCTGAAAGATCAAATCCAGTACTTTTTAGAATTAAATCATGAAAAACTCATCAATCCACAGAACCGGAAAAAACAGAATAAATATGCATTAGAAGACATTTTTGACGGTAAAATGTACAAAAAAATTGTATCTGGCGATACCATCACTCTGAATTTCAATGTTGACGGTACACCTGTATTCAAAAGCTCACCAACTTCAATTTATCCGGTCTTATGTACTATGAATGAAATACCACCTGGAGAACGAGGAAAAAATATGATTCTATGTAGCTTATGGTTTGGAGAAGGGAAGCCAAAAGATATGAACGAATTATTGAAGCCATTTGTGATTGAATTGCAACAGTTGAATGACTCAGGCTTGGATTATATGTATCAGGGAGAGAAATACCATAAAAAATGTCAAGCTCTAGTAGGGATTTGTGATTCAGTTGCTAGACCTGTTGTGAGGAACAGCACGCAGTTTAACGGGAACTATGGTTGTGGTCTCTGTCTTCACCCTGGAGTTCAAGTTGCAAAAGGTAAATCTACTGTCAGAGTGTTCCCAATCGATGACAATGGGAATCCATTTGGAGAAGGCCTTCGCAATCATGATGACACCCTGATCCATGCTATGAATGGAGAGAAGGGTATGAAAGGTCGGTCAGTGATGTACGATGTACCGGAGTTTGATGTCATTGATGGCCTCGTGGCAGATTGGATGCACTTAGCAACTTTAGGCGTAACCAAACAATTCTGTAAACTTTGGTTAGATCACAAATATCACACTGAGCCATTCTTCCTAGGTCGACATGAATCGTTGATAAATATTTTACTCGAATCATTCACACCTACATTGGAAATTTCAAGGACGACGAGGAAAATTGGTCATCGAAAATTCTGGAAAGCCCATGAGTGGAGCATTTGGCTCTTATTTTATAGTTTACCGATTCTCAGGGACATTGCCCCACGAAAATATGTCGAGCACTGGGCATTACTTGTAGATGGAATTTCCATACTATTGAAGACTTCCATTATGCGATCTGAGATAGAACATGCTCGTCAATGCTTATATGATTTTGTAAAAGGTGTAAAAGAATTATACGGCATTGAATACGTTTCTTTCAATGTACATCTACTCACTCATTTACCGGACAGCGTCCTGAATTGGGGACCTCTTTGGACGCACAGTGCCTTTATGTATGAATCTTGCAATTTCATTTTGAAAAATTGTGTTCATAGTTCCAATGGGGTGCCACTACAAATCTGTGATTCTTTTAGGTACCAAATTTCAGTTATTAAGCTAAGAAACATCTGTGAAGAGAGTTTGAGTCACTCTCAAAGGAATTTTTTATCAAATATGTTGCACAGGAGAATCTTACCAAAAGTATCTCTTCAGATTAATGACGTTGGTATTTTAGGCAGAATACATCAAATTGCATCTCTCAGTCGCCCGTATTATTTAGCTTTGAGGCGACTCGGTATTCATGCAGAAAATGCTACGACGATTGAACTTGCTGTTAAAATACTGATAAATGACGAGATAATTCATTCAGAACAATATAAGAGACCTAAGAAGCGAAAGAGTTATATTGTACTATCGAAGGATCTAGAAGTGTTTGAGATCAAGCAGTTTATCATTCTTTCCTATTTCAATTCTCAAGAATGTTATGGAATAGGACACTATTATGAAAAAATCAGTTCACCCTTTTCAAGAGATCACCAATTAAAGCACTTGACATTCGTAAAAAACAAAAATAATGACTTAGCGGCTATGAATGTGCATCAAATTAAGGAGAAAGTTACATTAATACACTTGCCAAAACAAGAAATTTCCATTGCCTGCATCCACTCAAATAAATTCGAATCATGGAAGTAATACATAAAGAAATGCAATAAATAGAATTGATATTATCACGCATTAATTCATTTCTCCTTCTCTTTCCCCTCCATTAAATTTTTACTTATTTTCATAAACTTGGAAAAATACTTCATTCTGTTGTTCCTATAGGGATTCAGTAACAAAGTGGTAAGACATTATGAGTGAATTCTAAATTTTCATCAATTGTGCAACTATCTCGTAAAAATATTGTGCACTTGTCGCAAAAATAATTTGATATTCCATCAGATATGAATAATCCTTTCGTCATTTTACGATTTACTACTTCTATGATGAATTGAATGTATTTGATTTTTCACATTTCATTGAATATTCCGGAACAAAATCTCGAGAGACATCTTCTATTGACCATTTTGTGAGTTACGAACAAAGTTTCTTAACAGTTTTTCTAAAAATCATAATCATATAGGAATCATTACTTATTAACAATGCTTGTCACCAGACATTTTTCGTGCGATAAAAACAGCAATCCATATCTCTTTACATAATTATTTTAGAACTCAACAGAGTTGGAGATAGCCATGTGATGACAAACCCTCAGAATTCCATGACTTATATATGTTTAGTATACTTGGAATCATAATCATGTATGAATTTAGCTACATATATCAAGCATACAAGCTGCATATATTTTGCATATATTCCATTTATATATGCAAAAAAAATTGACACATATATCTTACATTTATTTCACATCCATGCAAGTATATATTTAACATGAATAATCCATAGTATGTTCTGAATATCTGAAATTATATCATTCATGTACGCGATAAGTAATTCACATTCATTTAAGATATCTGTTTAAAGATATATGTTGATTACATCTTCAGGTATGTGTGTAATAGATGAAAAAAGTCATCAAAATCTATCTGACTTATCCAAATGAATATATTTCCATTATACCTTCAAATAGAAAATGACATATATCTTACATAGAATTCACGTACAGCATTTTTGGCCGACATGTATGTTATATGATCTACATATATGTCTCATATAAGTCCGCATATATTTTATTTCCGCGCGGGTGCCTGGGTGGATTCATCATCAAATACAATCCAATAAACCGTGCGGCAGTTGCCAGAGGCACATGACTCATCATAAACCAAGAACCATGTGTTAGACTATTAGACTAAGATATCCTTCACACTGAACACTGATTTTCTTCTTGTGGCAATCAACAAGAGTTTTCCTCTTCCTGCACCGGAACGCACCCTTCGAATCCGTGAACTTCATATCATTACCACACTTTGGGCACTTCACTTCACTGAGCAATACATTTCGGTCACGTAAGAATTCAATAAGTCGCAAATGGTCAGAGCACAAATCATGGAATTCAAATAGCCTCATGTTTACACTACGGTATCACCTTTGGCACTGAATTGTCTCTCAAATAATTTTTCACATTTTCGGGTATTGGAATGCGTGACGTAATCGAGTTCACAGCACAACAAAATGTAAACACTAACACCATTTTTCATTGTGCCCGCGCTGAGCTCTCCAAAATCGCACATTCCTACCTCTACCATTATTATCACAACCGGGGCATCTCCTATAAACATTGATGTTATAATAATTTAATACTTTTTCCGACACTTGGTGACAATATTTATTAACTCAAAAACCCGTTAAAAAACGATTAAACAATATTAAGTCAAAAAACTAGATGAGGGAGCTAAAGTGAATATTTACCCTAAAAAAAATTGAAAAGTTGTTAAATCAGAAATATATCAAATCCGCTGTGGTTATTCGCACCCATGCCGTGACTCGTAACTCGTGACTCGTGTCTCGTGACTCGTGACTCATGACTTGTGCCTCGTGTCTCGTGACTCGTGACTCGTGAATCGTGACTCGTGACTCGTGACTCGTGTCCCGTGCATAGAAAACTTTACGGTTCGAAGGCTCGCCGGGCTTGGGCCTCGTGCCTCGTGACTCGTAGCTCGTGACTCGTGTCTTGTGTCTCGTGACTCGTGACTCGTGACTCGTGACTCGTGACTCGTGACTCGTGACTCGTGACTCGTGACTCGTGACTCGTGACTCGTGACTCGTGACTCGTGACTCGTGACTCGTGACTCGTGACTCGTGTCCCGTGCATAGAAAACTTTACGGTTCGAAGGATCGCCGGGCTTGGGCCTCGTGCCTCGTTACTCGTGACTCGTGACTCGTGTCTCGGGTCTCGTGACTCGTGTCTCGTGACTCGTGACTCATATCTCGTGGATAGAAAACTTTACGGTTCGTAGGATCACCGGGCTTGCGCCTCATACCTCGTGACTTATGATTCGTGTCTCGTGCCTCGTGTCTGGTGGCTCATGACTCGTGTCTCGTGCCTCGTGTCTCGTGACATGTGACTCGCGTTTCATGTCTCGCGGATAGAAATCAACGGTACGAAGATTCCCGGGATTGGGCGTCATGTCTCGGGTCTTGTGGATAGAAATCTTTACGACAGGAAGAATCTCCGGGCTAGGGCCTCGTATCTCGTGATTCGTGACTGGGGTCTCGTGTAATAAGGGTGCAAATTTGAAAATTTGGCTCATGGAACTTATGAATATGCTCAACTTTGTCGGGAAGTTTCAGTCTGATCGGTCGAGTCATTCCTGAGATATAACGGTTTGTTTAAATTTTGATTTTCCTCAATATCTCAAAAACTACTGCACCAATTCCAATTTTTTTCTTCAGAAGACTAGACTCGATGGCCTCGATCTAGATCAATAAAAATATATATACCGGTTCATACAAAGTTTAGGAGATATCACCATTTTCCTCTTTTTCAAAAATATCAAAAGGCAAAATCGATGCATCTTGAAATGAGAAATTTTTTTCATCTGAAATTTTTTTTATAACTTCTACTGTTTTCGCGAAATCGCATTACAAACAATGAAACCGTTATAAACAAAGAGAACTGACCACATTCACGAAAACGGATTAACGGAGTCTTACGTCATAAAAATCGATCTCTTCTAAATACAAAGAATTTAACATAAAAATTAATTCAAATGACCCACGGTTATGCCCCTGGGGCAACCACTCTTATGGACCAAAGAACATTCTCCTCTCGTATCAAACGACTTATCAATAAACGTTGCACGTTCGCCTCCCGGACCCGTTGTAACGCCAATTCTCTGGCTTGCCACTCCTGGCGACGACGAAGCTCATCTTCGAAAATGTAAGGATTTTTGGCTAGAATGAGTGTCAACGCACCATCCACTATTTTCCCTTTTCATTTTTCCCAGTATAACCGATCGATCAAGCTTCTAAATTCTAAGTCCATAAAATGAGAAAACCTATCATACCAAAGGATTGATTCTCGACGCCATTCTTCAACCTATAAACAAAAAGAATGCCTTCTATTAGCAAATTCGTTGAAAACCATGCTCACATAATTTGATAATAGTAGCCACATACCGAAGCATATGAGCGATTCCAATAGGTTGTGAGAAAACCTATCAACTCCTCCTCCCGAATTCTCAACTTCTTGGCAGTCCGCTTTAAGATTATTAAAGAATTCACCTTAATAATTTTGTTTTTATTTATTCAAACCTCCCATAAAAGCACTTCAGCAATCTGTATATTCACTTCCCACAAAATTCACAATTCTGACTTAAAAAAAAAGTGAGCCGTCGTGGGACGCCTGGTAGATGTGAAACATCAAGGGCGAGGGGGGGGGGGGGTGCGCCGGTGAGCGACGCGCAGACTGGGATGGAGGGGAGTATCGCCTGAAAATACGACGTCTCCTCGCTACGTTTGTGGCAACGCGCCATTAGATGTTTCACATAAAAAAAAAAAATTTGATAAACCCTAGATCTTGAATCCTTTGAACGTAAATCCGGTTCGACAAAGCGGAGTTACACAGGCATACTGAGTGAGAAAAGACTCCATATCAACTTTAATCCTCTTTTCCATAATCAGCAATTTAAGAAAAAAAAACCAATCCGAATATCACGTGACCGGCATCTTGGAAAACAACACTTCTGGTTTTATCCTAACACTGTCGGCACTTCTTGCAAGCCTAAAACTCTCAAAAGCCTTCCTTGGAAATTCTAAATGACGAGGACACTTGAAATTAATTCCCCTATATGACACCCCAATATGTAACTTACACGGAACCTGGATGAGGAACATGAAAGGTAACAAAAATCACAGGACGTGAAGGAATCAGGAGTAGGATACTTGATCATAACGGATATAAACACCAGAATACAGGTAAAAAGTCGCACTATGAGTATCCTGCTAGAGAAAATTTCAAATTGGGAAAAATTTGTAAAACCCTTATTACAATCAAAATAATGATGCAAAAAATGACATATCGAAATGCAAATGAAAATGGTACAATCCTATCGGTCATTCTCTTTTGTGCGACATTCGCGGTTGGCGTGCTCCACTCATACCTTCCCCCGCCTGAAATTTTAATCTCCAAGTCCCTCAATTTCATTTGTTTTTCGCTAATAACTTCGCAAATATCGATTGCATAGAAAAATAAAGTCTTATCATCTCTAATGTACATACTGCTTAGATACCTCACACAATTTCCAAATGTTTCAGAACCATAAAGACGCATATGTCCAATTAAAGAAAATTTTCTTTTGCATGAGATCTGCACAGGAGTTAACTGGGAAAACAGAAATTCGAACATGTTAACACAACTACCATCAATCCAGCCCCAGACAATATTCCATACTCAGCACTCTGGTATGATCATCGGCTTCTTATTACACCTTGTTGCCTGCCGCACTACAGTATCCGGTATAGTTATCCGAAACAATATCAACATTTGAACAAAGCGCATGAATGAAATATCAAATTTAGCCTATTAAAATAATAATAATAATTATACTCGCCCAAAAATTAAAACAAAAAAAAACCACACACGCAACTAAAAGTAGAAATTGAACATGTCGTGGACCTGCCCACTCATACGGGTTCAAACTCGGATGTTTGCACCTCTTGTTTTAGATATATATAAAATCATAAAATGATAGGAATTAATGAGTTTAAATCCATACAACAAACTTGATAAGACACATCTCATAACGAAATTAATATCTCCCTTTAAGATAATAAGAGATTCGTATATAGAGCGGGCTCTGCGAAATACTGACAAATTTCGAAAAATTAGCAAGAATAACAGGGGGCGTACCGTCGTGCTCTCTCACCATTGATGCCATTCAGTGACCTTCCAAGTCCCATAACATACCCCACCTTATCTACCATCTGAACCAAATTCTCATCACTCCTGGGACAAAACAGAGTACGGTCAACAGTAAAAAAAATAATAATCCATATAGTTCAAACTGACCAGGCAATACATCTCCCCTGGTAATCAGGTACTTCTCGTTAGAACACCTGAGATAGTACCATAAACAAGAATAATTCAAAATAGCAAACATCTTGGCAAAGGAGAAAAGACAAGCGACCTGTGCTTCAGTCTTTTCCGTTCAAACTACAAAATGAAAATCCGCATGAAGTGGCATGTGAAGAAAAAAAAAAACTCAAAATACATGAGCCTAAAACGATACTCTGCTCCCGACCTTCTCACAAGCTATCAAATTTTCCCCCACTTCAACACAATCATGCACTTCAATTGGAATCCAATCTATCCGATACAAAACATCAACGATCTCAATAAGAGACGGATGAAGAGCATGACATGTATGCTAATAATACCCCATTAGAATTGTAATTTGTAATTTCATACACTCAAGTATTTACGCAGAGCCCTGCTCATCCATGGATTACCATACAGTTTATAACAAATGTCAAGAAACAAAAAAGCTAAATAATTCTTAAAATGATAACCGAACCACCAGCATTACCTAAGATCGGAATGTGGAACAGCAAATATAGCAGATAGAATTTAAATCCAATTGGAAAACCAAACTACTGAATTACCATTAATTAAAATTAGTGTTAATAATATGCAAAAATTGACACCTCAAGAAAATATAAGAACCCTGTAAAACAATGACAAATTCTCCACTATTCTTTGAAAGAACTTCCATGAGAATGGAACTATCTTTTAAAGAGGGGGCTGCAATGTCCAAAAATTAATTTTCTGAAAAATTAGAGTGATTCCACGTCAAACCAGCAGCCCAAAAAAATCGATGTCTCCGATCGTGCTCGTAATTTTTTCTCGTAGTTTTAATCATGAGGAAACGTTGCTCTTAAATTTCCAACTCAAAATAAAATTATTTGTTCGAGTTATGATTTTTTGGATTGGGACCAACCTAAACGGGATCGAACTGACCGAAGGCGCCATCTGAACGAATCCGGAAACCTTTGGAAGTCATTCTGGACGTGAACAAATGCAATTGAATAGTACTATTATTGACTGTAATTGATGATGGGGATGTTCAATTTCTAAATACATTACAGCAGTAAATTATGTCTCGGAATAAACAAATATGTATGAACTTATTGATGCAATAGACTTGAACTTTTTAATTTGATATTATTTCGAATGGAAAATTGGATGCATGTACGGAATGCATTAGGCAATACATCGATGAAAATGTCATTCAACATACTTATTTTTTTTCAATACGATAATTGTTGAAAAACCACTGTCTTTGAATGATGTGTTCGGTCGATCCATATTTCTTCCGCATGAATATTCCGGCCTAATATATTAAGCCACAGCTATATGGATGAACAATATGAGAATGTATTGCACTCAAATTCTGGCATAATGAACACAATTACTGAATTGTAAATTTCCCAATCTTTACATAATTCCACATCACAATCGACTATAAAGTATACTCTTTAGACGAACAGTTGGGGCAGAATCAAGGCGATGCATACTCATTTTGTATGCAAAAATTTGTTCTAGTGAACCATCTGTATTCGATCAAGAATCTTGGCTTACTAAATAAATAACATAGAATTCGAACTGTCTAGACATGGGGAGGGAGTAATTGGAAATAGCTTATATCATTGATAGCGAGGTGAACGAGTCGGCCCACGTCATTTTCTACAAAATTTGAATAATTCAAAAAATGCATCAAGTTGAAACATTATCATTCTGATTTTTGGTAAATTGTTAAATGAGAATCGCGATGGATGGGCGCAGAGCGCCTCATGAATTTATAGAATCAGCGGCCATCCTTCTATTCAATGTTCGAAGACTGAAGGTGATAGATACAACCTTAGTACAGAAAATGCAGTGTTCAAAGTTCTGACAATTTGAATTCAGGATTGATCGAAGCTGGATTTGTCCTAAAATTCGGTCGGTAAAACAGAATGAATTCAACTTATTCCCACGCTCATGAATGTCAAATAATATGATGGATTTGTCAATGGTATGATTGAAAATTGATTGTGCTAGTCCCATGAAGTTTAATGAGTATTATTATTCATCAGAAATTGTTACTATGTGACCGTTGATAATTAATAAAATTAATTTAAGCGGCCTTGCGGTCAATAAAGACCGCAAGGCCGCTTAAATTAATTTTATTTTTTATTAGTATTATTATTATTATTATTATCAATATAGCTTCTCGAAGCATCATGAATTTTGAGGTATCTCAATGAACCCTCAAAATCTGCACATTCTCTCCGTAGTAGTATAACATTGCCATTCGTTTTTTGAGCAGTTTCTTCGATCAAAGCTCGGATTGTGTACTGCTGAGATATTTTTTACATCATCTCATCGAGGATAACAATTTTGCAGAGGATACTGTTGAAACACTGTGGGGATCGATTCCTGGAAATCGAAACCGAAGTCATTGATGGACAAGACCAATATGATCAAGATATTCAAGAGCGACTCTTGAGTCTGAAATATGTTTCATGAGACTCCACAACCCCTAAGCTACCTCCTTAGAAAATTCCACAGCCCTAGGACTTTGTGGTAATTAGCTTTTCCCCCTTCCCTCCTCAATGGAGTGCAATTATCTGTTTATTTATTTAATAAAAAATAATGATATCATTTCCCTGGGGTGGAATGAATTTCATGACACTCCGTAATCACTAAACTGCCCCCCTGTCAAATGACAATGCCCTAGCACTCTGCATTCACCAAAATTACTCCCTCATCCTTTTTTCGAGCGCAAAAACCCATTTGTTTATTTAATGAAAAATAATCGTTTAATTTCCCCCGTCGGAAATATTTTTTTTTTGGGATCCCTTACCCCTAAACAATCCATGGGAAAAAATTTCCAGGCGTTCGGAGTCTGCATATATTCTCTACTGGGATGTTTAATGCGTCAGTTCTTTGCCCTTCACTCATCAACTGTGAACTTATTCCTGACCGAAAATTCAATCATAATATTTGAATTTTTTTCCCATGAAAATATTCATTTCACTGAGATTCAGAATGACTCAGAATGTTTAAGGTTTTCGTGCTAACCTGTTGTTCATCTGTGAACCTCTCCGCACACGACAAAAAAAATGCCTTTTACTGCCAATGTCGAGTTTTCATTTTTCCGGTAAAATAAATTGTGTAAATACTGAAACTGTGCAAATATTGAAAGTCTGTTACACAATAAATTCTATGAGAAATAATACAAATTTGATTCATTTTCTAATCATTCTAATATATTTTGCAGCTCAAATTCATTATTACATTGGTAATAAGAGTATTTACGGAGAAAAAAGGGGATAAATAAGGAAATTGGCTTAATACTTAAGTAGCACGCATGATATGGGAAAAATATTTTCGATCAGTTAGACATCCAGCATTACTGGTGGGACCATTGTCATCGATTTTTTTTCAAATATACATTTCCATTATATTTTTCGAAAAAAAACGACAGAAGAGCTACTGATATAGTGACATAAATCAGAAAACCCTAATCGAATTTCCCATGAAATTCCAAGGGAATTCAGTCGTGAATTGGTAGAACGATTAGATTCAATTTCATCCTGGTGTTACTTTTCGAAGAATGTATCGGAATTTGAGAGAGATAGCGGAATTTTTTTGAAAGCTCTTTTCGTAAAGTAAAATGGGAGCTATAAAAAAGGTCTCTATATAAATTTCTATATCTCCTATAAATTCGAAGATATCCATCAAAAACTGACTCCATGACGGAATGAAACGACTTCAACCGTTTTACCAATTCACGACTGAATTAGCGAATGCATCAGGATTTTGTCTTAAATTTTTTCATGTGGGGTAATTAGTTCACGCTATTCCCCTCTGTCACTCTGTCATCAGCTCGCAAGTCTACACGTAGTGGTGAAGATAGCTCTGTGTTGGAAAACATTAATTAACAAGTAAAAAAATAAGCAAGTTAGAAATCTCATCCATTGTGTAGAAAATCTCTGCAGCACTCGACTAAATACCTATCTCGAAGATCTTTCAATTGACTAGTCTATGTCCGTTGAATCATCAATGTGTAGATAGGCTTCCAGATTGAAAATATGAGGGGCAAAATCCTTCAGTTCTTGTAGCATGTAGCCAATTTCTACTCCCAAAGGTAGTAAAGAATTGCAGAACTGTAGAATTTGATTTTGCTCATAGGAGACCCATTCAATTATGTGATTGCGATCTTCATAATCGTGTTTCACTGCTCTAAGGACTTCATTAATTGCCCGAAATGATTGGTTGACGTCAAAGCCTAGAATGAGAGATTCTTTTTTATTGTTTACGACACAGAGAAACGATTTCTTGTTTCGAGGGGAAATTTCATCTCTCTGTGGAGATACATATATTCCATCAACGGGTTGAAGTGAGATTTAACGCAGGAAATTGATTTTTCCATGAGTCAACTCAAGATAAGCCTTCATATTCGCAATTAAATAAGAGAGAAAAATTTACTTGAAAACGTTTTATGAATTCAGAAGAATGTTCATTCTATTCTTATCATTATATACTTTTTTTTAATTTTTTATTCGTCTCGGTACTCTGTTTCATTTTTGAGTAGATTCGCTACTGAATTTGAATCTTATCTTCAGTCTCTTCGTGTACTTACTCAACGGTGTTAAAGCTTGAGAAGAATCTAGAGAATTGACGGTAGTAGCATTGTCGAAATCACCATCAATGTTGAAAAATTCCGGCCCGAAGTTCCGCAGACCTGAAATTGTCTCGTGTAGGTCCCGCACAATACCCCTTACGTGAAGGAAACGTTCTTGATAGATTTACTGCTCCCTTAGAATCAGTGTCAAGCGTTCATTTCCATTGTGGGACTCAGCAATGAGATTATTTAGGGCGAAATGAATGTCAAATATTGGTGACTCGCTGGAGTAGTCTAGATCAGGGAAACAGAAATTTGTTATTCATACGTGACCAAAATTGACGCAAAATGAAAAAAAAAGTCAAGATTCACTTTCTACCTGACATTTTTTTTTCACCGGAATGATCGGCAAATGAAAGATGAAAAAAATTGTAATCGATAAGAATTACCTACCCTATTCTTCGTCTTCAATTACATCGGGATTACCCATTGGGTCTCTGTAAATATCAACACCAAGTCCCTGATTCCAAACACCATAATTTTGACCCACAACCTCGATCTCTTCATCATCAACAGGTTGTGCTTCAAACACGTCTAGACGAATGGACACATCAGAATTAAACCAAAAGTATCAAAATCTTCAAATTACAGATTTTCAATCATCAAGCACACTATTCGTAAAAGAGAATTATGAAAAAAACTACTCGACATAACCCTCGATAGGGTTGAGCAATTGCTAATTTATTTTGGCATTCAAAAATAATTGTAATTCATTCAAGTACTACATATGTACTATGAATATATTTCATGTTCGTATAGGAAGAATATTATAAAATTGAATGATAAAACACTTACCCATTTTTAGTATTTTTCTAGCTTCTCTAAATTTTATTTATTCACTAACTGTAAACTAACGACCATTAATGACAATTGACAGGAGATAAAATATTCAGTCGATCAATAAGATACCGTATCAACACTGAGTGTATTGGGCTACCCAAGTGTCTACTCTCACACGTGATGTTCGCTGAGTGTGATTTGATACCTTCGAATTGATTGGACTGGCCTCAACCCGATTAAGGAAACAAAACGAAATTTGTCTGAAACTGCAGACAAAATAGGAATCATTTGATCAATTGTATCACGTATATTTACTGTTCTATTTGAAGCAAGACTTTGTATTAATTTTGTATTCATTGATTGTATTATTTATTCAAATACATGTAATATTATATAATAGAAATATATATGTATATTTTTCTTGTCTGATGGTGTTTAGCAGAGAATATGGCACTATGGATTTGCATTTTTCTCTCTGTATAATTCGTCAGCCATTCTTCTTACAGTCTGTAATAATACCTCCATTTTCTTCAGAGCTAGCTGCATGTCCTTTTCATTACGCATTATCAATGCTATTTTCTCATCACAAATCTGCGATATGTTGTAGGTCTAGTAAGAGCTTCTAATGTTTTGTAGCTTGAGTTGTATCAAACAGAGATGACCACCAGATAATGACTGGTGATGAATTAAAAAAACAAATGACAAACGGAGAAGGATGTGTATGTATCGTCTGGATTAGTATTCAATATTATCACCATCATGCAGCAATCATTGTTATTATCATTTATTTTCATAAATTTGTAACTCGTTAGCTCCATCAATCAGATTGATTGATCATTTATTTACAATATTTTATTTAAGAATATGGATTCTCATTTTTGAAGGTGTAAGTCATGCAATGTGGATGACAAGACGGACACTTCGAGCCTAGTCAGGTTCGTCAGAGAACAAATTACCTACAAGCAGAAATTTTTCAAGAAAAAATTCCAAGTATTCCTGGAAATCTCTTGAATGACAATGGTGGATTCATCGGAGATAATGAAAGTGTATCTATGGAGGATGATCGATGTAGAAGAGAGAATTCCGCAGAGAACATGGAACTTATCATTGGAAAGATGTCAGAAGAGATGAATGAAAATGATAAAACTCATGAGACTATAGAAAATTTATCGATAAATCAACAGAAGATAAAAATGGAGAGACTACATTTATAATCAGTGAATATATGGAAATTTCGAGTGCTAGGAAATTTCTAAAAATTGAAAAGACTGGACGAAACTTAAAAGTAACTGTTGGATATTGAAATTCAATAGAAGAGAGAAATAAATACGATGGCGTCCTCTCTCTATCCCCCACTATGAGCGATGAATGTTCTGATGATGTCCTCGATCTTGACGATACCAGTGATTAAAATCTCGAAGATAGATAACTCCTATGAGATTGATGAGGAACAGAAGGGAAGATTAAAAGGATCTGAGGAAGTAACGAATCATTCAAAGCTGATGAATCTACAACCCGAACCTCGAAGACCCCTGACGATTCTCCAAAAATTAGCTGTGGATCACGACTACATCAATTCGAAAAAGCCAAAACACATATTTCAAGGGAATTTGTTTGTAAAAAAGTTGCAATCTTCAGTGGTCACTCTCTCAGCATCCCCTCTACTAGCCATTGAGTTTCCAAAACCAGGGGAACGAACACCGAATTCATTCAGGAAGATTCAATTCAGTCTGGTTAAAAAGGTCCAGTAAAACATCCAGAGATGATGAAGAAATCTCGAGTTATCTCTATAAAGCACTGCGAGACCCTCAATACCGTAGCTTGAACTTCTAGTGACAATAATGCTGCTGAATCATCATTGAAGGACGAAAGCAGCGAAATCCTCCCTGTGATGTATTCTGAGCAAAACTCAGGGAATCTCTTCATCGTTGAGCACAATAGATACCTTTACAAATAATTAAAATACTTCTCCTGAGATTCCAGACACTTCCAATTTTCAGAAAAAATAGTCAACAAAAACCAGTTTATCGTCCCGCCTAGACCCTCCGGGGGTCCTCAAAGTTCTCCTGTGAGGTCAAAACACATCAGCAGAGTGTCTCACCAACGAAGGAATGCTCCACGGAGAATCCAAAGAGACATCCCTCTCGGTTGAAGATATTGCCCGATATACAGGGTGTCCTACGACCGACCATAATCCTGAAAGGGTATTGGAGAGGGAGCTTTTTGAAGAGGAAAGTTTCTCTAAATTTTTTGGATTTGACAATTTTTAATTTTGATTTTTTTTGTCTGACTCTTTTTTTTTTGGCTGTGACTACTGATTCCAGGGCCGAACTTTATTTTCAACAAAAGGGTTCTAAATTTTTTTTTCTCCATTCCTTGGGGTGGAATGTTGACCCAGGTCCCCTGCCCTCCGCTGATTGCCTCCTCGCGCCCAAAATTATTTCGAAAATCCAAAAAGGAAATTATGAAATAGTATAATTTTTTTTTTGGTTTTTCTTTCTTTTTTCTTTTGGTGATCTGTTAGGTCTGTTACCAACCTATCAACCTGTCAACATTAGAACGTTCCATTATCACCCCCTCTCCCGCCAAATCATTTTCAAAAGCCAGATAGGAAATTAAAAAATAAAATATTATTTTTTTTCTGATTTTCTTGCGTTTTTTTTAGGTGGTCGATTAGGTCTGCTCCCAACCTATCAACCTGTCAACATTAGAACATTTCATTATCACCCCCTCTTCCGCCAAATCATTTTCAAAAACCAAATTTTGGAATTAAATTTTTTTTTTTTTTTTATGTGATTTATCAAGTCTGTTGCCCACCGATCGACATCAAAACGCTCTCCCGTCGCCCCCTCGCCCGCCAAATCATTTTCGAAAGCCAGATAGGAAATTAAAAAGTGAAATATTATTAACTTCCCGGGTTAGGGAAGTTATTGTAATCACCCCGAAAATCGAAAATCGAATTTTCAACATATCTCCACGTTTCAAGGTCTCCACAACACTCCCTGATAATTTTCAAGATGATGTATGTGTGTGTATGTGTGTGTGTGTGTGTGTGTGTGGGTTTGTACGGGTGTGACCAAAAATTTCGGGTGTGACAACGCACCACTAGTTTTTTTTTCAAATTTTCTTGCGTTTTTTTTAGGTAGTCAATTAGGTCTGCTCCCAACCTATCAACTTGTCAACATTAGAACGTTTCCTTATCACCCCCACTCTCACCAAATCATTTTCAAAAACCAAATTTTGAAATTAATTTCGAAGTTGAGAAAGAAATAGTCGGAATAGTCTTCCTTCGTGACCTTGTGACATCAGGGCGTTCTCTCGTATGCGAGCACCGACAATGTCGTCCATCGGGCATCTCACACCATACCTTTACGTTACCTTTGTGATATTCTATTCATATTTATCATAGATGAGATGCATATGATCATATTTGTTAACTGTGTAATTCTTCATTCTGCTTTTCACGTCCAATTCCAACAAAGAAACCAACAAAGCTAACTCTTTCTCGTTTAAATATAATATTTACGTATTATTCACTTTATTTATCATTGAAGAAATTTCCAAGAATCATCACAGCGTGCAATGTTGACATACGGAGGAAATAAGAGACGATGTAAATACAATGAATCATATTTCTAAGTCTTTATTCGTTTTATTTACGTCGTCTCTTGTTACCTTGTTATGTCAATATTGAGATTTCTTGGAAATTTTCGGTGGTGTCTGCAGTAATAAATACAGAAAATAAGAGGTGAATATTGTGTTTTTCGCAATGGAGAGTCTGTCGTGTGTGATTCTTTACCAAAGTGAGACGTGAATTTAAAAATCATGCCGAGTTACACAGCGAATGAATATGCTGATATGCACCTCATGTACGGTAAGTGTTCCTAGATGTGGATACTCGCATGCGGGAAAACCAAGTGCTACCACAAGGGCATGGAGGAGGACTTCAACGTCATCAGAACGTTGAGGAAGATGTCTTGACACGCGTTGAGGGAGATCCAACAACGAGCTGTCGGGAGCTTGAAAGAGCAACCGGCTGCTCGAAGTCGACGATCAATCGCATCCTGCAGGACAATTTTCTCCATCCTTTTCACTACACAAGAGTCCAGAAACTTGAGGCAGGAGATGCAGAGCAGCGTCTGCACTACTGTCAAGAGTTTCTTGGGTTGTATTACCGAAATGAAGATTTTTTGGCCCAAATCATGTGGACAGACGAAAGTCTGTTCACAAGGGAAGGCATTATCAATCAGCATAATCTGCACGATTATGCTGAAGAAAATCCTCATTTGGTGAGGAAGAAAAGTTTCCAGACACGGTGGAAAGTGAATGTATGGGGAGGAATTGTGGGTGATCGAGTATTGATTTCCCAACTTCCGGATTATGTGAATGTAAATATTGTTTCTGTATACACTTATACACTCATACACATACGAAATCTAACCGGCAAAATATCGTTATTTTTACCCTTGGGTTTCCCTCAGGGTCAACAGTATAACGCATTTCTTACACAAACCCTCCCGGAATTACTGGACGACATACCACTCCAAGAGAGACCTCGGTGGCTCCAGCAGGATGGAGCACCACCTCACTGTACTCAACAAGTCACCGCTTACTTGAACGAGCAGTTTCCTGGACGTTGGTTCGGTTGCTATGGCCCTCTCCACTGGCCTGCACGGTAATATTACTCGGAAAAAATAACACGTACCAGAAAATGATGAATTTTCATTTACACTAGATCCCCTGATTTGACGCCGCTAGACTTTTTCTTTTGGGGTTATCTAAAGGAACAAGTCTACGCAACAGAGTTAGGGACCGTGGAGGAATTGGTAGCACGGCTGTATGCAGCCGTAACCAAAGTGGATGCTGGAATGCTCCAGCGTGTGAAGGTGGAAGTCCTTCGAAGGATTCATGCCTGCGTGGCTGCTGGAGGAGGCCATTTTCAGCAATTGCCAGCATGAGTCTAATAACAATCGGCCCTTTTTAGGGCCACCAAAAACGAACGTAGATTATTCCAATTTCAAAATTTGGTTTTTGAAAATGATTTGGCGGGAGAGGGGGTGGTAATGGAACGTTCTAATGTTGACAGGTCGATAGGTTGGGAGCAGACCTAATTGACCACCTAAAAAAACGCATGAAAATTAGAAAAAAAAAATATATTTTATTTTTTAATTTCCTATCTGGCTTTTGAAAATGATTTGGCGGGAGAGGGGGTGATAATGGAACGTTCTAATGTTGACAGGTTGATAGGTTGGTAACAGACCTAACAGATCACTAAAAGAAAAAACAAAGAAAAACCAAAAAAAAAATTATACTATTTCATAATTTCCTTTTTGGATTTTCGAAATAATTTTGGGCGCGAGGAGGCAATCAGCGGAGGGCAGGGGACCTGGGTCAACATTCCACCCCAAAGAATGGCGAAAAAAAAATTTAGAACCCTTTTGTGGAAAATAAAGTTCGGCCCTGGAATCAGTAGTCACAGCCAAAAAAAAAAAGAGTCAGACAAAAAAAATCAAAATTAAAAATTGTCAAATCCAAAAAATGAAGAGGAACTTTCCTCTTCAAAAACCTCCCTCTTCAATACCCTTTTAGGATTATGGTCGGTCGTGGGACACCCTGTATATTCTTTTATTTAACTCTCATAATTTACAATTGTAATAGTATCTAGAAAATATATGAATAAATGAATTTTACCAATAACATTTTGTTTTTTTTATTGAAGTGAAACTTCTTACTCGAGTTCGGCCAGCGTTACGCGTTACGTGATAAGAATGAAAATTTAGACAGAGAGCATCCAGTGCCGGGAAGGAGTGAGTGAGATAAGAGAGAGGCCAGTGTAAGGCGAATGGTGAGTGACGAGTCGGAGGGATTTGCGCATGACCGAAGTCACGGTAGGACGATGGGGGAATGTGCGTTTTGGTGTGTTTGTAATCCACGTGGCATTCGTTCTCATGCTTTCTTCCACCCTGCTATTAATGCAGTTAAGAAGTTTCACTTCTGTCGCGCGTAGTCTACACGCAACTTTTTTTTTCACACATTACATTTCACACAATTCTTGATCATAGGAGGTGGTCCATCAAGAGCATCACCACCTATAGATTCATAATGTATCAAACAACGTTTACATCTAATGATTTCCTAATTTGTTCTCATCTCATCAGTTAATTTACCCCATGCATCATGTACATCCAATTCAGCAAATGTACTTATGAATGATATTGGTAGAAGAGCAATATCTTCAGAATCCATGAGTGCTAAATTTTTCAACTCAAAATACAAATTCAAAGATCGATCTTCAGATTGTACTATCTTAGTATCCATCCACTCTCTTAGTAAAAGAACATTTTTAAGCGCAAAAGTTATTTTTGTCATATTACAATGAAATGGACATTTATCAGCAGATGATTCCCTGAATTTCAAGATTGAGGGTGCTCCATCAAAATGCTCATCGATATCAATCACTGGAGCATCATGAAATGTCTGTTTAAACCAAGCCTTCTTTTCACGACCTTTCACAAAAATTACCTCAGCACGCATCAAGCCATGTAATATCTGCTCTAGTTGATCGTATGGTAGAGTACCATAATCCCATGATAAGCAGGGCCGGAGAGTTCATTTAGAAAAAAGTCTGGTATTTGAACTTAGCAACAAATAGGGAAAAAATAGGTATCGAATGACTTGAATGTCGATGGGTGAAATGTCAAAAAATCGAATAACGGCCGGATGGTACGAGATTGACTAGAGTCTTCAATCAAGAAAAAAGGGAATAAATTGAATTTATTAGAAAAAACCGGATTGGGACGCCCTTAGGATTTACTACAAATAAGGGAAAAAACGAAAAAACTGAGAAGAAAGAGCGAAAGAAAGAGGTATTTACGTTTTTTTGTTTTTTTTTTTGAAAATTTAACTAGCTCAAAAAATGTACTCTTACGCTTTCCCTAAACGCACTCATTTATCAGATAAATGCAAATTGTTGTTGGGCAACTCGTGAAATTCGCTGAGGGTGAATTTCATGTCCTCCAAGTGGTTTATACGAATGGAATTCATCCCTATAGCATTCCCCACGTTTACAACGATCATTTTGCAGATATTTGCCAAATGAGAGAGTGAAGAGCAAAACGTCAAGAGATATTTTTTTTACAAATTGAAGTAGCTTAAAATTATGTATCCTTGTACCATTTGAATTTTCTAGATAACATCTTTCCTGACATTTTGCTCTCAGCTCTCTCATTTGTCAAATATCTGCATAATGATCGTTGTCAACTTGTAAAATGAGCTACAGATTTCACAAGTTGTCCAACAATCATTTTGCATTTATTTGGTGAAAGAAGGGCTTGGGAAAAAATGCAAGAGTACATTATTTTGAGCTCTTTGAATTTGCAAGAAAAAATGTCTCCTGACGTTTTGCTCTCGACCCTCTCAATTGGAAAATATCTGTAAAATATTTGCTAGACACTGTGAAATTTCCTAGGGAGCAATTGCAATATTAATATTATGTGTATGAACCACTTGGAGAACAGGACACTCATCTCTGAACAATTTCACAAATTGAAGTCGTGTTCTCCAAGTGGTTCATTTACATGAAATCCATGCGTAGACAATTTTACAAGTTTACAAACATTATTCTGCGGATATTTGCTAAATGAGAGAGCTGAGAGCAAAAAGTCAAGAGACATTTTTTCTAGGAAATTCAAATAGCTCAAAATATTGATCCTTTACATTTTTCCCAAAACTCTATCATTTACCAGATAAATGGAAAATAGTTGTTGGACAAATTGTGAAATTGTCTACGGATTTCACCAGTCATCCAACAATTATTTCCCATTTATTTTGTAAAAGAGGGGCTTTGAGGAAAAATGCAAGAGTACATTATTTTGAGCTAATTGAATTTGCAAGGAAAAATGTCTCTTGACGTTTTGCTCTCCACCCTCTCAATTGGAAAATATCTGCAAAATAATTGCTGAAGGGAAGGGCATGAATTACTTGAAGAACATGAGATCCATCCTTGGACAGTTCTCCGAGTTGTCCAACAAGTATTTTGCATTTATCTGCTAAATGAGAAAGTTTGGGGGAAAATATAAAAGAGCATTATTTTGAGCTATTTGAAGTTACCGAGCCGGAGTTCAGGGATGAGTATCCCTGAACAATTTCACAAATTTATGTTATGTTCTCCAAGTGGTTCATACATATGAAATGCATGCGTAGACACTTTTACAAGTTTACAAGCATTATTCTGCAGATATTTGCTAAATGAGAGAGTTGAGAGCAAAACGTCAAGACATTTTTTCTGAGAAATTCAAATAGCTCAAAATAATGCTCTTTTACATTTTCCCCCAAACTTTCTCATTTAGCAGATAAATGCAAAATACTTGTTGGACAACTTGGAGAACTGTCCAAGGATGGATTTCATGTTCTTCAAGTAATTCATACACATAAAATTCCTCCCTAGGAAATTTTACAGTGTCCAGCAATTATTTTGCAGATATTTTCCAATTGAGAGGGTGGAGAGCAAAACGTCAAGAGACATTTTTTCTTGCAAATTCAATTAGCTCAAAATTATGTACTCTTGCATTTTTCCTCAAAGCCCCTCTTTTACAAAATAAATGGAAAATAATTGTTGGATGACTGGAGAAATTCGTAGACAATTTCACAAGTTGTCCAACAATTATTTGGTATTTATCTAGTAAATAATAGAGTTTTGGGAAAAATGTAAAGGATCATCATTTTGAGCTATTTGAATTTCCTAGAAAAAATGTCTCTTGACTTTTTGCTCTCAGCTCTCTCATTTAGCAAATATCCGCAGAATAATGTTTGTGAACTTGTAAAATTGTCTACGCATGGATTTCATGTACATGGACCACTTGGAGGACATGACATTCATCCCTGGACAATTCCACAAGTTGTCCAACAATTATTCTGCGTTTATTTGGTGAATGAGTGGGTTTGGGGAAAAATGTAAGTTTACATTATTTTGAGTTACTTGAATTTGCAAGAAAAATGTCTCTTGATGTTTTGCTCTCAGCTCTCTCATCTAGCGAATATCTGCAGAATAATGGTTGTAAACTTGTAAAATTGTCTACGGATGGAATTCACGTATATGAACCACTTGGAGAACAGGACATCAATTTGTGAAATTGTTCAGAGATGAGTGTCCTGTTTCCCAAGTGGTTCATACACATGAATTCCATTTGTAGACAATTGTACAAGTTTACAACGATTATTGTGCCGATATTTACTAAATGAGAGAGCTGAGAACAACACGTCAAGACATTTTTACCAAGAAATTCAAATAGCTCAAGTAATGCTCATTTACATTTTTTCCCAAACTCTCTCATTTAGCACATAAATTCGAAATACTTGTTGGTCAACTTGGAGAACTGTCCAAGGATGGATTTCATGTTCTTCAAGTAATTCATGCCCTTCCCTTCAGCAATTATTTTGCAGATATTTTCCAATTGAGAGGGTGGAGAGCAAAACGTCAAGAGACATTTTTTCTTGCAAATTCAATGAGTTCAAAATGATGTACTCTTGCATTTTTCCTCAAAGCCCTTCTTTCACCAAATAAAGGCAAAATAATTGTTGGACAACTTGTGAAATCCGTAGACAATTTCACAAGTTGTCCAACAATTATTTTGCATTTATCTGGTAAATGATAGAGTTTTGGGGAAAATGTAAAGGATCATTATTTTGAGCTATTTGAATTTCCTAGAAAAAATCTCTCTTGGCGTTATGCTTTCAGCTCTCTTATTTAGTAAATATCCGCAGAATAATCGTTGTAAGCTTGTCAAATTGTCCACGGACGGATTCAATGTGGATGAACCACTCGGAGGACATGACACTCATCCCTAAACAATTTCACAAATTGATGTCATGTTCTCCAAGTGGTTTATACACATTAAATCCATCCGTAGACAATTTCACAAGTTTACAAGCATTATTCTGCGGATATTTGCTAAATGAGAGAGCTGAGAGCAAAAAGTCAAGAGACATTTTTCCTAGGAAATTCAAATAGCTCAAAATAATGCCCTCTTACATTTTTCCCAAAACTCTCTCATTTAGCGGATACAAAATAATTGTTGGATACCTTGCTGAATCAATCCCAGACTTGACTCTGAGATGGTGTAAATTTCTCAGATTCAGCCCTAGGAATTTCCAGAGTTATCTCTGGGAAGTTTCCACTATCCCAGAGTCTAGTATGGGCCATCCCAGAGGCAAGTCTGGGATTGATCCATCAGGCTAACTTGTCAAATTGTCCAGGAATGAGTGTCATATTCTCCAAGTGATTCATACACATGAAATCCATCACTAGCTCATTTTGGAAGTATATTTTAATTTATTTAGATAGGAGTTATCGATACGAGTATTCTGAGAAAAAAAAATCGAAATCGGTTTATTGGTTTTTGAGATATAGAACAGAATAGTTTTACACATAAAGTTGAATATCTTCGAAACCTATCGTCCGATTGAGCCCATTCGAAATACCAGTTTTTGTTGTCATAAGATCTGAAATCCTGGCAAATTAGAAGTTTTTCATTTAATTATTTCTAAAGTTTTCGAACGTACAAGGAATTTAGGGAAAAAAATAAAAAATGACAAATATCTCAAACACTTTTCATGAACAGGTGTACATATTTTGATTGATCTTGATAGGAGTTATCGAGACGAGTATTTTGAAAAGAAAAAATTGAAATCGGTCCTGTAGCTTTCGAGATATTGAGGAAAAACCATTTGTCGATAAATGGCTATATCTCAAGAACCTGTTCGTCGATCAATTGGAAATTCGGCACAGAGAAGCGTCTAAATGATACCAATTATCAGCCGAAATTTCAGATCTCATGGTATTAATGTTCCGTTTTGTAAAAAATAATCGACAAAGACTCAATCAATCTAGACTCAATCTGTGTGTAATAGAACACAGACATACAGACATTTCCTGCAAACATCATTTCTTTGCCTTTCATAACGGTCCACATCATTCCCAACCAAAATGAGTAAAAGTCAAAATCTGAGAAATGCAATGCTTCCATTCGGAAGCAAATAACGAAAAAACTGTCGTATCTCGAAAATTTTGTATGAAGAGGTATGTATATTTTGATTGATTTAGATAGTGACAGTTGAGACGAGTAGGGGAGGGTAGGGCAAAATGGACCGGAGGGCAAAACGGGCCCCGAGGGCAAAACAGACCATGTGATTTTTTTTTTCATCTTACTCGTTTTGGCCATAAACGATAAGCCCACATCAAGTTATATATATACTCCTCGTTTAATGACACTCTGCATGATTTTTCATCAAAATTAGAAAGTCTCACAATCTGACAAATAGAATGCTTCCGTTCAGTAGCTAAAGACTAAGTTACATGAATCTCAATCGATTGTCACATTGATGGCCTTGATCGCGTTATCCGCCCCAAGGAATCGTTGATAAACGTTCTCCCGATATTCTTTTGGAGAAATCGGAGGACCACTGGACTGATTTTATCTAGAAAATAACCAGGACTAAGTTACATGAAGGGGCTTTCATTGTGCCATGGATAATCTTGATCGAAAATTTGATCACATACGTATATAGTAACACACATACATACATACATCATTTTGAAAAGTTCCAGGAATTTTGTGGAGACCATGAAACGTGAAGATATGGTGGAAAATCGATTTTCTTTTTTCGCGATGATCGTAAATTGTCGCATCTGAAGTTTCATAAAATAGGGTACGATTGTATTCTGAAGAACTGCGATCGCGATTTCACAGTCTGACGCGAAATCGAGGATTACAAATACAATCTACTATTTTGTCACTCAGTCCGTAAGGCGACGTGCGAACTAAATAACAAAAAATATTGTTCGCCACTCGGCCGCAAACAACTGTTCTGGCGATTGTGTTCGTAATCTCCGGCTCCGCCTCGGCCTGCAAACTCACAATCGCCAGAAAAGTTCTCCACGGCCTCAGTGACGAAATCTACTATTCTATCACTCAGTCCGTACGGAAACGTTTCATGGCCGTGCGCAGCCATGAAACTCTGTCCACAGACTGCATGACAGAAATTTTTCTAATACACTCCATGTGGAAAGCCCTGTTTATCGCACGCTGCGCTTCGCGTATCGTACGACTAACTCGGCTTCGCCTCTATCTGCAAACTTACACTCGCCAGATGATTTCTTTACGGCCTTATGACAAAATATGAGTAGATTCTGTCATAAATTAGTAGGCGTGATTAGTAGGCGTGATTTTATCGAGTTTAATTGATTTCAAACTGCTACAGTGCGATGTTCATTTTGATATAAGGAACAATATTCACTTCGTATCAAAAATACTTCCTCTTTTCCATTCCAGATTACCAAGATCCACTCCCTAGATTCCAAGATTCCCTTCCCATATAATTAAGATGGCGCCGACTGCCCAACCATTGCGCACTAGGTGGCCAGGAATGATACATGGTCTCAATATTGCAGCAAACACATTCAGAGTTAATGAGAACGATGTGTATTGTACATTATGCTCGAAGCAACTGACTGCCGTCACAAGATGTAAGCTCCAACGACATCTTGCTACTGTGAAACATCAATCTGCAGTTCAAGCCCTCAACAATCCTGGATTGCTTCGACAACGAGTTTATCGTCGTATCTTGGATGAATTGCAATTTCCAGATGATGTATATGTTCTCATTCCTGAAGGTATTTTGTGCAAGTACTGCGAAACTGTATTACATTCACTCACCACACAAGTTTTGAGAACACATAATGAAACTCAGAAACATCAGAGGGCTCAAGAACTTAATGCAACAATTCCACGTCCTAGCATTGGAGCGTGTGCTGTAACTTCTTGCCGCCAGAACAGTTTCTGGGCAGAAATGTGTGACATGCTAATGCTAGCCGACATACCTCTGGACAAACTTCGAAACCCTTTTTTTAAGAGTTTTCTGGAGAAATGGACGAAGCACATCATACCTGATCCGACTACTCTACGACATGGATACATTGATAATATCTACGAAGCAAAAATCGCATTTATGCGAGACGAGATCGCAGATCATCCAATTGCCTTGTCCATAGATGAGACTACAGATAAATGTCGTCGATGCGTCGTACATGCTGTAGTTACCCCCTTGCTTCCTGATCGCGCCGGGACCCCTCGTTTACTTCATTGTGCACAGTTGGGGCAAGCCAACGGTGACACGATTGTCTCTTTTGTTGACGAAGCACTGAGAATTCTTTGGCCAGATGAGATACACCATGATCGACTTTTGATTTATAACACAGACAGTGTAGCGTATATGAAACGATCAGCCAGATTGTTAGCAGTTGACTTTCCAAAAATGATCAATGTCACTTGCGTCATTCACGGGTGGCATCTTGTGGCTGAGGAAGTAAGAGCAACATACCCTGAAGAGAACGACCTTATTTCAAGCACCAAGAGCGTATTCAAAAAAGCACCAACCCGTGTGCGCCAGTTTCGTGAGCTGGCGCCCGAGATTCCTCTCCCACCCGAGCCAGTGTTAACCCGATGGGGTACGTGGATCGAAGCCGCAATCTACTATGCAACTCACTTTCACACGGTTGCTCAAGTGATTGCCGCTTTAGATGCTGATGCTGACTGTGTGACGGAAGCACAAGAGTTGTTCCAACTGCCACGTATGGATGAAAATTTTGAGCATCTCTGTAACAGCTATGCTCCAATTGTCAGCGCAATTGTGAAATTGCAGAGTCGTGAGATATCGCTTGATGCTTCCATTCGAATTGTCGAAGATACGTACACAGAGATCATGGGGACCGATGATATACCACGTAATGTCAAGGAAAAGATGTTCAATGTCTTCGACGATAATGAAGGTTATGCTACCATGAAAGCCATCAATCGATATTTACAGACAGGGCACCGAAATGAAGAATTGCCGGATTGGTCAGATTCTGATCTCCAAGCTGCTCGTTTTGCCCCTATAGGAAGTGCTGAAATTGAAAGGACTTTCAACCGATATAAAAAGATATTGGCCAAAGATCGTCAGAGTTTCACGCATGAGAATTTGGCGAAACACGTGATCATAAATTGTTCACGGGTGGCATTGTAAATTTCTTCGTTAAGAAGAAAACATTACAAGATATACGAGTGGAAAAGAATTGATGCTCAAGATTTTTCATCCCATCGGTATCGAAGCTTACGATCTTTCATTATCCAGTACTTTTGAATATCCACTTCTCTTAATCCATACATCTCTTTATGAACCACATGAACCTATCAGAGAGGACGACTGTTATTTCCAGCCCGATCTTTCTTCCTCCTCGTTTGTATTCCTTCGCTGCTGATAGTTCACCAGCTGACAGAGTGGATACATTTCAATGGGAGGCTAACATTCAGACTGTCTTTACTGTTATATTATTTTCATTTCCCAATTTATTAATGTTTCTGCATGGGCTGTTCCCCTTTTTTGTTTTATTTTTTCTGCAAACAACGATACATTGAAATTGCAGCTGTGTGTCATTGGAAGCAGAGGGCTACCTAGCTGTCAGCGGAACTGGTTCATCCTGGAAAAGACCAATTATAATGATATTCTTATGAAGTACAGAGTTAAAACTAGTCTTTTTTAATGTCACACACAACATCTCTTGTCTCGAACGATGCTTTTTTTTCTAGAGTTTTTTTTTCAGTGAAAGACCTTTTCTGCAGGAGATTTCGACTCACATTCACTGCAGACACGTCTAGTTTCCGCTAACTCGTTAGGGAATCGGTACAGGAGAAAATGTCAAAAGTAATTTTCTATTTAAAATACAATTGCCTCTGAAAAAGGTTTCCTTATATTTTCATCTGAAATTACTCAATTCTGAGATAAATGGCCGGATATCAATAAAATACGAATTTCATTTGTTACCATTTATGTTCTCATAAATATATTTGTCTTATTATTTGATACTCTAATTGGCTTTGGCTGGAATATATTTAATAAAGGAGAATTGAAAGAAAAATGATAGATAAACGATTCAATTTCTTGCTTCAAGTGTGAAGATTGGTTTCTTAATAATTTGATAACTTTTTAAATAAAATTTCACCTTTTAGAGCAGATTGCAATAGGATTGTGGATCTTTTCAGCTTTGAAGAAGATTGTCTCGTCTTTTGTATCACTTTATTGGCTCTGAATCTTCTCTGGGTGTTAATCACATCGTTTCTAACATTTGGATTATTATATTCAGCCTTGCTAGTGAAGAAGTTGCTGGTTCAAAATCTACTTCTCAGTGCAGGATGACTGAATCATCTTGTTATGAAGATTTTTCTCTCTGTTTTTCTTTCCAAATTTACCTAAACTTTCGACCTTCGAAGAAAAGTCTTAATACGCCTGAAAAGTTCAGCCGGCCTTAGGCTATTGCCATTGGAACTCCAATGTGCTGCAATATAATGTCCTACTCATAAGCTCCAACAGCCGTCACTCTATTTCACCTGTGGCCCCTTCCCGATCTCCTGCGTAAATCTATGGCATCATCATACATGTACATCTCCCGTGAATTAATCTCGGCACTGTCGATCTCCCCTGTCCGTCTCCCTTTCTCTGATCGGCAGCCTCCAACATGTCCTCTAAAAAACTCCCTTATCGTCCACATAGTATCCACTGCACCTTTGTCTCCACGACATTACATCCAGAGTGCTATCAAATCGTACCCCATCCCTCCTTGTTTCATCCCAACTCTCGTACGTTAAACCACCTTTAACACTAGGTTGGTTGCGCTATGGCCATTTCCCCGCACTTTTTTTCATTTTCGCTATAGAATAAAATAAACATGTCCAAAAAATCTGAAAAAATTTGACATCTTAGCTTGAAGTCCCTCAAATGATACTGTTGACTCTTTTTTTTCAATCCGAACTCTACAGTGAGATAAAATAAAAGTGGTGCGTAGAAGCCTACGCGATAGAAGTGAAACTTTCCAAGCTCATCCCCTAGATCACAAATATTCCTACGAATAAAACTGTTCTTTGATAACAGAATGAATTTCCCTTATTGATTAATTCATTGGGGAGCTAGGTTTATGAAAAAGGACATGTGATATTTTAGCTTCTATTTATAAAACATTTATAACGGAAGAAAAAATTAAGTTTTATTTCGGGAAAAACGCGCAAAGTCTCTCCCCCGAATGTGCCTATAGTCGGGTTTGCAGTACGGACCCCGCGCCCCCTTCACCGTCCATAGACTCCATCTAGTACTCCACCAAGCGCGTTTCCCCTTTCCTACTCCGAGTTTGTCATATTTTCGCTTCTCTCCAATGTCTCATTCTACCCAAGCTCCCCCACCACGCGCGCTACCCCCTCCCTTTTCCTGTCGCTATTTTTCGTTTCATCCGATACTAAATTTACCCTCCAACGAGCCGTAAGAAGTTTCACTTCAAAAAATTCAATGAGCGGTGGACTTCGAAATGCGGGGCCATCCTTACAGCGCAATCAAACTCATAGGTGAAAATTTTCGGGCGACGTTGCCATTTCAGTGCGAGTGGTGGTAGGCACGCGGTGAGCACACGAGTGTGGAACGCAGCGCTGCACACCAAAAAGCATTGCGGGGAAATGCTAACGGCGCGACCAATGACGTTCGGGAGTTTAGCGCGACCAACATAGTGTTAACCCAGGCATCAATTTCCTCGATCGACGGTCGCCAATACACCCCGGCTGTTCAATTGCTGCTTTTGCACCATCCGCAGACTCAGAGGACGATATGAACGAGCTCACTCCCGTGAAAAAGCCCTCTATTCTATAAGCCTTCAATTCAAAAATCAAGATCAATACCCTTTTAGAAATGATGGCTGATGTACACGATTTCCTCATCTCAGGAGTAGCTCTCGCCGTTATTGTTTCACATGTCCTATTTGAGCATGAATCTTCGCTGGCCTCTGCTCTACGAATCAAGGAGACCATTCATTTTCGCTAAAATTAGTGGTAGATTCAAAAATCGCATCACGAATATGAAGAGCACGAGTCGAGTGCACGAGATGACAAAATATTGTGGCTGTGTTGGACATTCAAAAGTTGTTATCGGGTATGAGACATCAACATTTCTCTTTCATTCGGAAGCCCACTATTAATTGATTGGTGGCAGGAGAACAACCGCGCATGCGAAATTTACATACTCTGCTGTCGCATATCTAGAGTCGCATAATTTTAGCCGCCTGCTTGTTTTATTTGGAAGTCCTTGGTGGATGGAATCTACCTAGTTTCCCATGCTAGCACCATAATTTCCCTACGATTTTTCTCTCCGTGTATCTATGTCCTACTGCTCTAAATTAGTGAATAACAACAGAGTCTTTCCAAGGGCCTCTCTAAGACTAACGATCGAACATAACAGCTTAAACAATAAGAGTCTCCCCAACGGGCCTAATGATATTTGGAGGACTGAGACCCTTGACGTCAAAACTTTTCCGTCTAACCATCTGGCTCAGTAGCCCTTTATTCAGCTTCTCGTTCAGCCCTTTGGTCAGACTCTTTGATTATTTGGTCAGGAAATGAAGCTCATTCAGCCCTCGGTTTCAGCCTTTAAACTTGACCCTTACGTTAGACCATTGGACTCGTTTAGTGCCTTGCTATTTGTTAAAACCGTTGAAACTGTAGGGAACCAAGTAGGTAATCGCTTTTATTTCGCTTCGGTAGATTTTTTCTCATCAAACAGCTACATTACAAGCTGCAATTAGAACAATAATAATGCAATCGTCATCATCTTCGTACTCGGTAAAAAAGGCATTGAATCAATTTTAATTATATCACATTGGATTTATTTGAATGATCAAAGAAAAATGTATTTTGGAAGATACTACATGATAGGCCAAATTAAAATGATTTTGATGAATGACACTCATTAAATTATTTGATTTAGCAGTAAAAAATTATAAAATTATTATGATTCTTGTAAATGGTGGAAAACTATCAGCGCCTCGGATGCCGCAGCTGATAGCACATTTTCTGCAAAACGACTCGGTATTCATCAGTGGATAGCGGGTAGTCTGGTAAGAGAGCATTGATGTAATCTATGAGAGTAGAGAAATCATTAAGATAAGAGAGAAAATTCATGCATGTTAGGGGATAAACGTTAAATAGATGTGTACCAAACACCACGCCATAGCAATGCTTAGGGATGCAACTCAGGTTATTTGCGGGATCACCAAAAGGTGTCATCCTCACCAGTTCTTGGATGCCCACGATTTCTTTGATAAGTCGACGTGCAAGTTCCCGAGGTTTAGGGCGGGGACAAGGGAAAATGGCTGTATTTTTGAGATGATCCTTCAGAGATTCTCTATCTATGAACACTCCGGCTCCCTGCATTAGTTCTTGCAGAAAAGCTGAAATGTGTGGAAAAAATGTGTCTTCAGAAATGGAAGCTAGGAAAAGTCCTAATCGAAAATGTCATAGCTTTCTTTAATTCTGGATTATTTTTTTGACTCTTGGTATATACTTTATTGTGTCATCACAATTTTCGATCTTAGCCTAGCAATCGTCACCGATGTTACCGGTGATGGAATTAATAAATGAACTTGAATTTTATTCCGCTGAAACATGCTTAAATTTATGACCTATAATAGAAGAAATACGTAACAGTTTTGTGGGTCTCGCCGTGGGGATGAAGGTATTGATAAGCGTTCAGATGTCATCAAATTTGACGAATGAGGAGGACGCTCCATCACAAAAGAGGAAGTCCCTCTACCGGTGGATGAGCCAGTTTGTACTCCAGGAGAATGACGCGTCCCCACTCTTTCTTGCGAACATGGGAAAGAATCCCGGAATCGTGATGTTCTTGGTGCATCTGAGCATTGCGCTTGCACGGTTGATCGTGAGTCTAATCCAGGTTGCTGGTGACAGTGATGATGGGGATATGACTGTGGTAACCGTGATCGTGATTCTATTGATGATGAACATTCTGATTGTGCTCGTGATTGTAACTCTGACGAAAATCGTGAGTAAGATGGTGATCGGAAACGAGACGGTGATCGTGTTGATGATCGTCGTGAACGAGACTGTGATCGTGATGACAATAGTCGTGAACGAGACTGTGATCGTGATGACAATAGTCGTGAACGAGACTGTGATCGTGATGACGATAGTCGTGAACGCGACTGTGATCGTGATGGCAATAGTCGTGAACGAGACTGTGATCGTGATGACGATAGTCGTGAACGAGACTGTGATCGTGATGATGATATTCGTGAACGAGACTGTGATCGTGATGACGATAGTCGTGGACTAGACTGTGATCGTGATGACGATAGTCGTGAATGAGACTGTGATCGTGATGACGATAGTCGTGAACGAGACTGTAATCGTGGTGACGTTCGCCGTGATGATCGATGTGATGAATGTGATCCAGATCGAAGCTGTTCTCGTGAGGGTACTCTTGGAGCTCGTGGTAGTGGTTGTGATTGCAACGGTGATACGTCATGCAGTCGGCGTGGTGATAATAAATCTCCCTGTGCCAATGACAATCTTGACATAGATTCATGATGTGATTGGTGTTGTGAGGTCGATGATGCTTGTGATGATTGAGAAAAATATGTTCGAGAAGGCCTCAAAGGTGGTGATCGTGATAACACTCGTTCGTGAGCTGCCGAGCGTGTGAGTGATCTGGGTGCTGGGACAGGATGTGGGACACTGAAAGGCTGGTTCTGTGATGGTGCCTCCGCACCTAAATCGAAAATAAATTACTATGAATATGTGAAGAGAATGATTTTTGTAGACGGCAAAGGACAAACGTCTCACAACGTTTCACCTTAATTGCCTTAAGGAGATTCCACATTAAACGCAGCGCAGGATTGACGCGACACTTGCAATTGTCAAAATAATTGAAAAGCAGTTGAATGATTGTTCTTGACAATTGCAAGCGTAGCGTCAAATTTGCGTTGCATTCATTATGGAATATCCTTTATACGTTAAGCCCATGGCTCCTGTACACCAACTGTGTGGCACCGCGTGATCGCTGCATTACAACTGCATGACAATTGGATGTTGAACCCACGACAGCGACATGCTGAGTGCTTGGCAACTGTATGTCACGTGTATAACAACCGCGCATCGAGTGGATCTGTACTAATTGCGTAAAGGAGATTATGGACACTAAGTGCGCTGGTTGGTGCGATGAGAAAAAAATGGATCATCTGTCAATTAGACAATCAGAAGCCGAAATTTTTGCCCCCCCCCTCCCCCGCAGGAATTGTATACTCGTAATCCCCTTCCATGGCGCATGAGGCATGAGGGAACGAGCACTGCAATCGCACTTGCATCGTCAGCGCACGGCATTACACCTCCAGTATACGGTACTTGCATTGACAGCGCACAAGTCTTGCACCGCTAGCGCACGATACTCGCACCGCTAGTGCGCAGCAATCGCATCGCCAGCACATGGCCCTCATACCGCCAGTGTACGGTATTTACACTGCCACCGCACGGCACTTGCCCCGCCATCGCACGGCACTGGCACTGCCACTGCACTACACTCGCACCGCCATCGCACCGTCATCGCACGGTACTCGCACCACCACCGCACGGCACTTGCACCACAATCGCACGGCACTTACACCGCAGCCGCACGGCACTTGCACCGCCATCGCATGGCATTTGCACCGCGATCGCACGGCACTTGCACCCTAATCGCACGGCACTGGCACCGCCACCGCACTGCACTTGCATCACAATCACACGGCACTTGCACGGCACATGCACCGCAATCGCACGGCACTTGCACCGCAATCACACGGCACATGCACCGCAATCGCACGGCACTTGCACCGCAATCACACGGCACTCGCACCGCAATTGCACGGCACTTCCACCGCCAGCGCCTGGCGCTTGCACTGCCAGCCTACCGCACTTGCTCCGCGATCGCACGGCACTTGCATCGCAATCGCACGGAACTCGCACCGCCATTGTACGGCACTTGCACCGCAATCGCACGGCAATCGCACGACACATGCACGGCACTTGCACCGCAATCGCACGGCAATCGCACGGCACATGCACGGCACTTGCACCGCAATTACACGGCACTTGCACCGCAATTACACGGCACTTGCACCGCTATTACACGGTACTTCCACCTCCAGCCCACGGCACTTGCCCCGCCATCGCACGGCACTTGCACCGCAATCGCGCGGCACTCGCACCCCAATCGCACGGCACTGGCACCACCACCGCACTACACTTGCACCACAATCACACGGCACTTGCACCGCAATTGCACGGCAATGGCACTGCCACTGCACTACACTCGCACCGCCACCGCACTACACTTGCACCGCAATCGCACGGCACTCGCACCGCCACCGCACGGCACTTGCACCGCGGCCGCACGGCACTTGCACCGCAATCGCACGGCACTTGCACCGCAATCGCACGGCACTTGCACCGCAATCGCGCGGCACTGGCACCACCACCGCACTACGCTTACACCGCCACCGCACGGCACTTGCACTGCAATCACACGGCACTTGCCCCACAATCGCACGGCACTCACACCGCGGCTGCACGGCACTCGCACCGCCACTGTACGGCACTCGCACCGCCACTGTACGGCACTTGCACCGTAATCGCACGGCACTTGCCCCGCGATCGCACTACACTTACACCGCTACTGCGCGACACTCGCACCGCCAGTGCACGGCAGTCACACTGCCAGTGCACAGCACTTGCTCCGCGACCGCCCTGCAGTCGCATCATAAGCCCATAGCAGTCACACGCCAACCCACAGCACTTATACCGCCAGCGCACGGCCCTTAGACGTCCAGCGCACGACACTCAGACCTCCAGCGCACGACACTGATACCTCCAGGGAGGCGATTACGGACATGAAGTGCGCTGGTGAGTGCGATGAGAAATCACACAGTCGAGCGTACAATAATTGAAATACTTTATGTGCATACGTGGTAATCCGAGACAAATCGATGTGGACGTTGAAACTGACAATGGCTCCCTTAGCCCCGATGATGTTGATGACTGAGCCGAGGCAGATACTGCTGAAGTCGTTGGTTGACGAGGTGGTAATGGCTCTACTCGAGGGGAACGATGTCTTCCAATACTTCCTCCTGCTTCAGGCAAGGAGAATTGTAAAACACCATATTCATCAAGCTTCAGGGTTTCCAGAAAGTCTTCATTATCTATGTAAATATCATAAATAACTTCTCTGAAGTAATCAACATTTCACTTTTTTCTTCAAAATTTCATAATTGTCTACAGGAGAGTACTCTCACTAGGTTGCAGACCGACGGAACGATAATAATTGTGTAGATCGTATTAATAGAAGATAGGTCAGTTATTTCTTACCATCTACCGCAATTACTCGCAGAGCACGGTGGGCCTGATTATCCCTACGTGCTGTCACCCAGAGGACACCCTTTGTTCGTTTCACGCCACTGCTTAACTCGACACTGGATTCCTTATTCGGCCAGCGAATGAGTGAAAACATCCTTCCTTCTTCCTCAGAGTACTACAGACCGATTTAATTCAATGAAAATCGTCATATTCTTCTCTCACATTTATGCCTATCAGACATCAGTATTTGTGTGATGATTTCCCTCAACAAAAATTTTTAATCTCATTCCTGCTTTTCACTATCAAACACGATGAGCAGTTGCTCTTCATTGTTTTCTCTCGAAATACTGTACTGAGATCGGTGAAAATTTTCCGACTACCACACAAGCTTTCAAAATTAATCGGATAATTCCCTCGACGCCCCCTGCACACAAATGAGCTCGTCAAATTTTCCTGAAAAATCACTCGTGCTCGCGAACTCGTAATTTTTTATTCTGAAAAATCTGATACGTTCATTTGTTTGCAACAAACCTATCGAGAATTATTCGATAGCATTGAAGCTTTTGTGGTATCACATGCGGAAATTTTTGAGAGTATTCACAGGACAGTTGCATTACGATCTGACGTTCAGAGGAATAACAAAAGTCTTGGAGGACTATCTCTATACTTTACAAAAGCCGTGGACTATTTTTACTTCCGAATGGAAACATTGCATTCGTCACATTTTGACTCTTGGTATTTGGTATTTTGGATGAGTGAAATCGACTGATGACACCGAGAAAAAAGTTTCGTAAATATTACATGACGTTCCGTAATCGTTGGGCGAAATGCACGTTCGGAAATTTTCATGGATGAAAATGTCATCTTTACTTGAAATGACGGTAAAAATACGAGAAGAAAGTGCTAAATGGGTTAAAGGAAAAATAACCGAACTGATTCAATGTGATGTTAGAAAAATCGGATGTTTGAAAAATTATCATATTCACCTGTACTTCTCCCACAATATTTGTAACAGCACGCACTCCAATAACACTTCATTCGTCACTCAGAGATCATTTCAAACGGCACAAAGAAGGAGGAAATCTCAGCAAGTTGAGGAGGAACACTTGGGGATCTATAGCAAGAGGTTCGGGAAGGTTAAAGAATTTTTCAAAATATTTACTTGTAGGGCTGCGAGAAAGTATTAAAAACTGTGGGATATAGGATTTTATAGTGATTTTGGACTAGGCGCATTTCCATAATTTTCACCTCTGATTTTTTTTTCAACATGAAAAAATGTTTGGCATGAGGTTTTTTTGATTGATTTTGATTGAAATGGCCTCCTTTGGTTGAAATAGGTCCTAGTAGAGTGTCATAAAAATTTATAGAGCAATCGAAACGCGCAATTATGAGAAGAGTAAGGGGAACTGTTAATAGAGCGTTTCCCACCATCTCCAATGCTTTGTTCGAGAGACATCGACGAAAAGAGCGGTCAGATTGCACCCTTTGCGTTAAACAGATTGAAGAGCGAAGCTACAAGCTAGAGAACATATAGGAGCTGCGATTGGGCTCCAAACTTTCTGAGCATCGGTTCTAACAAGAAGTCTGGGACAATTTTCAAGAGCTGAGAAGAAATCAGTAATCATCATTCAGAGGTTCTTTAGCGTGAATACAGTTTTAGGCATGAACACAGAATTTAGGACATGTTTATTCATTTGCACATAAAATTAGAGAATAAAACAGAATTACGTTCACGATTTTTACTTCCCTTCGGAAGCAAAAACAAGTCAATTGATTAAAAAAAAAAAACCAGTGAGCCATATAGTACTCGAGATCTATGTGTAAACATCTCATCGCCGCCGTATGGGTCTGTAATCCCCACTAGCGACTTCGTCCTGATGCCCGAGGTACTGCGCTCAGAGAGTTTCCGTCGCATTTACACCAAATCACTCCAAGCCAGAGTGTAGCAGGGGCGAGCGATAAGATGTTTACACATCAAAAAAGAACTTTATTGATAAAATCACTATAACGGTAATAACTATAACTAAACAGAATAACTATAATAAACGCAAATGACTATCCATGAGTTCCATGTCTACTGGAGGAGTGGCCTATGCGCAGCCAAAGCATTGTGCTCGTTGTGGAGTCTCTCCATGCGCTCGAGCTGGCTGGTGATTCTGTCCCGAAACAGAATGGCCCGAAGTTCAGGAGCAGCCGCCCTCTCAATTGTTGCCAGAATTTCATTTACGCGTCTCCACGCGTCAGCAATTTCTGCAGAGTAGATGATTGTAATAATTAGGGGAATGGAAAAATAAATTGAATTAGAAAGTCCCAAAAACCATTTGTTTTTTGCCGAATTTATCGAAAAATTCCGCAGCTTTTTTGCGAGTTTTTTTCCTATTGGAAAATTTGATAAACTTTCTTTTCAAGACCACCAATACCATTAGCAGCTGGCTTCCGAATGGAAGCGTCTACCTCTTTTTCAACATCCTGATTCACTTACACACACACAGACACCCACGAGCAGTTCAAACAATTTGAAAGAAAGAATTAAATATCTCGGGAACTATCCAATTGATTGCACTCATCAACGAAAGCAGCCTGTATTATCATAACAGGTACAATGCTACGATATTTCAAATTCTCATCTTGATTTCTTCTTGAGTTATTGTGCCAACAGCAAGTTGTCCGCGCACTGACCGCGAGATAAAAAACCGATATTCTCTAGATTTCTTCACTTTCAGTTCCCGAAAAGCTATCTAGTCACCGAATTGGCGTGGGGAGAGCAACTTCCCGACTGGGATATAGTAGGTTGTACCCTCACAACATCCCTACGAAGCGTCAAAGCTCTTGAAGCTGTGCTTGTAGTGGTCGTAAGATGAAAAACAGGAATTTTCTAAATTGCGTCGATTTCTCAGACTGAAACACTATCCACCCTGTAATTTGGAAATGAATAACGCTGCTACAATCATTTTCGAAATCGGTCGAGAGTCTATTGGAACAAATATTCTAATCTACCGTTGGATGGATTGAAATATTTATGTTTTAAATGATCGTCGAAAAATATAATTTTGAACAAATATGAATATCTCGGAAATTATATCATATACCAAATTGTAATGGGTGTCCATGGATAGCGCTAATTAAAATGTACGTTCTGCAAAGATATCATGGAATTGACTAAATTGGCCATGAAGAAATCGTCAGTAAAAAATCGAACGATCCGATTACATACATACATGCATACATACAGATCAGATGCCAGGGAGGTACGAAGATGTATTACCTGGTAGCAACACGAGACATCAAGAACGCCTCCCACTCCCCAAGTTGGACTGCATTATGAGAGTAGTCATCAAAATGAACGAGGATACCAACGACGAATTGATACCAAGCTACTTCACTGATGGGATCCTCAGATATACTACAGAGACCGATTCTAAAGAGTACAGAGTCACTGGGGGAGTACACACAGGCTCAGTTTTAGGCCGTTTTGTGGGATATCATGTACAATGGACTGCTGAAACTAGTACTGCGAAGGGAAGTCAAACTCGTAGCATATACAAACGACGTGGCCATAGTGGTTGTCACAGAGCACCTCAAAAGGATAAAATTGGCTGTCGACACTCCCTTTGGGAAGATCAACCAGTGGAGGGACACAGTTGTCCTGGAGGTGGCAGAACACAAGACCGAGGCAGTGCTCATAACTAGCACGAAGCAGGTGGACCTTCACACAGCAAGTTGGAGTACATAAAATCCCATCTCAGCCGTTTCTTCGGTATTTAAAAGCGATGATTGATTTTCGACTGAACTTTAAGCAGTAGGCAGAACCTGTGGATGCCAAAGCATCGGTAGCCAGCGCGACTCCATCACGGCTGATACCCAACGTAGGATGCCCGAAGCAAAGGAGGAGAGCATTACTATCGTCAGTAGTCGCGTCGATGGTCAGATATGGAATACTCATTTGGACTTATGCGCTCCAGATACAAGAATCACGAAGAAGGATCGCCCCAGTATACCAGTTGAGTGCATTGACAGTTGCCAGCGCTACCACAGGGTGTCTCAGAACGAGGTGTGTGTCATCGCCGAGATGCTGGCCATTAGAGTGTTAGTTGAAGAACAACAAGCCCTTTCCCGGCGAAAAGGATCAACTACATTGAGCCCAGAAAAACTGACATTTGTATAGAAAAAGCCAAATCTATTGATGTTTCCTATCAATAATTTATTATTAAATATTTCCAAATGAATTTAATATTTCTCGTAAAAAAATGCATGGAAAACACGTACAATTTTCAATGAAATCGGCAAAAAACTGATAGAATCTCCGAAAGAATTCTGATGAAATTCCAATATCCTTAGTGAGTACGCTGTGATATTCTATTCAATTTTTTTATACCTGTAAATTAACCTTGAGAGCGAAATAGATTTCTTCTACTCACCAGCAGCGATTGCCTCCATGCGTTGACCGATCGCATTTTCTTCCTGCTCTGCCAGGTCAACCTCTGCATCCTCGTTACCATTAGGTGTCCACAGATCTTTCGCAGAATATTTATGCGTAACTCCCATTTTTTCACTTTTTTCCTTCTTTTCCACGTTTGTACAATATAATCTCGCTGTTTATGTAAGGAAAATATCAATGGCATGAAAACTTTTGTTTCCAACAGGCAATTGTTTTTGTGTCACAGACATTTTCACAACACTAACGCAGTTTGATTATATTGTATAATATTCTAATAGAAAGTGAGGAAATTGGAAGAATTCAGAGGAGATGGGAGTAACACATAAATTTTCTGACAAAGATCATTGGGTATGGAACATTCAGGAAGCAGAAACCGATGATGAGGAGGAGAATGTAGGTATTGACGAGCAGATAACAGGATGTAAACGAGGTAGATACACAGAGAAAAATACACTTACACTTTCTTGTCACTTTACACTTGATTCAATTATCGATCTGACTGGCACATAAAAATGTCCCGTTTTTACATCATGTAATCCATGTCTAGAAATGCGAGAAGCTTGGGAGGAGATACAATCTCTCCATGATCAAATTCAGAGAGCAGTGGATCCCGCAATGAGAGCACTGCAATTGGGCAATGATCTGCAGCGTCTCCTGGATCATCTGGTGTCACTGCGTGATCGACTCGAGAACATACTCCAACAAAGGGAACAGTGGCACCAGAATTAATTGCAGTGCATAATTGTCAATATAATAGTTTCAGAACGATTAGTTATTGATATAATAAATTTCTATTATTTGATATACCTGAATGGTTATTATTAGTATTATTCATTGTTGCTTCCCGATGGAAGCTTTAATTTCTTTGTCGATGATTTTTTAGAAAATATAACATTAATGCTGTGAACATCTTCCATAAAAATCTGAAGTTTGAGCTTAATTACAGTATGATTGAAGCGTAAGTACCGATTGAAATTACGTATTTCTCCAATATTTGGAGGTATCCATTCAATTGATTCATTTTCTTCAAATACTTATCTCGAGGTTTTCTATTAACACCATTGGAAACATGTCTGCTTATGAGAATGCATTCTCACAAAGTATCCAAAATATTCCTGTTTTTTTTCGCTAAAATCCTTGTACGCACGATAACTCAAAGGTACTCAATTGATTTGCGGAATATTTGCGGAATATCTGTGGGATAATCGTTGCAAACTTGTGAAATGATCTAGGAATGAATTTCATGTGGGCGAACCACTTGGAGAACACGATACTCGTCCCTGGATAACTTCACAAGTCGTCCACCGATTATTTCCCATTCATTTGAGAAACGAAAGGGTTTGGGGAAAAGTGTAAGAGTGCATCATTTTGGGTTGTTTAAATTTCCAAGAAAAACTGTCTCTTGATATTTTATTCTTCGCCCTCTCATTTAGCAAATATCTTGAAGAGAATCGTTATGAACTGGTAAAATTGTCAACGGATGAATTTCATGCATATGAACCACTTGAAGAACATGAAATCCATCCCTGGACTATTCCACGAGTTGTCCAACAATTATTTTCCATTTATGTGCTAAATGAGAGAGTTTCGGGACAAATGTGAAAGAACATTATTTTGAGCTATTTGACTTTCCTAGAGAAAATGTATCTTGACGATTTGCCCTTAGCTCTTTCATTTAGTGAATATCTTCAAAATGATCGCTGTAAACTTGTTAAATGTTCTACGGATGGATTTCATGTGTATGAATCACTTGGAGAATATGACACTCATTCCTGGACAATTTGACAAGTTAGCCTGATGGATCAATCCCAGACTTGCCTCTGGGATGGCCCATACTAGACTCTGGGATAGTGGAAACTTCCCAGAGATAACTCTGGAAATTCCTAGGGCTGAATCTGAGAAATTTACACCATCTCAGAGTCAAGTCTGGGATTGATTCAGCAAGGTATCCAACAATTATTTTGCATTTATCCGCTAAATGAGAGAGTTTTGGGAAAAATGTAAGAGGGCATTATTTTGAGCTATTTGAATTTCCTAGGAAAAACGTCTTTTGACTTTTTGCTCTCAGCTCTCTCATTTAGCAAATATCCGCAGAATAATGCTTGTAAACGTGTGAAATTGTCTACGGATGGATTTAATGTGTATAAACCACTTGGAGAACATGACATCAATTTGTGAAATTGTTTAGGGATGAGTGTCATGTCCTCCGAGTGGTTCATCCACATTGAATCCGTCCGTGGACAATTTGACAAGCTTACAACGATTATTCTGCGGATATTTACTAAATAAGAGAGCTGAAAGCATAACGCCAAAAGAGATTTTTTCTAGGAAATTCAAATAGCTCAAAATAATGATCCTTTACATTTTCCCCAAAACTCTATCATTTACCAGATAAATGCAAAATAATTGTTGGACAACTTGTGAAATAGTCTACGGATTTCACAAGTTGTCCAACAATTATTTTGCCTTTATTTGGTAAAAGAAGGGCTTTGAGGAAAAATGCAAGAGTACATCATTTTGAACTCATTGAATTTGCAAGAAAAAATGTCTCTTGACGTTTTGCTCTCCACCCTCTCAATTGGAAAATATCTGCAAAATAATTGCTGAAGGGAAGGGCATGAATTACTTGAAGAACATGAAATCCATCCTTGGACAGTTCTCCAAGTTGACCAACAAGTATTTCGAATTTATGTGCTAAATGAGAGAGTTTGGGAAAAAATGTAAATGAGCATTACTTGAGCTATTTGAATTTCTTGGTAAAAATGTCTTGACGTGTTGTTCTCAGCTCTCTCATTTAGTAAATATCGGCACAATAATCGTTGTAAACTTGTACAATTGTCTACGAATGGAATTCATGTGTATGAACCACTTGGGAAACAGGACACTCATCTCTGAACAATTTCACAAATTGATGTCCTGTTCTCCAAGTGGTTCATACACGTGAATTCCATCCGTAGACAATTTTACAAGTTTACAACCATTATTCTGCAGATATTCGCTAGATGAGAGAGCTGAGAGCAAAACATCAAGAGACATTTTTCTTGCAAATTCAAGTAACTCAAAATAATGTAAACTTACATTTTTCCCCAAACCCACTCATTCACCAAATAAACGCAGAATAATTGTTGGACAACTTGTGGAATTGTCCAGGGATGAATGTCATGTCCTCCAAGTGGTCCATGTACATGAAATCCATGCGTAGACAATTTTACAAGTTCACAAACATTATTCTGCGGATATTTGCTAAATGAGAGAGCTGAGAGCAAAAAGTCAAGAGACATTTTTTCTAGGAAATTCAAATAGCTCAAAATAATGATCTTTTACATTTTTCCCAAAACTCTATTATTTACCAGATAAATGCCAAATAATTGTTGGACAACTTGTGAAATTGTCTACGAATTTCACCAGTCATCCAACAATTATTTTCTATTTATTTTGTAAAAGACGCCCTCTCAATTGGAAAATATCTGCAAAATAATTGCTGGACACTGTAAAATTTCCTAGGGAGGAATTTTATGTGTATGAATTACTTGAAGAACATGAAATTCATCTTTGGACAGTTCTCCAAGTTGTCCAACAAGTATTTTGCATTTATCTGCTAAGTTTGGGGGAAAATATGAAAGAGCATTATTTTGAGCTATTTGAATTTCTTAGAAAAAATGTCTTGACGTTTTGCTCTCAACTCTCTCATTTAGTAAATATCTGCAGAATAATCGGTGTAAGCTTGTAAAATTGTCTACGGACGGATTCAATGTGGATGAACGACTCGGAGGATATGACACTCATCCCTGAACAATTTCACAGATTGATGTCATGTTCTCCAAGTGGTTTATACACATTAAATCCATCCGTAGACAATTTCACAAGTTTACTAGCATTATTCTGCGGATATTTGCTAAATGAGAGAGCTGAGAGCATAAAGTCAAGAGACATTTTTTCTAGGAAATTCAAATAGCTCAAAATAATGCTCCTTTACATTTTTCCCGAAACTCTATCATTTACCAGATAAATGCAAAATAATTGTTCGACAACTTGTGAAATTGTCTACGGATTTCACAAGTTGTCCAACAATTATTTTGCATTGATTTGGTGAAAGAAGGGCTTTGAGGAAAAATGCAAGAGTACATTATTTTGAACTCATTGAATTTGCAAGAAAAAATGTCTCTTGACGTTTTGCTCTCCACCCTCTCAATTGGAAAATATCTGCAAAATAATTGCTGAAGGGAAGGGCATGAATTACTTGAAGAACATGAAATCCATCCTTGGACAGTTCTCCAAGTTGACCAACAAGTATTTCGAATTTATGTGCTAAATGAGAGAGTTTGGGAAAAAATGTAAATGAGCATTACTTGAGCTATTTGAATTTCTTGGTAAAAATGTCTTGACGTGTTGTTCTCAGCTCTCTCATTTAGTAAATATCGGCACAATAATCGTTGTAAACTTGTACAATTGTCTACGAATGGAATTCATGTGTATGAACCACTTGGGAAACAGGACACTCATCTCTGAACAATTTCACAAATTGATGTCCTGTTCTCCAAGTGGTTCATACACGTGAATTCCATCCGTAGACAATTTTACAAGTTTACAACCATTATTCTGCAGATATTCGCTAGATGAGAGAGCTGAGAGCAAAACATCAAGAGACATTTTTCTTGCAAATTCAAGTAACTCAAAATAATGTAAACTTACATTTTTCCCCAAACCCACTCATTCACCAAATAAACGCAGAATAATTGTTGGACAACTTGTGGAATTGTCCAGGGATGAATGTCATGTCCTCCAAGTGGTCCATGTACATGAAATCCATGCGTAGACAATTTTACAAGTTCACAAACATTATTCTGCGGATATTTGCTAAATGAGAGAGCTGAGAGCAAAAAGTCAAGAGACATTTTTTCTAGGAAATTCAAATAGCTCAAAATAATGATCTTTTACATTTTTCCCAAAACTCTATTATTTACCAGATAAATGCCAAATAATTGTTGGACAACTTGTGAAATTGTCTACGAATTTCACCAGTCATCCAACAATTATTTTCTATTTATTTTGTAAAAGACGCCCTCTCAATTGGAAAATATCTGCAAAATAATTGCTGGACACTGTAAAATTTCCTAGGGAGGAATTTTATGTGTATGAATTACTTGAAGAACATGAAATTCATCTTTGGACAGTTCTCCAAGTTGTCCAACAAGTATTTTGCATTTATCTGCTAAGTTTGGGGGAAAATATGAAAGAGCATTATTTTGAGCTATTTGAATTTCTTAGAAAAAATGTCTTGACGTTTTGCTCTCAACTCTCTCATTTAGTAAATATCTGCAGAATAATCGGTGTAAGCTTGTAAAATTGTCTACGGACGGATTCAATGTGGATGAACGACTCGGAGGATATGACACTCATCCCTGAACAATTTCACAGATTGATGTCATGTTCTCCAAGTGGTTTATACACATTAAATCCATCCGTAGACAATTTCACAAGTTTACTAGCATTATTCTGCGGATATTTGCTAAATGAGAGAGCTGAGAGCATAAAGTCAAGAGACATTTTTTCTAGGAAATTCAAATAGCTCAAAATAATGCTCCTTTACATTTTTCCCGAAACTCTATCATTTACCAGATAAATGCAAAATAATTGTTCGACAACTTGTGAAATTGTCTACGGATTTCACAAGTTGTCCAACAATTATTTTGCATTGATTTGGTGAAAGAAGGGCTTTGAGGAAAAATGCAAGAGTACATTATTTTGAACTCATTGAATTTGCAAGAAAAAATGTCTCTTGACGTTTTGCTCTCCACCCTCTCAATTGGAAAATATCTGCGAAACAATTGCTGGACATTGTAAAATTTCCGAGGAAGGAATTTTATGTGTATGAACTACTTAAAGAACATGAAATCCATCCTTGGGCAGTTCTACTAGTTGTCCAACAATTATTCTGCATTTACCTGCTAAATGAGAGAGTTTGGGGAAAAATATTAAAGAGCATTATTTTGAGCTATTTGAAGTTCCTACAAAAAATGTCCCATGACGTTTTGCTCTCAGCTCTCTCATTTAGCAAATATCTGCAGAATAATCGTTGTAAGCTTGTAAAAATTGTCCACCGATGGATTTAATGTGTATGAACCACTTGGAGGACATGACACTCATCCCTGAACAATTTCACAAATTTATGTTATGTTCTCCAAGTGGTTCATACACATGAAATGCATGCGTAGACACTTTTACAAGTTTACAAGCATTATTCTGCTGATATTTGCTAAATGAGAGAGCTGAGAGCAAAACGTCAAGAGACATTTTATCTTGCAATTTCACGTACCCCAAAAAGTAGCTCAAAATTTAAGTGGGACAACTGTCAAAAAGCATTCAATCGAGCTATTTGAATTTCCTAGAAAAAAATGTCTCTTGAAGTTTTACTCTTCACTCTCTCACTTGCTAAATATCTGTAAAATGATGGTTGTGAACTTAAAAAATTCTGCAAGGATGAATCCCATTTTTATGAACTACTTGGAGAATATGAAATTCACCCCCAGCGAATTTTACCAGTTTTCTAACAACAATTTGCATTTATCTGGTGAATGAATGAGCTGAGGAAAAATGTAAGTGGACATTTTTCAAGCTATTTCAATTGAGAAAAAAAAAATTAGATACCTCTCTCTTTCTCTTCAGTTTTTTAGGTTTTTTCCGTATTCCAGGTAAATCCTAGACGTGTTCAATTTGAGAAGAATAACCTTCGATTTATTGACATTTCAATCATCGAGGTTCAATTTGTTTAATTCCTATTATTTCCCTATTTATTGCTGAGTTCACATACCAGACTTTTTATTGAATGATACCAGACTTTTTTCTAAATCAAATCTCCGGCCCTGATGATAAGCCATGATAATTACGCTGAAGCCACATATTTGCACATCTAGTTTTTGCAGGTACGACATGATGTTCATATGGGGGGTAGAAAAACTTTACTGTCGGTTGTGTGTCTCGAGCATCCAATGAGATATAGGATAATTCTTTGACGATGAATTCGTTGTTAACACCTTGGAATCCCTGAATATCTAGAAGCAGCTCCATCGTGACTGATCCTCCGCTGAGCTCAACGTCGGCATTTATAAGCTCAGCCCCCAACAAAATTTTCAAACTATCTTCTTAACACCCCCACTTATTGGTTGGTATTCTACGATGCGATCGTGTAGGATGAGACAATAAGCAGCGGACTCTAGTAGGAAACTTTCTTTTGTTTCAATCTCTAAACGGACATCTACTGGCCCGAATTTCAATGATTCATTCTGTTTTGAACAATCAATAATGATTAGAGGTGCATGATTTGCAAATTGCATCTTCGTTAACAATGGATTAATGGTTTGCTGCTCATAATATGATAACTGAAAGTTTGCATACATATCATAGAGTATCGAAAATTGATTCTGAGCCATTCAATCTTACTAATGTTGATTTTCACATCCTCATCAGCCGTTTGAATCATGGCATCAGTATCATAACGAGCTCTGGTCAAAATCAATTCATGTTTTACGTTGACCATTATTTTTCGGTAATCTTAAGCGAATCCCAATAACATATTCAATGGGATAGATATATCGAAAATACCATTCACATCAACCAAACTTGTTTTCTCTTCAATACCCAACCATCTAGCATTCTCCATCCATATGCTTTGATTTGGGTTCAGTGAGATAAGACTCTTCATTAGAGTGGTAATACCCACATTCTTAACTTTGTCTACCTCAATCGCATTAATTTCATAGCGAATCTCTTGAAACAAATGGCAAATGGCGTTATTCATCAACTTCGTAGTTGTTGCAACATTATTGTCTGTTTTGAGCAATTTCCCCGTAATGTGTACTCCTGCTCGGTAGAATACACAGGTCTTGATTTTGCACAACAATTCGAATCTCATCACTATTATCAAGCCCCACCGAAGAATATGGTTGATGTGCATGAATCTCATAATGAGCAATAGATTCATCAAACGCCACAGGCATCTTGATATTTAGGTTCTCCTCCATGGTCTACAACAAACGAATAGAACTTTTATTTGACAGAAGCGTTTTGTCCACTTTTCCTCACTGTCAGACCGAGACTTTCGAGATACTTTACGTTCTGAGATGTTAGCACCTTGAAGCCAACATGTGAACTGATTGAAGCATGCCATGGTTGCTGATTAATATAGGAGTGTCCAATCTTTCGATTATATACGATGCCCATGATCATCAAATAGACTTGATGTGGAGTCTGATGGTAATCACTTCACCACGAAAATTCACCAAGTTTCCGTCTTGATCAACAATGCGGAGCTGTAAAACGTTAATAGTTCTGACAGCGACGGGTAAGTAAGTAACATGGGATGGCACTTCTACAATTTTATATCCTGGAGGTACCACAGGGAAAAATTCATGGATTGTGTGAACTTTAGTTGCATTGATGTATGCTCCGGTAGCAATATTATATTCGACTCGTAAGGCGTTCACTTTAAGAATGGCTACAGGCTGATCCGACACATGGCTTTTATTAGCTTTCAAAACTCTGGGAGTGAAATCCAAAAGTCGACCCAGTGAATTCACAGGTCTCAGATCTACATCCTTATTACATTCCAATTCACTCCGTAATGTATTATTATTACTTTTGATACTTATAGTAATGTCACTCCTAGCTAAGGTCTCTACAATATACTTTGAAATATCATTAATTTCATAACTTCCCATAGGAATAGTGATAACTTTATCTTCTATATGTAATTGATTATTACTCTCATCAACATTTGGAATTGAATCGAATGTTAAAAATTCAACCAACCCGAGAACGTAATTTTTTTCGGGGGAAAGTTCAATCGGAGGAAAAAAAAAGTGCGTGGAGTCCCTCCGCGCGGAAGAAGTGAAACTTCATGATGGCAAATTGGAAACATGAAAGGATTGAAATCAATGTTATTGTAACACAATACTTTTGGCAAACACAAATTTTTATTATTTTTCGACAAAAAAATTTTTTCAATTTAAATCTCACTTTCAGCGGGCGCTGTATCCATGTTAATAACATTTACAAGTGGATTATGATAGCTAAAATAAGATATGAAATGTTTAATTTCTATTTTATCAATTTTTCTGGCGAAAACTGCATCAATAGTGGTCCCCCCTTTTGTCGTTGGATTATTCCTACCATTATTCATTTCTAAAGAGAATTTATTTTTGAGGAATTGTAGTAATGGCTCAGCTTCTGGCAATGAAAAATTGTAAACAGGTTACTAGTTACCGTATTTGATAACTCTTTTTCCATCTCTGCTCGCTTTCATGCTCTGTAATCACGATAATATTGAGCTGTTTTCCCTCTCGCTCCTCTGGAACCAGTGGAAGTACTGGGGAGCGCTACCTCATCTCTCCCTATAAAATTGATTTAAAATTATTGTTATTATTGTGGAGCATGAAAATGTTTTCTGCGAAATTGTAAATTTAAACACGTAACAAACAATCCCCGAATCAACAGTAACGTACCTTCACATAACCTCGACTCCACTGCGTCCCCTGTAGCCTCCTTTTCACTCATTTTAATTATATTCAAATCACAAAATCACCACACACTATTATTACACTCCAAAATATTTCGTATGAAATATCAAATTAAGATTTAAAATTAACAAACTAATTCTAAAACTGAATTTATTACAAAAATCAACACAATTAAAACACTCGCATTGAAAACCATGTGATGCTTCACTCACTGAGGCATCAACACTTACTGCGTAGCTGGTATAGCACGCGCATGCGCCTGAATGCTATGCCTGTGGAACCCTTTCTCTCTGTCTTTCTCTCTCTCTCTCTTTCTCCTTCCATTACCAGTGGCGTTAAACGCTTAACGCAACCGTGCCGTTGCTCACTAGTGGATGCGTCATACACCCCCACCACTGTAGCGTTAAACGTTTAACGCAACCTTTCTCGAACTCCCATTAGAAGTTTCACTTCAATATTGTGCCTCCAAGACTGATGATACCCCCGAGAGTGTCAATGTAAATGAATCACTCATGGTTTCCACACAACAACTGGTGGATAATCATTTTTTCTCAGCCTTATATAAGCGGTCGGTGAGAAACGCCAAACATAGATGTCCACAGTTGTATGTATTCCAGTTTTGATAACGTTCATGATTATATTTGATGCTACCAACACCAAAGTAATTGAAGAGATCTGTAGGCGGTTGCAAGTTTCCAAAACTATCAAAATATGTGACGTTATTTCCAAATTTCTTATATGCAACCCAATGAGTTCCAGGACCCTATTTGTCATCTAAATTGATGATTGCTGATTCATTCTTCAAGGGTCCATTTTTCGGTAAGTCATTGTGCATAAAAACTCCTCGAAAATATGGGATTTGCATAAGTTTTGCATATTTTTCAAGATCTCTATCAGTCAAAGCCCTGCGTGGTAGCATCGTTAGAAGTTTTTTGGTTTCAAATATAAACCCATTCGTTTTTTGTATGGTTTAAGATATAATCCTTTACCAAGTGCAATAGCCTCCATAGTTTCATTATGTCTTTTATTCTCTGCTAGTTGTTGTTTAGCCTCTTTGGCACTATTCACGGCTCTAGCAATGCCAGCAGCGCCATCAGCTAGTGCCCCCGTAGCACTCAAGCCGGCAAAGAGTGGCACAAGGAAGGGTAAGATTCCTCCGACTTTTGATGGAACAGGAATGACTCGTGAAACATTCACTCTACTTTTGCCACCGATTTGCTTCACAGCTGCTCTTGCACCCTCAAGTGCCGTTTTGATGGCATTATCTGACCCCTTATTCAGTTTGATTGAATTTTTTGCAGCTCTAATGATTGTTCCAAGTGTCACTCGCTTGACCGTTTTCCCCTTCTTGACTCGTCTTTTTGTCACCCTTTTTTTCGTACATGATTTTCGTTTCGCACTCATCACTGATTTTGTTCCAATTCTCACACCCATACCTAATTTTGTCTTGGCTTTCATAGCGTTTGTTACAAAGAGAGCTGCAACTCTCTCACCAATGGTAGCGTCTGGGGCTAAAACACGCTTCCACGCTCGATCTGCAAGTACCTTATCAGCCTCGTTTCGTGCAGCAATATCGTCCCGATTTTTTGAATACGCAATATCGTGTGCTTTACAAGCAGAATCGAGCGGATTAATTCCTGGATCTTTCCGAGCTAACCTCTTCGCAAGTTTTGTTCCTGGACCACAATACTGGTAGCCAGGTAAATGCAATTAAACAGGGAGACTATTGATGATTTTATTCAAAATCCCGCCGCCCTTCTTCCGCGTACACGATCCGTGTACAATCATGTTCAAAGGAGAACTGATCGATCTCTTATAAAACCAACTATTTATAGATTTTCTCATCAGTTATTATGACGATGGAGTTCAATACACATCGTTCAGGATTGCCAGTCCTCAATTTCGATTCAGTGACTACAAAGGATATTAGAAAGCCTAAACGTCATGGTTCATTGTTGCCCAATACCATTCGAGCAGTTTTTTGTGGACCATCCAATTGCGGGAAAACTAACGCCTTATTGAGCCTCATAGTTCATCCCAATGGTCTGAGATTTGAGAATATTTACGTGTATTCAAAATCTCTGAATCAACCCAAATATCAATTCTTGCAAGAATTGCTGCAATCTATCGACGGTTTGAATTATCTTCCTTTTTCAGATAATGAAGACGTCATCTCGGTTGATAATGCGAGAACAGACTCGTTATTCATATTCGATGATGTTGCTTGTGAAAAACAAAATAATATAAAAGCCTATTTCTGTATGGGAAGACATAAAAATGTTGATAGTTTCTACCTGTGTCAATCATATGCTCGCATACCAAAACATCTTGTGCGTGATAATATGAATTTCCTTGTATTATTCAAACAAGATGAAATGAATTTGAGACACATTTACAACGATCATGTAAATACAGATATGCCATTCGAAAAGTTTAAGGAATTATGTTCAGCTTGTTGGAAGGATAATTATACGTTTTTGGTTATTGATAAAGATAGTGATATAGATGCGGGGAGATATAGAAAGAATTTCGACTGTTCCATTCGAATAAATGATGGTTGTGTGGGGGCCAAATGAACAGTTGTTGACTAGAACTCATTGAGTCAACATGCCTTTGTCCAAAGATGAGTTGTCTAGGCAACAGGAAATTTTGCGTCAGATTTCTGCAGCACGTAAAGCTATTCAACGAAAACATAAATTATTGAAATTGGGTAGAGATAATGTTGATGATGCAATGAATGAGGTTTTCAAACCCATAATCAAATCTCTCCAACAATTAACAGCCAGAAATGTTGGATTATCCAATAGACAAAATGTGGACTTGTCTGATGATATCCAATTATCTGATGATGGGCGGAGAATCGTTGAGATGGATGTAAATGAGTCACCAATAGCACAACTACCGCTACCTGCAACACCATAACACCAGTTGGGTGACTCGAGTACCCCAATAGCCCAAGTACCGATACCTGCAACACCACAACACCAGAGGGGTCACCTAAGTACCCTAAAGCGATCATTAAAAGAAAATGAGGATATGGATAGCTTCGTCTCTGCAGCTGAAGATTCGTTCAACGATAAAACATTGAGTCAGAAAATATTTTCATCATCATTGAAAGACTCTCACAATGATCCTCATAATGCAAGTGAAATGTCATTTGGAAATATTTCTTATGGTGATCTGGATGAAGATAGTTTTGTTTGGAAATATTTAACAGAAATCAACACGAAAAAATGGGATAAATCGTATGGGGTTTGTAGACTAACCCGTAATTTTATGATTGGAAATTCACCCATATACTTTGAAGATGGTTTTATCAAAGTTAAAGAAGTGAAATATTCATGTACTGCGGGTTTACTAGAATTACTCATTATGAAGAACCCTAATGAAGAGTTGATCAGTGACAGTGATATAGAAGCATATAGAAAAATCATATTATCAAGTAATAAACATGAGAAAAATTATAAACATCGTGGTGGTATACGAGATAATAAGAGTGAGAAATATAGAAACTATATTCCAAAGTTTGTCAAAACTAAATACAGTGGAATGGGCCTTCTACCTACATTTATGAGGGCTCGAAGACCCAACACAGTCGATTATGTTTATTGGGATGACCCCAATGAGCTTGTGGATCGTCTCCGCCTACTCATCGCTTCGCAAACAGCTGGAAATCCCAGTCATGATAATGAAATCATCTCAATTATTGAGGAACTCCGTGAAGCCAAAATGATATATTAGAGTGTGATAATCTCAATACAGCATCATTCGAAAAATGAGTGTTGACGTGTTCGATCGTCACTTGAGTTCTGATACTAGAGGATCCCCCAATCGTGGCCTACCTGGCATTGAATTCCAGTTGACTGTGGATGGCCATTATGATCTTCAAGACAAAAAATTGTGTAATCTTGCGAAACCTGAGAATCTGCAGGATGCTGTTACATCAGAGACATTGTATGAAAACATTGCTGAATCACAACGGAATTTCAACCTCAGATTGGCAGATCTATTCAAAGGAATGAATGAATTCAAGGTTCAAGAAACAAAACGACTGCATGACGTGAATAAAAAAATTATTGACTTGCATGAGGATATGATGTTGAGGTTCACCATTGTTCATAGAGAACTTGAGAAATTGAAACAAAAAATTGGAGTCAAATAGTTTCAAAAAATGATGGATAATAAAGTAGATGTTGTAACGGAACTGCATAAACCAGCACGTAGAAATTATCCTCGTAGGCGTGTTAATATACGTGACTTGGATGAGACATGACAAGCAGACTTGGTTAATATGACTGCTTATGCACGAACGAATAATGGAAATAAATTTTTGCTCACTGTAATTGATATTTTTTCCAAATTTGCTTGGGCTGTACCGATAAAGAGAAAGAATGCTCATGATGTTACATTAGCAATGAGTTCAATTCTCAAACAAGGATGTGTACCCAAACATTTACATGTGGATAGGGGGAAAGAATTTTATAACTCAGAATTTCAAGCATTAATGAAAAAATATAATGTAATGTCCAAAAATTAATTTCCTGAAAAATTATTGATTTTGAAATCATGACCCATTTTTTTTGGGTCACTCAAAATGCAAGAATAAGTAATTAATTCCTGAAGAATTTGTCATTGCTCAAGCAGAACAATTTCGCATCAGTAAAACTGCGCAACTTCGACATACGAAATAAATGTGAACGCTACACGTTGCCACAGGCCGAAAAATTAATAAGAACAAAGGTCATTTCAACAGCCAAGAATAAATCAACTCACTAAAATCACAACCGTTGCATAAATTGTAATCCATATGAAAAATCAATCCATAAGTCAGTCGTCCATCGCTCCTCGATCCGCAAGGTCAAGTCCTAAAGGGGGTCTTTTAGAGAGTTTCCTCAGTCTTTTATTCTTTATAGTAAATTGTGAAACATCGACATAGTCGGCATGGAACCACATATAAAGAAATGAAGATCTGAATTCGTGATTGTATTCCTCTGGGAAACCGTCCTTTTGATTTTTCGTGGTGATCGTGGTGACGTGTGACGTGAAATTAGGCGTTCGAAATGTTTTCCATCGATCCATACCCGTAAATATCAACTGAGTTACTGTAACTGTCTCGATGGGATTACTTCGTAGGAAAGAAGTCTCGAAAACCCACTGAGACGTTGATTAGAAGTAACCGCGCATTAGTTGGCAAGCCTGGTGGAAATTGTTCACTTAATCGATCTGTCCTTTCGACCCTCCCAGGTTATAATCCGCAAGAGTCGGTATAACACGTGGTGACTATTGAACAAAGAGTAGATAGTGATCGGGCGAATTGTACAGGGATCCCCGTCCTTAAATCGAGAGCGGTGTCATTTCTTGCATTAAAAGGGATATCGTTAACTGTGTTGTGGTGCGGACAATTAACCGTTTCAATCTAGTAGATAAGTCAAATTTAAAATTCAAGTTCCTCCAAAATCACAAGTGAAAGAAGGTAGTTTCATTTAAGTACACGCATATGGCCTAAAGTTGCCCGCGAGGAAACGTAATGAATCTAGTCAAGGATTCATAACCAAAAACTAAATTAAGCTTCAATTAACCCTCATTAATTCTTAGAAAATCTTACTCAAACCTTTAAAATGATTAGCATTTTATTTTTGGTAAAGCTAATATAATTACAATTGTGGAACTGCCACAAAGTGCTTAAATTGTAAAAGAATAATCCATGTTGAATGATCTCTGAGTGGAATGTAAACACCTCCATCCTAAATTCGAATATTTAAAAATCAGTAATGGAAATTAAGTCATATTTATCGCGTCCGTAAAACTTGGAAGCACGAATAAAAACCTTTTCTGAAACATATATATATTTCTATTTACTCCTCAAGACATAATTAGAAATCTTTCTTAGCTTTGCACGGCGAAAGGACTGTAGCGTCGTCCTCATAAAATATAAAAGAAATAGAAGATGGTATTTCGTACTATCTTTCTATTGATAATTCTAACCTAAAATGTACGGAAACATTTTAACTTAAACCCTAAAGTTGTCCTCCGACGCTGGGCAACGTCTCCGGACATAACAATAATATCAACATGTATTTCATATTCAGTAATTTGAAAGCGTCAATATGTGAGCGATTCAATAGGACACTGAAGAGTAAAATGTGGTTTCAGTTCAGTTTGCGTGAGAGTTACCGATGGATTGATATGTTACCAAAGCTCCTGAATGATTATAATAGTAGTAAGCGTCGGACTATTCGTATGAAACCTGTTGATGTGACGAAAGAAAATGTGAAGAAATTACAGCTTATGTACGCTGATTTTAGGGTAAACAATAGACAACCGAAATTCCAAGTCGGTGATAAAGTACGCATAAGCAAAGCAAAACATGTATTTGAGAAAGGTTATACACCTAACTGGACCACTGAATTATTCACTCTCAGAGCTATTAATAATACTAATTCAGTAACATATAAATTGAAGGATTATGAAAATGAATTAATTAGTGGTAGTTTCTATGAAGAGGAGTTATTGAAAACGAAATATCCTGATGTGTACCTCGTGGAGAAAGTTTTGAAAAAAGTTGGAAATAGACACTATGTGAAGTGGTTGGGATTCGATAATACTCATAATAGTTGGATAAATATTGAAGATTGATGGGGAAGGGGGAGAAAAATTGTCAAGTAGGGAAAATATATAAGTTTTAAGGTGATGATTGTATGGACCATTTGAATAAAAAACATTTTCATCATAAAACTTGTCTGTTTATTTTGTCAACCAATATTTATATTATTCGTCTTAAATCCATAGGGTAAAGTATCTGTTGCATAGGGTATGAGAATACGTTTATCATCATACCAACTTAGAGCTAATCACCTTTAAAACCATAAGGCAAAGTGTCAGTCGTACCTGACAAGAGCACTCGCTTATCATCATGCCAACTTAGAGCTAATTTCGTTTGATTAATGGTATATACATCATGCCTAATAGATCTAATCATATTTTGAAATTCTATAATATTTTTATGTTCCATTAAACATGCTTTATAGTCATCGAATGTGATACGTTTCAACGTTGATTTTTTGACTCCTTTAGCACGAGATTTTTCACATTCTTTACCAAAGACTTTCAAAGTATACATTTTTGCTCGAAGTCCCACAAATTCCGTCATTATTTTGCCATTATTCTCATCTTTCATTAAACCTAATTTTTTCTTATTGACCAATGGCATATTATATACATTATTTACAGGATAATCTGAAGTATCAAATTTATGTATATCATTCTTCATAATTTTATAAATATCATCAACTTTGAAACGGTAAATCAGACTATCTGTGTCTGTGTATAATAATTGAGCATTATTATCAAAAGAATTTTTGAAGTGAAACTTCTTTACGCGCGTCATGGATTTTCGACCACCGGAGCAAAATCGACTCAAGATCGTCACGAAAAACCGTCATAGCGAGGTGGGGGTAACCAGACCCCTGGGGACCCCGACCACCGCTCACCATTCACTGTCGCTCTTAGTCCATACGCCAAGGCCATTGCGTGTCCATTGACATTTTTTATTTTCTCCAGTCAGTTTTATGATTGGATTTTACGTTTTCGGGGTCGCTGATTACGAATATGATAATCGTTTTTGCGAAAGCACGGGCCGTCTATTTGTTTATAACGATTTTATTGTTTAAAACTCACTCTCGCAAAAACGGTTATAGATAGGAAGAAAAGTTTAGAACAAAAAATGTTCTTCATGTTAAAAGACAGATTTTTTGTGATATAACTTGGTTCCCTAACTATCACGGTTAAAAAGTTATTGTGGGTGGGAGCAACTCAGACGGCGCGCTAACAGTTTCATGCAGCGGGAGCGCGTTTCAGGACCGATTGTGAAGTATCGATGAGAGATAGAGCAAAATGGTTTGGATCAAAAATCTTTAACATAAAATAATACATTAAATCACTCATTAGACTCTTCGCTCTATCTCCAGTAGTTACTGAGATATTTGCGTTTGTGTGCCAGATGGCGTGGCAAATGACTCTTCCATTGCACATTCAACTGTAATCATCTCGGTAACTATGAGTGATAGAGACAAAAGTCTTATAACTCAATAGATGCATCGTAGAATAACAAATATTTTCGGTTTAAAACATTTTTTTTTATCTTCATTATTTCGAGAGATATTTCCAACGCAAATCAGACTGACTACGCGGTTTGTTCACTTGAGCTCTCACGATGAGTTAGAGTCTAACTTGCTTTGGGAATATCTCTCGAAATAATGAAGATAGAAAAAAAATATGGTGTGTCGTGAAGACACGCGACAGAAGTGAAACTTCATGGGTGCATTTGATAGGATAATTTTCTTTTTCTCGTTGACGGGAGAGGGAGAATTTTCAAAACTAATTAATCGCTTTTCGCCTGAACGTATAGTAAATATGACTACGGGCTGCTAGAGAGAGAGAAGGTCGTACGTTTCACTCTTCCCCGATACACGGAGGCAAGCGAGACACGGCCCCCACTCTCTCAACACTACGTATTACCCCCACCTATTTCCGTCACCGAAAAAGGTTGCCGATCCGGATTTCAAAACCCTCCCGTAAGAAGTTTCACTTCAAAAAATTTTGCTCTATCTTTCATCGGTATTTCACAATCGGTCCTGAAACGCATTCTCGTTTCGCGAAAGTGTCAGCGCGCCGCCTGAGTTGCTCCCACTTACAATCCTATTCAAGAAAGCTCATACACATAAATGAACATCGTTAGAGTCGAAAATATCTCGAAAACGCGTAAGACTGATTCCTCATTGGTCAATGGCAATAGGTATGAAGTTGGTTAGGTTTCACCCGAGAAATTTGAATGAGTGAAAATCCACACTTACACAGCGCGCGCAGCGCGCTTCACTCTCTCGTAACTTCTTAACCGTGACAGTTAAAAAACCAAGTTATATGACAAAAAATGTGACTTTTGACGTAAAGAACATTCTTTGTTCAAAAACTTGTTTTCCTGTCTCGAATCGTTTTTGCGAGAGTGCGTTTTAAATAATAAAATTATTATCAACAAATAGACGGCCCGTGCTTTCGCGAAAACGGTTATTATATTCGTGATCAGCGACCCTGAAAATGTAAAATCCAATCATAAAACTGACTGGAGAAATTAAAAAAGACAATGGACACGAAATGGCCCTGGCGTATGGACTATCTCGTAATGGCTATGGCGTATGGCGTATCTCTCACAGTATTGAAGTTTCACTTCCATCGTGCATAAGCTTGACACACAGTTTTTTTTTTATATAATTATAATGAAAATCATAAATATATGTTTTGGAAATATCGAGAATAGTGAACCCTACATATATTGGCTTATTGCATCGAATTTTCGTACGACTCATTTGAATAATTACCAAGTCTTTATCGAAGATAATGCTACTGTGGAAATTGGATTTAGCTATCCAACTCTCTGCCCCCCATCGACCCTCCCATTTTGTTATTAATTTCACATCTACCTGTTTTCTCACATTCTCCATTGTTTTTCCAAATACTGAGTTATTCATCAGTTTATAAAAATTTTTCTCAAACTCATTTTGAGAATTTTTCCGGAGATCCGTATTGAGATCAATATATGTCTTCAACCATGAACTTTGAGAGAATTTTAAGATTCTATGGACTTTCGATATTTTTAAACCTAAACTGCAGTATTGCTTCAGATTCTTGTAATGAACTATATAATTTTTCTTTGAATTAAGAGTAGTCAATAATTCCGGCAACTTTGCTTTCCCATTAGGCGGGATGATATGTTCAGGACTCAAGGGTAAATCCTTATGTTTCTCGTGGAAATCCTCGGGATATTCTAGATCAACTTCTAATATGTAACCAACAGTTGAATCATCAGGAATATCCTGAACGTTCAGCGCGTTACAGTTTTCCATCCAGGTGAAGTTTCCATGTGGTAAATAATGACTCATTGCTGCTCCATATAAATTGTTGACATCATAATACATTAAGTATGACTCTTTTTCTTGATCATTATAATCAGCTCCCATATATCGATTATTCGCCTTCCCATATCTATTTGAGCACTGTGATAGTCCTCCCCTAATACCCTTTTCAATGAAAAGGAGCATTTCAGGATCTTTGAATAATTCCAGCCGAACTTTAGTCATTTTTAACATGGCGTCAAAAGTAAGACCAGGGGCAGTGTAGTAATGAAGAGGGTCCAAGTTGTATGAGATGAAACAACTCTCTCGAAAATTCTCAAAAATATCAGCTAGTAACAAGACATCCGTCTTCAGATATAAATCAGAGTATTCACCAAGTGTGCGGATACCGAAATTTCTCCAAACGTCACAAGCATGGTTGTAATCGAGGTCTGATATGTGCTCATCATTTAAGCGAGAGTAGAAATTTTCTTTCGGTGGTAGTTCTCGTTCACTCAACTTTTCCCAATGATCGATGTATTCATATGGGAAAACTCCTTTTCTTGTGACAAGCTCAAACTGTTGTTTATTTGGATAGTGAAAAGCAGTTATTTTCTTTTTCTCTTTATCTACATATGACGCTAATTTATCTATGCTACTAGCCATAGAGCGGAATGAATCGATGAATCTCAAGTGCACTTTTGTTGATTCCACGGATTTTGTGAAAGAAATGTACTTTTCTTTATTGATGGGAAGTAATGTCACTCCACCATCGAACTGTTTGACTAGAGCTTTAATGAAGAAGTGTGAATCGTAGCCAGATAGATTGTGGAACACTACTGGAATTACACACGACTCTGTGTAATTGAGATTACAAGCAGGGTGTGCAGCACCTCGATATCTTCCTGTAAAATGAGAGTGGTCACGATGTTTCACAGCTTTTTCTGTGAAAGCTCCGCCACAAATGTAACAAGTTTTGGCTAATCTATACGCTCGTTCCATCTCAGTAGTCAAGATCATGCGTTCATTTCGTTTTAATTCAGCATCAACTTTCAAAGCCAAGATGCGCAACTGCTCAACGAATCATTCAACACAGTCTCTTCCACGATAAACACAAAATTCAGACTTGGAATCATCGTAACTACATTTTACATAAAACCCTGCACTGAAAGGTACATGATTTTGATATATTTGAGTCTTTCGATCGCTGTCTACAGATACTTTTTTCAATAAACACTCAAAATCAGCATATACAACGTATGGCACAGCAAGTTGGTGTTTGAAATTTTGAAATTTCAAAATCCTTTCAGCATCATGTGGAAAAATCATTCGACATTTGTTGATTGACATACAATCCACTCTGTGATTTGTGTACGATCCATTATCTCGAAAATGGCAGAGGCATCTATCACATATAAGTGTCTTATGTTGGGATCCCGAAATTTGTCTACTTACTAAACGAGATAAATTCGAGATCCATGTATAGTGGTGAATTCTCTCTTTATCATTACCAATGTTGTCATGATTGTCAATCATTAGGAGGTGAATCGTTTTTCTTTCATTGTGATGATTTGTGGAAAGATTTTTACTCAAATATAACGGTACAATCCAAGCTTTAACAGATTCCTCATTACTATCAATTCCATAGACATTGATAGGTAATTCATTTATTTTCTCAAACTTTGGAATATCTTTCAATGCTATGGGGTAGTTGAACATATCAAAATGTGTGATGACGGTGTTAAACGGTGGGTATGAGCTCGTACGATGTCGAACTGTTACTTGACATTTAGCTGCCATAATGGACCATAAAAAACATTTCGAATCTTGTTTATTCTGAACGTTGACTACTGCTCTTTTTTTGAAGTGAAACTTCTTTAGGCGCGTCATGGATTTTCGACGACCGGAGTGAAACTCACTCAAGATCGTCACGAAAAACCGTCATGGAGAGGTGGGGGTAACCAGACCCCTGGGGCCCCCCACCACTGCTCACAGTTCACTGTCGCTCTCTCACCGTATCCGCTTACTGAGGTGAGGGAGCCACTGACGAAGGTTCTCTCTCTCTCTTTTCTCTTCTCCTCTCTCTCTCTCTCAGAACCTAGCCAATGACACCACGCCAAGCATCAGCTGCTTGGTTAGTGTACTGCGCCGTGAGTGTAATACAACGAGTGAAATACGTAATTAATTGTGGTTTATTCGATTTGAAACAGAATTTGAGTGTCAAAAATGAGTAGTGACGAGATAGAAGTGATGAACATATCCGTGGCACAAGAGAAAATATCCCCTGAAAATCACCAAAGAAGAGGAGAGTTTGATTCACACAGTGATAACATTAACATGAGGTAAATATAACCAAGCAGAGTTGATAAATATCTCACAAAATACTATTGTTGTTATAGTAGGATTGTTTAACATATTGGCGAGATTGTACTAACAGTGAAATATGATGTAGGGATGTAATTTCTACAACTGAAGCGTGTGCAAATAAGCGTCAAAGGAGTGAGTGGGTGATAAATTGTAGGTAAAAGTCGTTAGTCGTTCGATAAGTCGTAGGTCAGCAACCTTTCCATTATATAAAATTAAATCACACAGTAAAATCCAAGCAAAAAGAAACCATTTTCCACTTAAGCCAGCATGCGCAATGACTATTCACAAATCGCAAGGAGGAACATACGATAGTGTTGTGTATACGTATAGCAAAAAACATTCGCAATCCTTAGTTTATGTAGCTTTATCAAGAGTTACAAGTCCTCAAGGTCTCTATATTGTGCCTGCAGAAAATCAGGTGATATTTCATCACGGACGACGAGAAGACACATCAGTAGCTCAATTGAGAAAAGAATTTGAGAGACTTTCTACGGTACGTTTAAAAACTCTCGATCTAGTACTCTTAGAAAAAATTGAGAAAGGAGATATGACGATATTTTCATTCAATTGTCAAAGTATTAAGAAACATGCAACAGACTTACGAGGTAATGTTGTAAAAAATTCGGACATATTGATGCTTTCCGAAACTTGGTTTGACGATGACAGACATGTTAATGTTGAAAATTTTGATTGCATTGTACAATACAAGAGACCCGGTGTTAGAGCAGGCGGTGTAGGTATATATCAAAATGTTAATAGATTCCAACATGTTGTGGTAAAACATAATGACGTTCATGCCCGTAACCATGAATTCGTTTCTAATCATACATCCTCCGTTGGGGATTTGTGTGCTGCAGAATGCTCTCTGGCTAATGGCAAAAAAATTATTATGGTGTCAATTTATATCTCACCAGGTAAATCAATTACAGATATCAAAGATTTTATCCACCATGTACTTTTGCCATACACAGAGGGTGGTTCAAGGTTATTGAATAAGAATTATCACGAAACTCCGATGATTATTTCAGGAGATTTTAATGTAAATTTCGCGAAGAATGAATCTGTAGAGTTATTGAACTTTTTCAAAAACACCCTTAATTTGGATATGGTTAATGATAGGAACATTAGTACGACTAGACACGGGATAACAATCGATGCAGTTTTTGCACGATTCATTAAGGATTTGAGTGCTAATGTATATATTTCGCACTTTAGCTACCATAAACCAATTATCACGATATTAGGAAATAATATTCGCGAAAGTGACAATGAAAATGTCACATGATTGGCAAATTGTAATTGTAATTTTTAATTGTAATATTGTTGTTTATCTAATATTAAATCATTGTGAATAAATTGAATAATTGTAAATAGTATTGGATAATTGTAAATAAATTGAAAATTTTTAGAACTGTACATAAATCGAACTTCATTCATGTATGAGAAAATATAAGGAAGAGAAAATCTATGCTTCGTCGTTGAATTATTTAACCTATAATCTTCAAACTAACCTAAGAGAGAAAAAAAAGAGAATGAAATGAAAAGAGAGAGAGGAATACTAGTTTCACTTCCGTCGTGCGTAAGCTTGACACACCCATTTTTTTTTTTTTCTAATCCATTGAGGTACTTCAATGAAGCTGGACGTTCCTCCTCGCAATGGATTATGTTTATTTATATTCACTTCCAAATTTATTATTTCAACCAATTGCCAGCCGGAGTCTCTTTCTTGGAACTCGTCCATTTTGACTAAAAGTTTCTCTTTAATATGTTCTTCAAACCACTGTTTTATATCCGTGGAATCGGGAATTATTACATTCTTTGTATTAAAGAATTTATCTTCCTCAATAATGTGCTCATCTTTTTGAATCACATATTTGCATGATAATACGACATTCACTTTTAGATTCTTTTCGACTTTCAATACATTTTTCAATCGTACACAAAGTATTCTCCGTGCATCATCCAAGAATTTGATTATGTCAAGATTTCTCAAGTTGATGATAACACCGGTCTTCATACGGCCCTCAAACACACTCTGCACATCTTCCCATTTGACTCTGTCTGTTAAATTTTCCCGCAAACTTCCCCCAATGACCTCCAAGGCTTTAAACCTTGCTTCAAATGTTCTCATCGCCCCACCACATGGATTAATCGTCTTTTCTCACTATAATTGACACTCACTTTCAACAATTGATTAACTTTCCTCACATGACTTCTGAGATTATTAAGCCACATTTGAATTTCTGTGGGTCTCCTTTCCTGTTTCACGCGCTCATACGCTTCTTTTAAGGACCGCAAAAGTTTTACACACGAATTAGCGTCCATATTGTGCTAGATAGACTGTCATGAAAGAACTAGTGAAAAAACAATGGGTCTTCTTTTAGATTGTTGCACACAGAGATGTGCCTATGGTGATAACCTTAGAAAATGTTATGTGATTGGTTGGAAAAGGGTCACATGATTCATTGGGGAAAAATTTTGGGTTGCTTGAATATTGCTAACAACTATTTGAAGAAATTGTTAATGTTCAACCTTTGTGTAAACAAAACCCTCACCATTTATAGTTTTATAGTCTTTGGAAAGCATCTCTTGAGGTGAAAAATACCGTTAAACATTGAAAGTGCAGTGTGTAATGGGGTATCGGTATAGTTCTATTCTCCCAGAAACAATGGCCTTGAAGTTCTTTCCAGAAATGGATACCTGAGGATTTATTTTGATATACAACCTTTGTGTAGAAAAAACCTCTCAACCTTCATTGCTCCATGGTCATTGGAATGCACCTCTTGAGGTGAAAAAATATTTCAACATTTAAAGTATAGTGAGTAATGAGGTATTGGTTATGATTCGTACCCCATTCTGATAACTAGACGTCTAGAAATTTTGTCGAGGATATCTCTACAGAAACTACTCTCCCTCCAAATTAGTCTAGCCATGGTTAATGAGGGTGATGAAGTAATAAAAATGGGGTACTCTGAGCAATTTGAGAGAAATTTCAGTTGTTACATAGTCTTTGGATGGAAAAACGTTTATAGCCCCCTCATGCGTAATGAGGTCTCAGTATAATTTTGTACCCCACTCTATGAATTGAACGTCTGGAAATTTTCTGAAGGTGACTATGTAGAAAATAGTCTACACCTTGAGTCCGTCCAGACATGCTTAATGAGGATGCTGATAATGTGTGTTTGAGGTAGGATTCATTAAACTGCAATAAAACTGGGGTACATTGTGTAAGTACAGACACCTTAGGTAAACCGCCTACCTGAATTGTGTGGAAATCCTCTATAAGAAAAAAAGGTTGAGTTTTGGAGTAGTTTTCTCTTCTCCATTACATGAAATACCCCCACTCTCTCTACCTCAAGTACATACAACTTTTGCATTTGTTCCCGAAGATTTGGAAAATTTGATGGTGGGGTAAATGGGTTTAAAAGGACTGACCTAGCCCTTTGTAGTTATCTGTTCGTCAACTGTCAAGTGAAGTTCATCGATTTTTCCTTATTTTCATTAAGAGTTGGTAGTGTTCAGTGAAATCAAAATGTATGTACAAGCTGCAAATGGTGTGATTTACCCTTCAAGCTGGCAAGCTTACAATATTGACTATGTAACTGTTCAGACTCTGCGGACCATTGGTGAATACCATTTAGATGAGGAGTTTAGTGCGGGAGGGGGTACGTTCGTGTTACCATTAAACCCAAGAGGCTTCCTGGTTGTGAATGAGGAAATTGGAGTGTACTCTTTCCTTCTTGCCAACGACCATGCTGAATATGTTGATCCTGGATTTTCGGATACACCACGTCATTTGCAGGATTTAAGGGAATTCCAGGGTTATCAATATTCCAACTTGGATGAAGGGATTGAAGATGACCCGAGTGATCTTGAGGATGAGCCCGAAGATCATTATAATAGTCCTAAACGTCCACCACCACCTTACGTACCTCTTCAAGCACCTCGAGAGCCTCCAAGGAGGGAGATCGTTGAAGAGCCCAACGAAATTTATGAACAATCAAAAGTAAGTAGTTATACATTATTCAACAGTCTTCACCATGATATAAATTGTCATTTTTTCATTCATATAATCATCATTTAAGAAGTGAGTTCTAACTATTAAAAGTCTTGATCAGAATCGCAGCATAAAGTTAAAAAATGATGATGAAATACAAAAAATTTTTATATATATCATATAAATATATCATATTTATCTTTTTCATCCAGATTCCTGGGTATGTGATGCTGAGACCGAGAGTTTTGATACCAGAGTGCTGGACCAAAACGAAGAAAAAAGAGTCTTTGGTGGTGTATACTGCCATGGGAATTGCTCACATGCATCTCACAAGGCGTGAGTTCGATGCTGAAGTTGCTGTTGGAGTTGAGCTGGATCCCCCCGCAAACATGCGTCGAGTTGGGCGGACATATTGTTTTCTTTTGGAGTCTCAAGCAGATATGACATTAGAAAGTGACGGGGGTGATGGGGTGAGAGAACACATTGAGCCTATTGAGGCAAGTAATGATGAAGAAGCTGGAGGGAGTAATGAGGTTGATGATGCTGTGGGAGAGGGGGAAGAAGAAGAAGAAGAAGAAGATGATGATGATGATGATGATGATGATGATGATGATGACGAGGGAAAAAAACCAATGGCTAGGAAAAGGAAATCTGGAGGAAGAGATACTGATGATGATGATGATGATAATCATGGTAATTCATTGTCAAAGAAGATGAAAATGGACGAAGGTGGTAGTGCTGGTGCTGAAGAGAATGACGTTGATGATGAGGAAGAAGAGAGACCAATTCCTAGGAAAAGAAAATTTCGAGAAAGAGATACTAATGATAATGGGAATCCTGTGGCAAAGAAGGTGAAAATGGATGAAGGTGGTGCTACTGAGTGGTCTGAGGATGGAGAAGACGATAAGAAGGAAAGAGAAAGGTCAACTGCCAGGAGAAACAAATATGAAGAAGGTGCTGATTATGAACCGGAGATGAAGAGAGGGAAAAAGTGTCGTTCAATATTGTAAGAACAAATTTGTTATTCAAGTAAAAAGGTGCTGTGCTGTGCTGTGCTGTACTGTGTGTGTGTGTGCGTGTGTGTGTGTGTGTGTGTGTGTCTGTGTGTCTGTCTGTGTGTGTGTGTGTGTGTGTGTGTGTGTGTGTGTGTGTGTGTGTGTGTGTGTGTGTGTGTGTGTGTGTGTGTGTGTGTGTGTGTGTGTGTGTGTGTGTGTGCGTAAATTTTAATTTTTGTAAACAATTAAATCGAAAATATAACTTTGATTCTTATATCAAGCTTAAGAAATTTTTTCTGTTCTTCCCTTATCAATGAATCCGCAAATCATGAAACTTTGCTCAAACTCGCCTGCCAAATCCGCAAACTAAAAAAAAAAATGTGTGCGTGGTGGCCACGCGCGACAGAAGTGAAACTTCTCTAGGCTTGAAATGTCAAGAGATGATTGTTGTATGAAAATTTCGATATCCTATCTATGCATAATTCTCTGTCTTGAAATTCGAGAGGAAGGGCAATAAGTGAAGAATACTCGTGGTATTAATGGTAAATATGAATTGGATTTCATTCGACAGTTTAGATTTCCTTGCGATTTAAAAATATTCACGATATTCTCTGCTGCGGTCTTCGGTTTTTAAAAAATTATTATTCGATGTTTGTCACGACACGCTCTGCTGCATTCCTTACTCGTTTTTAGCATGATTATTCTGCGAATAAACTAATCCTCCAATTGATCTGTACGAACCAAACACATTTCAATAATTGATTAAAAACCCATTAATTAAAGATTAACTAACAGTGCATGAATTGTAGGTTACAATTTCACGACGATTCACGGATCAGCTGGAACAGCCCGAATCTTTATGCTGGTTCAACGTGCGATTCCCTATTCAGGAGGCGGCGCCTCCAACGCGAGAAATGTGCAGTGTTCTCATAGCATATAATATGTATGCTCTGAGTGTTCTCACTATGCACCGTAAGCGGAGTAGTACTAGAGCCGTGCTGGTGTGCTTCACTCCCACCACTTTTCGTTACAGCCCTCCCCTCTTTTTCGTTACAGCCCGAGTACCCTCCCTCCGTTTCTTTTCGCGCTGTATTGTTGACTCGCTCTACCGTGCCTAAAGAAGTTTCACTTAAAAAACGCGAATTTAACCGCCAATCAAACCGCGAGGTCGCGAATCAAACCGCGAGGTCGCGAATTAATCAACCACCCACCCACCCACTTCCATCTGACCCCCCTACTAGCCTCCATCGACCATATTTTCGACCCACAGTTGTCGGTGAATTGGCTTTACTTAACTACTACCGACTACTACTCCAAGTGGCTGCGAATTTCCGTGTGCAATCCAGTGATGTTGATGAATTTTGGAATGTATTTAAATGTCATTTCGCATGATTTCAATTTGAAATGGTTCGTTTAATAAATAATTTTTGGAAAAATTCTCATATTTATTTCGCTGGAAATGTAAGCAATATTGATGTTTTTGCAACTCATTTTTATTATTAATGATAAATTATTCATTTGAGTGGAAAAAAACATAGCAACGCAGAGAAATTATTTTGGTTACAGAAGTTAGCTGTACTGAAGCGCGCAGTGTTGATGTGCGCATCTGAGTTGCTCTCTCATTGGATGCGTTTGAATATACCGCGCTAACCCCCACTCAATCTGTTGTCGCTATTCCGAGCTGCGCGCGCTGAGGAATGTTCACTTTCAATTACTCCTGGCGTCTACGTGAATTTCGCTTTTTTTTCCAATTTAGAGGTTTTTCTTGATTAATGTTATCCACTTGCGGCGTACGTTGGACGATTTGTTGAATACAGACGGCGTAATTTTCCGGGTCACGAACTTCCACATCCTTAGGAATCATCCTAGGACTCGTTGGCCGTAGTACCCTTGTCACATATTTGTCATAAGCTGCTTTTTTTCTCAATAATGAACATTCCTGGTCTGTAGCATTATTCAGCATTGCCAACTCATATCCATCAGTTACAAGAGTAACAACAACTCCTTTCCTGTCTGTTCCTGCTCTACCTATTCGTTGAATTAGGTTACTTGGAGCATCAGTTGTTATGTCGAAGCTTATAACTAAATCCAGTTGATCACTATGGAAACGCTCATCCCCAAAAGACGTTGTGATGTAGACATTGGGCTGGACGTTTCCTTCTCCGGATTTAACTCTGCGTAATAACAAGCAAGGGCGAATCCACTCGTTGGTGTCTGACAGTGATGCCCAAATATCAAGTGCAGTCTCTTTGTATCCAGTAAAAATGCCTGCACTGGTTGATATACCGTTTCTATTTGCGTTCTCAAAATGTGAATTTAATACATTGTAAAGCTTCTGAAACTTTGGATGATAATGAAACTGCGGAGGGAGGGGAGTTTCCACTTTTGAAGAACTGCCTGTTAGTGGGCTACTGGAATCATTGGCCTCATTGAGTTTCTTTTCAACATCGCGTAGGAGATTAACAAATCTAGGCTCAATCTGAAAGTATTTAATTAGCTCTTCATTCCTGCAATAATGCATAAATGCATGTAACCCATTTTTAATTAATAATTGAAATGCTTCATAAAACAAGATGATTATCCACATTTTTAGATCATTTTCCTTAAAATTATCTTTCAGTTCCTTTGATTTTTTTAGCTTTTGTTTCACAGCCCGAATTTGGCTCATCGCTGTTGGTCCATGGTGGATATCGATAATGCCAGCAGAACGAAGTACTTTCAGGTGATCCTCAATTATATTTATTAGCCTTGTCTCGTACGCAGCAACGGTGGGGCTCAAAGAAATAACAAATCTCTGCAGACTCCATTGCGCGATGAAAGGCTTAACATCGGGGGATATAAATTGTTTCATATGAAAAGTCTGTACTTCAAGTTTATCAATAATCTCCTTAATTACTTTCATCTGGCCCCCAGGAGTGCTTGCTAGAGCAATTAGCCGATGATTGGGATTTTTTCCTCGTATCTCTGCAATAGCATGAAAATAGATTTCTTTCCCTGACCCTGTCACCACATCATCAACAACAATGCATTTGATCCTGGTTATGTCATGAATTGAGCCACGATTCAAGTAGAATCGTAATTTTTCCGGAGTGATGAATCTTATCTGATGAGATGTAGACTGTGTAATACTGACATCTTCATTCCTACTTCCAGTGATGAGAGCCATTCTATTCATATCCATCTTGAATACTCCATGACATATATCCCTTTGAATGGTGAGGATGGCTTTGGCAGCAGCAATGTAAATAATCAATCCCCTTGGATACCAACGGGTGTAATTATTTAGTACAGATCCGGCAACAATTGATTTCCCGAGGCCTAAATGGATGAAATTAACAATTTTTTAAGTTAAATTTCCCAACTATTACTTGAGTTTTATATTATATTTGATTTTTCAACTTACTATTCGGGAGACATATCATTGCATTCGTAAAAAGTGCCTCTCTAATTAAAGGAAGTACGTAGGGCCTGCGTTCCGCTTCTTTTGGATAATTCCATTCTTTGCCCGCTTTTCGATCGAAACCATCATCCATAACCGCTTTACGGCCTGTCGCCATCATACAATTACGCGGTGATATATTATTTGTCTGTAATATGAATTTAAAAAATTACATACATTAATTTATCTCCTGTTTGATTTTGCCACGAAATAAATGAAAAATTTTGTTTAAAAAAAACTTTACAGTCTAATCAAAGTCCTCTCCCCCCCCTCCCTTTTACAACTAGCTTGTGCACGTTAATTATTTTCGCGCAACTGCATAGCGCTAAGTTTTTTGAAAATTATTTACGATCATAATATGTTATCGAGAACAGTGCATTGACCGTTTAATAATGATAAATCCATTTTTCACGTCGAACATTGAATTATTGATTAATAAATTAATAGCGAATATCAATAATGTCAATTTGAAGGATACCAAAGTAGTTTTATTTAAGTTATTGAATATTATATTCTAGTAGGGTACGAGTTTTTGCGACTTAGGACACTTACATTTTTAATGATTATTTATTGGTGAGCTGAACGGGGTAATTAATTGAGACGGTTTATATATTGAATGCAGAGTGGCGCAATGCAAGGGCAGTTATTAAATACTAAACGCGGACCATGGAGAGTGACTCCACTGTAGTAACACGGCGTCGCGTCGAGGCCCCTTAAGGAGATTCTACAACAGACGCGCGTTGTCAGTTTACGCAACGTTTCTAAGGTAATTAATGAGGTGATGCTACAATAGATGAATCGCAAAACGTACACAATGCTTTCAACTATAAAAAACTATTGAAAAACAGTTGAATTATACCTATTACAACGCAACGTAAACGAAATACGTGCGTTCGTTGTAGACTCTCCTTAATATATTTACTACGGCGAAGCCTCTCTCCATGGTCTGTGCTGGGTATTTAATAACTGCCGTTTAATAACATCACTCCTCACCCTCACTCGAATATCCTTACAAATATTTTTCCGTATTTTATTTCAAAAATCAATAAGCAGGCATGAATAGCAACTTGGATGAGGTAGCACGTCTTCACAATCAGTTGGAGTCCTTGAGAAAGAAGTACAGGAAAAAAATACGGTACGACCCCAGCCTTGGGTTAAATAAATTGAATAAGAGCGTTATGAAGGTTCGTGATGCATTTGTCATTTGCTATTATTTAGTAATCATTATGAATGAAGAGCAATTATTAAATTTTTCGTGTTATTAAAATTTTCACAATAGGATACACTAAATGAGGATCACAACACAAACAAGGACGAAACGATCAGGAAATTGATTGCAGCCAACGAAAAACTCGAGCGATTGGTAAACGAGCTGCTTGTTTACAAATTGAAATACACATCGCTACAGAATGATGCAAGTGCGGCAAGACCTATGAGCAGGACTCATTCAAAAACCAATGGGTGCACATCGTCATCCTCTTCATGTCAGCCTCAATTTACCCCCAAAGTTAAGTGTCAAAAAGTATCTCAGGCAATTAACCCTTCTGAACTCGCGTCTCTCCGCCGACCATCGTTACACGCGCGGTGAGCGCTGCGCCGCCCGTGCTTTACCTATCCCGCTGTTGCCAAGTCTATACGCGGGCATACGCATCGATTCAAATTAGTAATGAAATGGTGAAGTGCAAGAAGGCAACGGTCAACTTCTTGTTGAACATATAATTATTTCGATGATGAATGATTTTATAAGGAAATGTCAAAAGACATTTCCCGACATTTTCTCCTAAAATCACCTATTATCGAAATAATTGCAAAATTGACAAAAATGTTTGAAACTGACTCATCACGGCTCACCACTTTCCTACTAAAATAATAAATTTCAGGACTTTTGTTGGTGAAAAGGAAAAATACATACATAATTACTTGAAACAAACATTTATTATGATTATGTTTACATAATCATTGCACATTCCATTTTGATCTCTTCTCATTATACTTTTTCATTACTACTATCTACAGATAAACTTCACTGATTAAAAGTAACAGGGATAAGCATCTTTTAGAGTAACTGAATATTTTAGAGTAATCTTTGATCATCAATTATCCACGACTTTGACTCTTTGATCCGAAGTCCTCGTACGATTGTCTAAATCACAACTTTTATACCTCCAGGGAGTTATCACGAGCAAAGCACTCCGTGCAAACTATGCAAGTGTGTTCTTTGCAGATTAAGCTCTGACAAACACAACATTTCACAGTTGTCTTACGATTCTTCTTCCTAGGACAGTATTTGCATAACTTTCTGAGTCTATCATGCAGAACGTTTCCCACCACTTTTTGGATGCCAGCAAATTTTCTGATCATAATACGTAAATCTGGAGCCAAAGTTGGAATATTCATACGTTTCGTCATCCATGGTTTTGTCAACTCCTTGGCAATCCCTGTCAAATAGTCTTTACGTGATATAGTCTGGCCTGTATTTTCTTCATAAATAATCCAAGAATTTATGCCTGCTATATCTAAGAGACCAAAGAATACCGTCAGGGGCCATCGACAAGAGCACCTAGCTACACTGTAGTTCCCTCTCATCTGGTCTACAGAGTCCACTCCCCCCTTGGTGGAATTATAGTAAGTAATTACCTCAGGCTTTTGTCTTTCACCTGTCGCTGGATCGATGGCACCAGAGGTATTGCACATTTGTTCTTCTTAGGAATGTAGGAAACTAAGACTTTACCATCATTATATCCAACCAAAGACGAATTCACACCACGGTTCTTGTGATTGACGAATTCGGGAGGGAGCTCTGTCTTGTTCTTCTTCAAAGTAGCGACAACTGTCGTACGATGGTTGTGCTGCAGATAATCGATGAGAGGTACTGAGCTGAAGCAATTATTCATTGTGATGTTACGCCCAGTACCTCAAACAGAAGCTGAAACACGTTTCACCACGTTTGTTGGTTTGTTATCAACTTGGAATGGTCCTGAGGGCTGTTTTCCTGTATAAATTTCCAGAACAGATGTATAAAAAGTGTCTGAATCCACTAAGGCAAATACCTTCAACCCATATCTGTTTGGTTTCATTGGCAGATATTGTCTGAAACTGCGCCTTCCTTTGAAGGCCAACATCATCTCATCCAAAGTTACACACTCACTGACCTTATACATTTTCAAAAACTTGTCAGTAAGGTCTTCCCAAAGGTCTCTAATTGCTGCTAATTTATCAGTCTGCCTTCTGGCCTCACGAGTTTCAGAGTTATCAAATCGAAGAGCACGTAATAACAGACGAAAACGATTCTCACTCATAACAGTTCTGAAATAGCCAGGTGCTGTCCCATCTGCAGCCCATAAATCCCTTGTGTTGGTTCTTGTCATTCGGAGACTACCACACAAATATAATAACCCAAAAAGAGCTCTTATTTCATCAACAGTAGTTGGCATACAATCACGTTCACGTTGATATTTTCCTCGTAAAACATTCAATTTTTCATTTGTGTGTTCCACAATTTTTTCGATGGTATCTTCACTGAAAAAAAGTTCCCTAGTAGCCATTGGAGTTTTTGCAGCTTTGACTGGCCTTGTAACTCCAGGAGTTTCTGTGAAAATGTTTTTCTGTTGAGTTTTGTCTTTCGAGGGCATATTCGTGAACCACTTTGTTTTCTTATCTTTTCCCAAATAATACTGAGGGATTCCAGATGAATTACTTGTTGTCTCCTCATCCTCAGACTCTGTTGTATCATCATCGTCTTCACACTGACGTGTAGGTTCTTCATCTGAATAGTCACTATCACTTCCATCGCCTAAGTCCTCTGCAAAATCACCATGATCTTCTTCCTGCAGCACTCGACGTGTCTTGCCTGCCATTTTTCACTAAAGAGACAATAAAAATCATCTAATACCGCCTATATGTTACCCTACACCTGATGGAGAACTGTCACCGATCCCAAGGAAAAATATGGTGTCATAACCTCCAAATTATCGTCCAAAAAATTAAAAAAATATAACCAAATGTCATAGGAATTGAGTTGTAGGTAGAAATAAAATTTATTATGCATGTGTAAACAAAAAAATATCCCACTTATACAAACGAAAAGGAGGAGAACACCCAGCACTTTACTACGGGATCTGATCTCCAAATTTCCTGTTTTTATCCGCATAATATCCTATAAATTACTTACCAGTTTAACAACAGTACATGCAAAGATCTCAGGGCTTCAATTTTTACTAAAAATCTATGGGGAATTAAGTAAATTCCTCGTCCAATATTATGATGAACGGATCGGGTGAGCTCGTTCGACCACGTTCAAACAGTTGAGCGTCACTTGGCAACAGCGCAGTTGAAAATTTTAGTCCCTTCGTTACTCGCGCTGGGCGGCACAGCGCCGCTTTCCCAGTTCGTCCGCTCTATTTTTTTTGTTTTATCATTTACTGTGCATTTTTCAAGGCAATAAACATTTTCAGTCTCTTCTAAAGGTTTGAAATTATGCATTCAAATTTTTTCAATTTTTTTTATTATCAATTTTTTGTGTTATAAGCAAAAATCGAAAAAAGGCGGCGCCACGCTCATAGCGTGAGTTCTCAAGGGTTAAGCGGAAAACTTCGACAGGCCTTCAAAATGAACCGATGATTTCCTCAATAAAGAAAAATCGGCGTGAAGCATCTCCGGAAAGGTGGCCACGCATTTAAATTCAATCCAATTTTTGAAGCTAAACTTCTTTAGGCACGGTAGAGCGAGTCGACAATACAGCGTGAAAAGAAACGGAGGGAGGGTACTCGGGCTGTAACAAAAAAGAGGGGAAGGCTGTGACGAAAAGTGGTGGGAGTGGAGCACACCAGCACGGCTCTAGTACTATTCCGCTTACGGTGCATAGGGAGAACACTCATAGCATACGTATTATATGCTATAAGAATACTTCACATTTCTCGCGTTAGAGGCGCCACCTCCTGAATAGGGAATCGCACGTGGAACCAGCATAAAGATTCGGGCTGTTTCAGCTAACGCGTGAATCGTAGTGAAATTATAACCTACAATTCATGCGTTGTTAGTTAGTCTCGTGCATTATCGTACTGAATTAATAATTTATTTTAACTATCATCGTGTGTGAAAATTGTTGAAAAAATTGGAGAGCATAAGGTAGGTGTTCTTGCAGTATTAATGGCTTTTTAATCAATTATTGAAATGTGTTTAGTTCGTAAGGATAAATCGGAGGATTCGTTTATTCGCAGAATAATCATGCCAAAAACGAATACGGAATGCAACGGAAAGTGGCGTAAGGAACATCGAATAATAATTAAAAAACCGAAGACCGGAGCAGACCGAACCAGAGAATGATATTCACATTCAATTGTCAAAGTTTGAGAGCACACGTCGCAGATCTGAATGATAGAGTTGTGACAAATTCAAACATCTTACTCCTTTCTGAGACCTGCTTAGGAAACGAAGAACAATTAGCAGTCCCGAATTTTGATTGTGTGGTGCAGTTCAAACGTTCTCAGGTGAGAAATGGTGGCGTCGCCATCTATAATAATTCAATCAACAATGCAGTTGTTGTTACTGCAAACATGGATATCAATCTACACCAGACAAGTTCTTTGGCAGTGAACATAACAAATGTTGGTGATATTTGTGCTGCTCGCTGTATTCTTGAGAATGGACAGACAGTTCTCGCCGTCGTCGATTATATATCACCGAATCAATCAATCAAGAAGATAATAGAATTCATTCACGAAGTGTTGGTTGTCTATACTCCTGAGGTATCATCTATATTGAAAAAAGATTACCACAAACTACCGATGATTTTGAGTGGCGATTTCAACGTTAACTTTGCTTCTGTGGAAGCTCGGTCACTGGTGAAATTCTTGGATGAAAAATTCAATTTGAAAATGAATACCAATCCAGCCATACCAACGACGAGAGCAGGAACTAGTATTGATGCTGTATTTGCCAGAGATTTAGATCAGTTGACGTCAACGGTATATGTATCGTATTTTAGCTTTCACAAACCAATAATATCATTTTTGAATCACGAGGAAATGGAAATTGTTGAATAAAATCTAATTTTTATTTTTCATGAATATTACGAGAATTCTCTGATTATTGCTCCTTTCACATGTCAAGCCTAGATAAGTTTCACTTCTGTCGCGCGTGGCCACCACGCACACATTTTTTTTTTTTGCTTTTCTCATGATTGTCCCGTGGTGGGGGATGGAGCTGACGGATTATGAGGAGAATAAAGCGGCCACGCTCGTTCAAACCGAGTGAGATCAAAGTATGTAGGACGTCGGAATAAGTCGGTTCTTTTTTTTCATGTTGATATAATTTCGTTATGTTTTAGTTTTATTCAGTTCGTTATTTATTTGTTATTGATAATTTATACATTTGACATATTGAAGAGAATAATTTCAGTTACTATTGCTTTACATGGTAACAATTATTTAATGAAAATAATTTATTACAATGTTTATAGCAAAGTAGATTATGCCACAAATTTACAGCATATTATTGCTCTGTTAGTTATAATATTGAATAAAATAATGACATATTCTCATAATGATAGTAATTAATACTTACTCAATTCTGATTGGTCAATCCCCCACCCTCTTGCACATCACGTGATACCATTTAGGTATAAATGGGGCAGAAATCAAGCGGTCGTGCTCAATTAAATTTTAGTGAGGTTTTCCTCTTGACCTATTTTTCCTACAACCAAAACAGATTTATAAATCCACGAAAATTAATACTGTTGAACTACAAAGACTGTAATATGTTATTTCAAACTTGAGTTAAAGCCACTGGGCAGGAATCAAAAATCAAACAATCATTGTAAATAACGAAAAATGTACAAAAAATAATTGGATATCAATGAAAATGTTAAAAACAAATAATGTTCAAACGGAGATATCTTATCTTATACGGTGAGTAGCTTGAAGATTGTCTAATTAACTTCCCGGGCTAGGGAAATATGGGAGGAAAATCTGAGTATTGGTCATATAGTAATGTGGAAAGGTAAAAGTAAATATTAAGAAACTGGCCGGAAATATTGTGATTAAATTTTATTTCAAGTTTTTTCAAAAATTAATCAATAAATCAACAATTAATGCTTCCACAGTAAAATAATGCATATTTATTAATAAATACGATCGTGATAGCCAGTGTAATCGTTGCCAACGGTCGGTATAGCGTAACCTCGGACTCCGCTATTTTGTCTGCGGGGAATATCATCCTTCCCCTTAATAATCTGCTCACACATATCGGGAGACGTTGGGCTTTCAAACATGTTACGAGGAAACTGTTTAAACAGTTTACGTAGATCACAAGGTTTTCCATCTTCTTTAAAATACTCATGCTCAAGCGCTGTGTTTGCAGTGGGTCTCTTCCTCGGATCCAGCATCAATAATTTGTCGAGAAGGTCAACTGCATGAGCATTCCTCATGTAGTGCTTCATTCTCCTCTGTACACTGCGATCTCGGTTCATGTTGAGCTGCACATTAGTGAATAATGGTAGGTGATTAACTCCTGGCCAAACTGTAGGTGTGATTGAACCACAATAATCACTAATGTAATTCAGCTGCTGTTGCTCTGAATCCCCTTTCATCATTGGCTCCCTGAAATTAAATAATCATGTATTTAATTCTAATTATTGAAGGTTTCTATTAAAATACACAATTTTTATCATTTTTTAAATTTTTTAATATTAAAATCATTCAAAATCAAGAGGACTTACCGTATCGACATCTCACCCATGATGCAACCAACTCCCCACATATCAACTCCAGGGCCATAATTTGTATCCCCTAAGAGAATTTCTGGAGGCCGATACCACAAAGTTACTACCGGAGTAGTGAATAGGGTGGTTTGGCCGACATCAAATGTCCTTGCTAAACCAAAATCGGCAATTTTGACGACTCCATCCTTGGAAACGAGTATATTTGCAGGTTTCACGTCTCTGTGCAGGATCTAAAACCAACATAATGCAGCAAGAAACTAATTTGTACATTTCTACCAGCGAGTTGTAATGGAAAATCAAACGAACAAAAATCTTATTAAATTTGAAAAAAGCAAGCCACACACAATCACCTTCTTGCCATGAATATATGCTATGCCCCTGAGCACTTGTTTCAGCATTTGCCTCGTTTCTTCCAACTCCAATGGGACATCACGATAATGCAAAATCCCAGCAAGATCATGATTGCTCAGCTCAAAAAGGAGACTCCATTTCAAGCGTGAACAATAATGACTTGATGTCACGGTAATAAGTTGAATAACATTACTATGGTCCAGCCCCTTGACAATTTCAATTTCTTGGATGTAATCATCTTCCGCTAATAACTGCCACATACTTATTGGAGCTCTTCTTGCCCTTCACCCTCACCCTGTACACCGTTCTAAAATCAATTACATAATATTTCAATCATTAAATCAATGAGTTTACACAGATGTATATTTATGCGAAATAGTTTAATTGTGTATAGTTAAACATGAAATTACCCATAAGCGCCCTGTGCGATTTTTCGCAACTTTCCCAAACGGAGAAACTCCTTTTTCGATTGCACCACAGTTTTCATTATAAAATAATAAATTTACGTGATGAGAATATTCCAAGTAAGTGTGTAGATTCCCGATTTCTGCAGCAAGTGTCGATCCCAAGCCCTTATAAGGAGTGATTATTATTTATGACGATCTTCGTATCAAGTGTTTTATAAAGCATGGGGCAGTTGTGCAGTTGAATGTGTCGCTACAGCGTTTAGACCACTCGACTTGATAACCAAGCGCGGACCATGGAGAGAGGCTCCACTGTAGTTACACTACGTCGTGTAGTCTTGAGTGCCCCCACTCTCAAAAAATCAACCAATCCAAATACTTGCGTGCACGAGCAATCCCACTGGCTCGGCGGTTGAGACGGCAATGTTCGTATAACCCACAGTGAATGTGTGAATTCTCATTGACTCATCTGATTGGTTGTGCTTCCTCTGCAAACCAGCCAACGGGAATGTCGAGCGATAAATTCATCCAATTAATTTATTAATTCTCAATTATTAATGATCTCAAATGATTTGTTGATATAATCTACGTTGGATTTATACTACATTGTTAATTATGTAATAACACAGGCTTTAATAAATAAAAAAATACCATTGAATTATTGCGCATCAATGAGTTTGAACAATCGGTGAGAATTACGCGCCCCCACATATCCAATACATGCGTTTGTTGCATCAGAAATGGGTAAATCCAACGAGAAGTGTAATAACGTTTCCAAAAAAATAAACTTTGCCAATTAAATGTTTGAATGAGAGGAAAATATCTCAGATCACTAGATTCAAAATTGAATTTCTAGTACCTAGTTAATTTGGAACGTAATAAATAAATAATCCATATAATTCCATAAATACCCATTAACTAACTCGTTCCCTTTTTAGCCTAACCTTGCGGTCAATAGCACGGATGGGAAGTAATTTTGTTCGGAAGGCACAAGCGTTAATTAAACAAATGCTTTCTATAACTGAGGTTTTATAATCTTGAAATCAATTGAGTTTACAATAATTATGATGATTTTATAACTTACGTGAATTACCTTTTTGTTTACAATTGCGCAGATTTGGTTACTGAATGAGTTCTATTATTCTTGGTATAAATGCAGTAAAATATCTATCAGTACAAGTTGATAACGAATCGCGAAAGATTCTATTCATTGAACGTAAGTCATGGGAGACTTGTTGGTTTCAATGAAATAAGTCATGAAAGACTTTTATCAAAACGAAGTTATGAAAACTCTATAGACATTCAAATTGAAATTGAATGTACATGTCCAAACTGTAGGACTGAGAAATTTCAGAGAACGGGTGTCTCTCTACTAGTCAACTTGAACTGGAACTGCCTAACTGTGGTCGACTTGACCTCGAGCTGCGAACTGTGAACTGGAACTGGAACTGAACTGAACTGGACTGCAACTGCCCGGTCTCCAAAAATGTCCCCTTTATATACTCTAGCTCTAGGCCACATCGACGTGAGATTCTCACACACCTAGGTGTGTCTTCTTGGTTGTATACGTTTCGGGAGTAGCCCTGTGATTGGTTCATTTGCCATTAAAGAGCATGAAATCATCATCCTGTTTTCCCAAGTCTTGGATTATAAATTCTATTATTCGACAAATTCCTCAACATGAATCACAGGAAATGGCCAAGGTTTTATAAGCTTTTCTCTTGTTGACCTTCCCGATTTCCTGTTGAATCGTCGTTTAGCCTGATTAAGTATTCTAAGTCCGTCCCATTGTACATCGGAATTTTTCGGCTTCCTCCCAACTGTGCCACCAAGAGTGGGCGTGACTTAGAGGTTTTCCATCTACCTTACTCCAATAGAAACGGTCGATATTTGGGCCGCGAAAGCTAGATACACGTCTTTGTCCACTTCAACCTTGGCTTTCCTTTCTTTTGTACTGTTTTAGAGCGGGGGTACCACACATCCGCTTCAAGTGGAACAGTAGCTTAGATAGGCTTGTTATTGCCGAATTTAGCTCTTCAATTTCCTGTTGAGTCATCGCTCCTGATGATGATTCGGCTTCAAGTGAAACAGTAGCTTAGTCGCTCCTAATATTCTGGACACGTAACGAATAGAGTTTGACTCATTTAACCTTGCTTCTAATATTCTAAATCCGTTTTTCTATTATCAACTTGTAATGATATTTATTTCGGAAATACACCTTTCTCCCTCCATAAATGATTATAATTCATTATCAACGCATTTTTTTATGGTCGTCTCTTTATCTATTTTCAATCATTTTTTCTGGGTCATTTATTTATTATTCAATTCATAGATTTAATCAATTAGACCTTCATATTCGCTTTATTTCTTTGCGGAAATATTTAATTATTAATTATTTTATAATTGGAAAAATGTATGTTATTAACATTTTTCGACGGACGTCACACGTTTTATAATTTTTCATCGAATTTTGTTTGGCAAAACCTTTCATCATTATGCGCATAAATTACGATTCAGGGGAATCATTAAGTGTCATAATTGAGTGTCGAAGCGAATTGAATGAAAGGAAAAAATATAAAATGTTATAGAGCGAGTGTGAGTATTTCCCAAGAGTATTTCTTAAGTCCTGAAAAGGACTTTTTTTCTTCCCCCTCCAGGACGTAGCGGTGGCGAGTGCTCCCCAAAAGTCCAGAACGTAGCGGCGGCGAGTGCTCCCCAAAAGTCCAGAACGTAGCGGCGGCGAGGGCTCCGGCAAAGTCATGAAAATGACTGTTTTTTGCCTCCACAGCGTAGTGGCGGCGAGTGCTCCGGCAAAGTCATGAAAATGACTGGTTTTTTTTCTTCCTCCAGGACGTAGCGGTGGCGAGTATTTCTTAACAGCCCTGAAATGAGAACGTAGCGAGTGCGAGTATTTCTCAAACGTCCAAAAAAGACTGTTTTTTCCCTTCAGAAAAAACGTAGCGAGTGCGAGTATTTCTTGAGTCCTGAACAGGACTGTTTTTTCCCCCTCCAGGACGTAGCGGCGGCGAGTGCTCCCCAAAAGTCCAGAACGTAGCGGCAGCGAGTGCTCCCCAAAATTCCAAAACGTAGCGGCGGCGAGTGCTCCGGCAAAGTCGTGAAAATGACTGGTTTTTTTTCTTTCTCCAGGACGTAGAGATGGCGAGTATTTCTTAACAGCCCTGAAATGAGAACGTAGCGAGTGCGAGTATTTCTCAAACGTCCAAAAAAGGACTGTTTTTTCCCTTCAGATAAAACGTAGCGAGTGCGAGTATTTCTCGAGTCCTGAAAATGACTGTTTTTTCCCCCTCCAGGACGTAGCGGCGGCGAGTGCTCCCCAAAAGTCCAGAACGTAGCTGCACTGCGTCGTGTCGTCTTGGGTGCCCCCACTCTCAAAAAATCAACCAATCCGAATACTTGCGTGCACGAGCAATCCCATTGGCTCGACGGTTGAGACGCCAATGTTCGTATAACCCACAGTGAATGTGTGAATTCTCATTGACTCATCTGATTGGTTGTGCTTCCTCTACAAACCAGCCAATGGGAATGTCGTGCGATAAATTTATTCAATTGATTTATCAATTATTAATCATTTCAAATGATTTGTTGATATAATCTACGTTGGATTTATACTGCGTGGAAAATTATGTACTAACTGTGACGAAATTCCCAGCGAATTCGCCACCCCATGAGCAGTAGGGGTAATTATATAGGTTTAGAGCGAGAGAGAGACTAATCCACATCGCGACAACATTCCGGTACGCGAATCGCAACGGGCAAAGTCACGGTACTTCCCGGGATAAGCAAGAAGAATAATCCAGTATCAACTCGCGGCAGCTCCCTCAGGCCGATATTACCGTTCAATCAACGACTAGAAGGCTGAAATCCTACTTTCCACACACCATATACTTCAGTTTAGTTAATTTCCGGTTCAGATTATTAAAATACAGAGGTTTTGTCTACGTAAATTCGGTTGAAGGGCCAAGGATCACCGCGGATCAGGGCCGACACCCTGTGCCACCCAGTGCATCTTTGTACCCCTTCTGGGTTTGTTTGAAGAGTGAACACATAGGTCGAGTTGAGATACTCGCGCTCCCCTTGTCGCGAGAGTGTTAGAAATTTCCAGTTATCGCAAATTTTGGTTGGAAGGTCATACGGGGGCGAATTAGCTCATCCCCTTTGTATGAATTGCCTGAGCTTTCGGTTATGTTTAGTATCGTATCGTTGGCGAAGTTTCTAATTACTCTCCGGAGAGTGTCCTCTATGGATAAGCTACCTGATTCCGGTCGTAGATGAGGGCAACAACCACACTCTAACCTCCCTACGGTTTTGATTCAAAGATATTACCGCTCCAGTCCTTACACTATAAAAATTACAAAAATAATTACTCACGCAGCTACCTCCAATAAATTCAAATTTGAATAAAACTTGCGCCTCGCCGCCTTTTCGCGAAAGTTGATACTCCCACCGCGCGACGACGCCACCGTCCGGTCGGTCTCCCCACTACTCGGACGCAACAAGTATCGCGCTCGAGCGTCACCATTACGTACCGCATGATCAGTCGTGAACATACCTGTGAACAGACTGCGTCACATCGAAAATTCTCGTGCCACGCCCTAGAAAAAAACCGTTTTCGAGTCCAGACGACGGCAAGGACACCCAAACTAGTATGGTGAGTACTGGGGTTTGCTTTTGGGGGAGAATTTAATTAATTGTCAGTATATTTATCGCGGAAAATTCGGTAAAACTCACGGCGTCATGCTATCTTCCGTGTAACGACGCCACCCGAAATGGCTGCCGTGTGCGCAGGTATCCATTTGGCCATCAGCTCTCTAAATCCCGTTTCCCTAGCCGTTATCTGAAAATGGACTCTATGCGCGATAAATAAATTATGCTCTCTAAAAATGGACTCTATGCGTGATAAATGAATTATGTCCTCCAAAATTGGAGAAGATATATTGTGAAAATGCTCCTCGTGCTTCTGAGTCGAGCCACATGCTATCTCTGCTCTTTCTATATTTTCCGATGCTCTCTGTTCGGTGAAAGGTTCAGGGAGGATTTCGACTGCTCTCTTCGCCTATTTTATGCTCCCTAAACCTTCATGGCTAACTTCCGGTCGTCCACCGCTCTCTCCTGGCTATAAGACATGGAGATTCTTCATGAGCTTCCTGCTACCGCTCCTTGTGCTTCCGAGTTGAGCAGCTCGCTACCTAATCTTGCTACCTGTGCTCTTTGTCCAACCTGCTTCCTTCCAGAAGCAGGAAAGCTAGGCTTGCAGCACCCATGACTGTTGCAACTATCTGCTCTCTGATATGCTAACTAGCTACATGGGATGTTATGGAGTCCGGTTGGGTACGGAGAAAGTAAATTATGAATTATCTGCGAATGTTTATGGTTGGACTCCTAACTCTCAATTAAATCATCGTGCTTCCGGCCACTTGTCCTGTCTATTCGACCCATCTTGGCTGAAATTAGCTTTCTTGCGGCAGCTATGCCATATGCTATCTACACTGAATCGGGAAGCTACGTCGTTACACATCTCCACGTGCTCCTACACGACGCGAGACGCTATCTCCTAAGTAAAATCGTTACCAATAGCCATCTTGGTCAATAAAATACCTGATTCATGGCAGATTCTGATTCTCCAAGCTACCTAATGTCTCTCAAAATCATATTTAGATTGTCGCGATGCTCTCTACTCCAGTGGCGAATAAAAAAATATGGTGTGTCGTGAAGACACGCGACAGAAGTGAAACTTCATGGGTGCATTTGATAGGATAATTTTCTTTTTCTCGTTGACAGGAGAGGGAGAATTTTCAAAACTAATTAATCGCTTTTCGCCTGAACGTATAGTAAATATGACTACGGGCTGCTAGAGAGAGAGAAGGTCGTACGTCTCACTCTTCCCCGATACACGGAGGCAAGCGAGACACGGCCCCCACTCTCTCAACACTACGTATTACCCCCACCTATTTCCGTCACCGAAAAAGGTTGCCGATCCGGATTTCAAGACCCTCCCGTAAGAAGTTTCACTTCAAAAAAATTACGCGAAAAATCATCCAGCTTGGAATACGTTCATAATCGCGTCGCTGCGTCTCTCTCTCTCGCTCTCACGCTACCCTCGCTCACTCTTTCTCTCTCCGTTTGGCGTGTGCACGCACAAACCGTTATTCTGCTCGTCTCTCTGGCTTTCTACCCCAGATATCTCTCTCTTTTGCTTGACCAAGGTCAACTGGTCATCACAGGATTATTTATTAAGGGTTGGAGAATATTCCAGATTATGTATATATATGAGATACTTCAATAGAGGAACACGTAAAACTTATCCCATGCTTATTTATTGACTATCATCCCGCCCTTTTTCAGCTAGTTTTAAGGTTCTCGTTTGATATCTCTTCTTGATAATTGATGTCTGGTAATTGCTGCTTTGTTCAACGAATCCACCCCTCTCTCCACGACCCGCACACTGAGCAACCGAGCAATTCCGTACCCTCATATTCCCCACTATTCTATATTCAGTTTTGCATTTCGAGTTCCAGGGTAACTAGTATTCAGTTTTAATGAGGTTTTCGTTACGGTTGCGGTTCGTCGATTCCGCGTTGCTGAAAATCAACTGGCGCCCTAAATTATTGAAGTAAGGTTGGATCGAGCTGCTAATTATTCCTGGGATTCAGTTTCCATTTCGGTAAGGTTTTTGTTGTTTCAGAATGGTGGACATATGAGAACAAAGCTAATGATCCGCCAGGTTTTGCGTTCAGTCGATGAGGATTATGGGAAGTTATGGTTCCGTTAGAATGATAGGCGAAAATTCATGACATAACATAGAAATAAATAAATAAATAAATAAATAAATACCATTCAATTTTTTCACAACATTTTCCATTAAAAAAAAATCTTTATGCAATTATTGCGCATAAATGAGTATAAACAATCGGTAAAAAATACGCGCCCCTACATATCGAATACATACGTTTTATAATTTTTCATCTAATTTTGTTGGGCAAAATTTGGATAAACATGAATTTATAATCTTTCATCATAATTCGCATAAATTATATAAATTGATCGGTGGATAAATTGATTCGCGCGCTAGCTATACGAATTTCTGCGTCTCTAGGTTTTTTTGTTATCCTTTGATATTTTTAATTCCACAACACACACACACACACACACACACACACACACACACACACACACACACACACACACACACACACACACACACACACACACACACACACACACACACACACACACACACACACACACACACACACACACACACACACACACACACAAAAATAATTTCGTTCAAAAATTCAAAAATTCGCCTAACGAAAACGTGCGCATTGGCAACAGTGCTAGACTCCTTGGTTCATGCACTGTCCCCATTTTGCTTTACTCGCCTCCCGGTTATTACATCATCCCGGTGTGTGTAATAATTTCCTAGGGAAAAAAATCCAATTAAAACAGTGTCGTGTGCAACAATTGAAAGTGATAATGGATAATAATGTTAATCTTCATGAAGACCTATACCTCAGTGATGATGAATTGGAAATTGTAAGAGAGCATAGTTTGAGATTATAGTGATTACCATAGCTACTTTATTACTTTTCACGCTTTCCAGGTTGCCCCAATTGTTCAAAACATGCCCGATAAAAACGCAGAGTTGGAACAGTTAAAAAAACAAACAGAACAGCTCCGTAAGGATTTGGAAACAGCGAAGGAGTATTCCAAATTCCTTGAGGAGAATTTGTCATCTCTTTAAAAAACAGCTGTCGTGGAATTGAAGAGGAAAGATCGTATGGTGGCAGAACTTCGTCAGGAGTTAGTAGAATACTTTTTGATTTCCTTTAATTTTAATTGATTTCATGTGATTTCCTTTGAAATCACGATGGCACAGATTTCGAAGGATTTCATGTGATTTTAATATTGCTTTCCCACACACACACAACTTTCCCAAATAAATTGGCCCTCGGAATAATATCAATCTTCCCTTTTTCCAGGTTTGCTAATGCTGCTGTCAAGGGAAATGGCCATGACATTGACAATAGTCCAAGAAGGAGACACGGTTATGCATCAGCAAAGAGAAGAGAAGGGTACAGAAGAAGAAGGAACTCATCGCCTCACAGGCATAGGATAAATTGAAATATTATATTATTGAATTTTGTGACAAAATTTTTGTATATTTTTTAAAAATAAAAACAAAATTAATAGATCGGTATTATTAGCTAATCGCCATACATATTTAAACGATTTGAACGTTTTGCTCTGCTGGAGTGATGTGTTGAATGGGGATTCTTTCTCGAGCAGTGACGTTCTCCCAATTAATATCTCCCAGTGCGTTTAAAATTTGGGGAGTTTGTTAATTAAAGTATGATATAAACCTCTGTCTTCCAAACGCGTAGTAAACGAAAAGAAGCAAAATGAAGTTAAAACATTTAAAAATATAATTATTGATATTTGATGAGTGATATACAAAAGATACTTAGTTATGTAAATAATATCAATATTGTGCAGATGAACTATTTCGTGTTTTAAAAGCAATAAATGAATTATAAAATTATTGGGAGAATTTTTTTTTAACATTACCCATACTCCTAAAACAAAGTTCTGATTCAAGTCGAACTCTACCTGATTTCAGTCGTTGAATCGACCTAAATTTTTTTTTGACTCGATTCAGGTCGATGCAGTCGATTCAAGTCCAATCGTACCTAGTTCAAGTCAAACTCTATCTGATTCAAGTCGCACTCTGCCTGAATTGAATCCCTGAATCAATCTGATTTTGTTTCAACTTGAATCAAGTCAAAAATCTACCTAATTCATGTAGAATTTTCTACCTGAAGCAGAACGGTTTTTTTTTTTCATGTAATGACGAAAATTTTCCGTAAAATTTTCATTAAGAAAAAACTATGAATTCTATAAAATATTAGAAATAGTAAATCTTCTAATCTCATGAGATGAAAAAACATCTATACATATTTATAATGAAATATCTCGATTCACCACAATATTTCTCTCTACACGATTAATATCTCCATTCACGCCGAGCCAAATCGAGATACGCGGTAGCGTATCGGCCAAGTATTTGTTTCATAACCTCACATAACAAGGTCGAGTGCTACCAAGTATCTATACACGACACAACTTCCCCTTCCACTACCTCCAATAGGTTTTTTGGTGCTATTAAATAAATGTCACCACTTACACCGAAACTGCCCTTAGTTACATTATATAAATCGCCTTTCCGCTATCCACTGATGTTGCTATTTATTTAATTAATTTAATATTAACGAAGATATGTGCATAGCAACGAGTTACTGTGCACATTTTCACAAATTTTATTATCTCTGTATGGAATAGTCAGATTGGAGCCACTGAGTTGGCTGCAATGAAATGAACGTAATCGCATTTTTATTTTCGATGTTCAGCGATTGCCATCAATCGGTCGGTAACTCTAGGGACTCTATGTCGGATCTAGTGTTTTACGCGACATCAGCGCCACTTTCTCATGAAAGTCTGTTTCTTTGCACTCAGATGGCGCAATAAATTGATTCCAAAATTGATTTGATTCTTGATGGTTTATTGAGGAATAGAAAAAACAAGTAAGATTGGTAATAACTTTTTAACCAATCGATGGATTAAATTTTTTTTTCCGGAATTTTCATAATTAAATTATCTACAGATTCGATTGAGATATTTTTAAATTTATCGATTGGTTAAAAAGTTATTGCCAATCTGAAATTGTAAATTTTCAAAAACTGTTTCTCGTTGGGGGTGAAAAATGCAGAATCACAGATGGGATTATTTGGAGCTATTAACAACAGAAAAAATTGAAAACTATCAATTTTATTATTTTTTCCTAATTTTGGTCTCACCCCGAATCTTTACACGGCTCTGGGGGGGTGAACGGTGGGACATAGGGGTGGAGTCATAATGACCTTTCATGTAGAACATTTTAGGCAGTGTCTATTCACACGGTCCACAGTAAATTTTACCGTGGATTCACGGGAGTTTTTACCGTGGATTCACGATAGTTTTTACCGTGGATTCAGGATTCACGATAGTTTTGACCATGGATTCAGGGTCGTTTCTACCGTGGATTCACGGTAAATTTGAAGGTTTTACCGTGGATTAAAGGGAGGGTTTACCGTGGATTGAAGGTCAAAAATGTTTATCTCGATGACGAGTGGTCCTATGGGAAAATGTCAAGAGACATTTTTTATTAGAAATTTTGCCACCTACAAAAAAGGTCCTACAAAAATTGGCACAAAAATTTCATTTCCCTTGTTTTGGCTGTTTATTATGTCCGCAAAACGATAAAAAAGATGCATTTGAAGGTACAGTGAAGGCTATGAGTGAGGTTAGGTGAACAAATTTGTTTCAAGTCTCGAAAAGTGATGAGAAAATTGGCATTAGACCCTCAGATTAATTTCTTATAATAATTAAATGATTAAATGATTTATGCACTGTTCTTTGATGTCATTTTATAATTGTCAATGATTTTTCATAAAAATTGAAAGACATAACCTAGCATTAGGCGGTCAAGCAAGAGGGAGTGAGATGCACACAATAGACAATGTCACAATAAACATCACGAGAAATTAAATTGAAAATATAAATTAGGAAGGAATAAATTGGTGAAGTGGTGACACCAGTTGACTCAGTTTAGTTGACGAATTACTTTCCGTTAAATATCTTGGAACTTATGGGAGATTGAGAAATTTTCATTTGTCACTCAGTCCGTAAGGCGACGTTTTATGGCGCGGCCATAAAACCCAGCCTACGGACTAAACGAGTAGTGATGGTGTGACCCTTTGCGGGTCGAACCGATAACTTCCCGACCAATACTCTCTTCAGTTTAGATTCAACGCGAAAAACCATAAAATCTGAGAAATTCATGCAAGTAAATAAACAACTGCTGAAATAATTTTGCCTAATACCCAATCAGAATCATAAAAGAGAAGAAAAACATTCATTTGCAAAACTCAATTTCTGTAATTTCCAATGTTTTCAATATTTAGAATTCACGAAATTTCAAATTAGGAAAAAAAATAATGTGATGATTTTTGAAAAATTGCTATATTTGACGATTGGGTCGATGGCGAAAAGGAGGGGGGGGGGGGATTATGTGATTGAATCGATCGAACAAAAAAAATTGTATATTTGTATATCAATTATTAAAAAATTGATAATTTGTTGACATTCAAAAGATTGCATTTTATAAATAACTCAATAACCGCTGAAACAATTTTTTCCAAATTCCACTCAATTTTGAGTTACTCAAAGACGCATCGATTGCAATAAAAAACACTTGAATTCCATTGTTTTTCGCGCAAAAAACGTCGATTTCGTAAAAAAACGTCATTTTTTACGATTTTTTCACAAGTTTTACTGAAACTACTCAAAAACTGCTGAGACGATCATGTTCATAATTTGATCAGGTCTAAGCTACATAAAAACACATCGATTGAAAAAAAAAAACTCAAATCAGACCATTAGTTTAAGAGAAAACGCGAGCCAAAATTTTGTTTACACACGCACACACACACACACACACACACACACACACACACACACACACACACACACACACACACACACACACACACACACACACACACACACACACACACACACACACACACACACACACACACACACACACACACACACACACACACACACACACACACACACACACACACACACACACACACACACACACACACACACACACACACACACACACACACACACACACACACACACACACACACACACACACACACACACACACACACACACACACACACACACACACACACACACACACACACACACACACAGACAAACATCTCTCCCAAAATGTCATGAAATGTTTCTAGGGGTCATAAAACGTGGAGATCAGGTGAAATTTCCATTTTCGATTTTCGAACCCATTACAATAACTTCCCTCTAGGATCGGGAAGTTAATAACAAAAAATATTGTTCGTCACTTGGCCGCAAACAACTTTTCTGGCGATTGTGTTCGTAATCTTCGGCTTCGCCTCGGCCTACAAACTCACAATCGCCAGAAAAGTTCTTCACGGCCTCAGTGACGAAATCTACTATTAGGACTGTTCTTATCGCTCTCATTCTGCTCCACAAAAAAGTCTCAACAAAAATTTCGCTATCCTCATAAATTCGAAGATATTCTTAAGAAATAGAGTCCAAACTGAATTGATGAAAGAAGATGAGTTAATTTCCATTTTTGTCACTGACGTATCAAAAGCTCGGTCTTATGGACTGTTTTCGGGCTATAAGGCAGCGCTTCAGGAACGCCACCTAACGGCCCGAAAACAGTCCATAAAACCTCGTTTGATACGTCAGTGACAAAAATAGTCGTTTGTTATTCGGCCATAAGCGAGGTGTCTGACTCGTGCGCCACACTCGTCCATGAAACCTCGCTTTATGGCCTTATGACAAAATATACTATTTTGTCAGTCAGTCCGTAAGGCGACGCTTTATGGCCGCTGCGCGGCCATAAAACCCAGCCTACAGACTGAGTAACAAAAAATTTTGTTCGCCACTCGGCCGCAAACAACTTTTCTAGCGATTGTGTTTGTAATCCTCGGCTTCGCCTCGGCCTACAAACTCACAATCGCCAGAAAAGTTCTTCACGGCCTAGTGACGAAATCTACTATTACGGCCTCAGTGACGAAATCTACTATCAGAATATATCAGTTTTTGGGGAATATCTCGAAATCTGGCAGAGATAGCGCAATTTTTGGAAAGACCTCTTTTGTAGAACCGAAGTAGAGCTGCAAAAAAGGTCCTCATGAAAATTTTGGTATTTCTGTTAAATTTGAAGATATTGATTGAAAACTTAATTTGATTAATCACTTCGATTTGAACAAAAAGTTCAAATTGATGAATTAATGAATGAAAAATATTGAAATTCTTGTTTTATGAACATGTATGAGAGATAATACATGACAAAAATATACGGCAGAAAATTTGGAATGTCTCTCTCAAGGTTTCATCATAGAAAAGAATGAAGAAGTAGTGGAATTTTCAAGAGTTATTGACCAAAAAAATTTATAAAAATATTTTAAATATAAATGTTCACGCGTGATTCAGCTTGCAGTAGATATTCCCAGACTGTGCTCTCGTTTCCAGTTCTTCTGAATACTTATTGCAAAGAAGTTGCTTTAATTTTCCATCACATCATTCTAAAATTATAATAATCATGCACAATCCTCGAAAACAAATGAGTAATGAAGAAATTTTTCTTAAATATCAAATTATCTCGGTAATGAGTGGTTCCATGAGAAAATCTCAAGTAACATTTTTTGTAGCTTATAAAATTTTCAACAATAAATGTCATTTGACATTTCGCCATAGAATCACTCGTTATTGAGATGAATCGAGATTTATCGAGATGTCAAAAATCCGCTTGTGGAAAACCAATTAATTAATCAATTCTTATTACTTCTGCATTCATCATATTTAGATATTAATTATTATATTATCATAATTATCATAATCATCATAAATGGTTATCATATATAATAATGAGTAATTCAATATAACGATAAGAGTTCTGTTTGTCGAAGTGTCTCATCACTTCTTTTTACCTCCTTTTTTTATGCATTTTTCGCAAAACCATGAAGTGTGAACACTTCTACCATTGATTCTAATACATTGAGAATGGTGCAAAAGTAAGCACGAGGCACAGGATATCCAATCTTGCGATATTTGAGAATTTACTCGCAGACATGAATGGCAAGTTTTTGTTGCATGCTGTTTTCTCTTAGTGATGGTTTTTTTTAATACTATCAATGCATTTTGTTCAAAAGATTCAGAAATCAATTGTAGATTGAGATTATCGTTTAAGAAAGGATCTAGCACAGTTGAATTTTGGAAATTTAAGTCCTCGACTCGAATAAGTGATTCTGAATCAAGTACATTCTTTAACAAGTGATTTGGCAGCAACCAAGACAACATTTCTTCTTTTTGTTCAGAGTGATCTTTGCGGAAAAATGCGATGGGCAATTTTTTCCTCCTCGATTGTACTGGAGTGGTAATTGAACCAAGACGTGGCTTTCCTTTGATTTTTATGGGTACTGGTGATCTGATGTTAACTAGCTCAGATTTATTCTCATTGAGTAACTCTGGAGTATGGACTTCCTACAACAAGAATGATAAAATTCGAATAAATGATTATAATTAGGCAGATTATCCTGTAGCAAGCATCATAAGATGAATGTATTATATTTAAAATCTATGGGTAAATACACATACATCTGGCTGTCGAGTTTGAGATTTCAAGACTGGTGAGATTTGTTGGTCAGAGACACTCCATTTTTCGACTTGGATGACAGGTTCAATTTGCTGGCCCCATAGTCGATGTAAATTTTCAATTGCGTGCATATGTTCGTGGAACTGTTCGGGGGTTGATGTCGTAGCAAGTAATATGAGTTTATTGCAATAAGGCAGGAATAATCGTCGTTTTTGTGGCACGCTGAGGTTTCCAGATGATCGTACTTGGCTGTCTATTTTGAGCTTGGCCATCAGTTCAGTTAAATGAGTCATTTTTATCAAATCACTCTTGGACGTAGTACATAACGCTTCAGCTTTTGCCTCCAAAATTTTCACCGTGAAGTTTTTCTTCCACGCGTCTTCAATCATTCGTAATATATTCATTCTATCATCGAAGGCCGATCTGCAAGAATTACTCACAATTAATGTAAGCGAGTTTATCGAGGGTTTTGCCAATGTTTCACGCCCTTGAACTGAACTTACATCGACAAATTCCGCTTCACATATGAGAGGTAAACGGTTACCAAGCTGCTCAGTTGATTCCACTCTGAATAGACGCTGTTTTTTTCTGTAGTAATTTCTCGTCCATCGTTCATTGCAAAGTTTGACATCGAAAATGGGCAAACCAAAATACTTCCTGGCAGCAAAAATGTGTCGGCATGGAAGCAATGAAGATGATGGCAAACCACAGGGACACGAGTCTTCAGTTACTCGCAACAGACCTTTTCGAGTCTGGATGAAGCATTCTTTGTCACAATTACCAGAGATACTGATTCCCTCGTGACGTTTGATTTCCTCCCAAACCAACTCAAATGCTGCATTCGTAAGAACACTCGAAATTTCTTTTTCACAACAATCCTTCTTCATCATCACATTGGTCTTCATGAACATTCCAGCTGCTTTTGCATCAATCTCATCTGTATGTGAATCCAAAAACGTGAAAAATGAACGAAAAAATACCATTAGGGTACTTCGTTTTGCGATAATTTGTTTCATTTTTTGATTTATACATTCCACCCTGTTGTTAGTCGTGTTTTTAAGATTCCCTTCAGTCATGTTGAAAACTGTCCATTCTTCTCGAATCTCATGCCAGTTCTTGTTGTAGTACTCAACTACATGTGCTGAGACATTTTTGCAAAATTCAGTGTGAATTTGTTTGTACTCCACTTCTGATGAACTGTAAGCAAGTCGCCGTAAGAAATTAGCGACTTTATTTTTTCCCCTGTCGGTAATTTCAAATTCTGTGAGCCCATTGCTCGCCGGAAGGCTTGCAATGTATGAAAGAGATAGATATAAACTGATGGACTTCTCTTGGTCTCTGGATTGTAAAAGAGCTGTTTCAAGGCTGCACGGCCCACGTGATCCTTGTCACTCATGAAACATTTGATTTTAGAACATACATCTCCGTTGTTCTCTTTGAATTTGGACAAAAACCAATTAACTGTTGGTGCATCTTCAGCTTCGAGTAAGCCAACGGCAACAATTTCGCTCGCTCCATTTGAATCCTCAACTAACATGATCATGACTGTCAAATCACTGTCCAACAGAGAATATGTACCATCAATTGCAACAATCTCGGGCCACGCAGCTAGAGAATGTTTCATGTCGGGGGTTGAAAAATATAGAGCGATGAATTTGTCTCCTCTTTTCAGAATTGATACGTCAGCACCTTGAAGTAGGAAAATAATGATAGATGAATACACAAGAGAAATGTTCAAGTCAACTTCTTATGGCTCATAGCGTTATAAAATTTATATTTACTCACCTTTCTCCTCGGTCAGGAATTTCACCGCTTCTGTCAAGTTTCCATCATTTTCATCCTTCAACTGTGCCCTCAAGTTGGATAAATCTTTCAAGGTCAAATTTTTCCCTAATCTTTCACGAACATCTTTTTGTATTGATTTTTTGTCACATTTTAATTTCAAGGATTTTACAACGTCTGGCTTGTCTTCAGGATTGAGTCTACGTACCTCTGGATACTTTTTATATATAGCCTAAGAAGAAGAAGAATATGTACCTTCATTAACAAAAGTCCTCGGCAGATAATGTTGTCAAGAAACAACAAATAAAAAATGAAAGCATCAAACCTTAGAAGGAACATGATTTTCGTGGGATAGATTAACTTGAGTTATTTCCAAGTATCCTTGATTTTTTAAACATTGAAATTTGATGATAGCTGGACATTCTACTTTACAAGTACTGAAACATAATTCATTTGGTCCATCACTCTATATCTATTTTCTAAAATAATTAGAGTGTGGTTAATTCTGTAGTCAAGTGCTGAAACGGTTCGAGTTTACCTCACGTCTAATTGAGATTTTGAGGAATATCTCATCCAAGAGATAGCAAGATTTCTCTGCTAACTGCTCTCCTAGTTCTTGATAGAAATGTCCACGTGAAAATTTTATGCCTCGAAGACTGAAAATCGATCTAACCGAGCGAGGTTAGAATCGCGGTTTTTCGTCGCTAGAGGCATAAAAACTCTTCACGAAATTTTCCACCATTTCCGTCAGATTGGAATCTATCAGAAGCAAACCCCAAAGTGGAATCAACTGAAGGTGTATCAACACTCAACTACTGAATTTATGCTTCGACTGATCTTACATGGTACGACGTTTCCTTGTCTCCTCTGTCTCTTTAGGTCTGTATGGTGTGCCTCCGTGTTTGCACGTATACTCTATTGTCCTATACTGCACAAGTTCAAAGTTTTTCTCATGGCCTTTCAACTTTTCAGTTCTTCCTCGAGTGAATAAAATGGATTTGTAATCCATCCATCTGTTCATGTAGTTTTTAACTTCTTCGCGCGTTTGAAACTGCAAACCGATCGTGGGCTCTTTAATTGAACTCATCATGCGTAGTTTCTCACTTCACTCATCACTTAAACTTTCATGCACATCTCTTTTTCATGACAGTTTGACATCAATCAATTATATTAAAATCCGCAGTAATACACGTGGCAACAAATTGAGGTTAACACGACATAGGCCGTTATTCTACAGGGTGTCCCACAACCGACCATAATCCTAAAAGGGTATTGAAGAGGGAGCTTTTTGAAGAGGAAAGTTCCTCTTCATTTTTTGGATCAGACAATTTTTAATTTGCATTTTTTATGTCTGACTCTTTTTTTTCGGCTGTGACTACTGATTCCAGGGCCGAACTTTACGTTCAACAAAAGGGTTCTAAACTTTTTTTTTCTCCATTTCTTGGGGTAGAATGTTGACCCAGGTCCCCTGCCCTCCGCTGATTGCCTCCACGCGTCCAAAATTATTTTGAAATTCCAAAAAGGAAATTATGAAATAATATAATTTTTTTTCGGTTTTTCTTTCTTTTTTTTTTTTGGTGATCTGTTAGGTCTGTTACCAATCCATCAACAATAGAACGTTCTATTATAACCCCCTTCCCCCGCGAAATCATTTTCAAAAGCCAGATAGGAAATTGAAGAATAAAATATTAGTTTTTTTAACTTTTCTTGCGTTTTTTTTTATGTGATCTGTTAGGTCTGTTACCAACCTATCAACCTGTCAACATTAGAACGTTCCATTATCACCCCCTCTCCTGCCGAATCATTTTCAAAAGCCAGATAGGAAATTAAAAAATGAAATATTATTTTTTTTCAAATTTTCTTGCGTTTTTCTTATGTGGTCAGTTAGGTCTGTTACCAACTTATCAACCTGTCAAATTTGGAATATTCCATCATCACCCCCTCTCCCGCCAAATCATTTTCAAAAACCAAATTTTGAAATTAAATTTTTTTTTCTTTTACATGTGATTTATCAAGTCCGCTACCCACTTATCGACATCAAAACGAAACGAAATGAACGTTATAATGTTGACAGGTTGATAGGTTGGTAAGAGACCTAACTGACCACATGAAAAAAATCCAAGAAAAGTTAAAAAAAATAATACATTGTGTAACTAGTGCGTAAAGTGAAACTTTTTTGTACGTACGCGTTACACATACTATTTTTTGTAATACCTGTTAAAATTCGCTTTGAGGGGCAATTTGGAGTGCAAAGTATTTGTTTTGTGCACGGAGTGCGTAAAATTCAAGATCGTGCCTAAAGTCAAATTCGAGTGCGTAAAACAAAGTTTTACGCACGAGATTCACTTTACATACGACCTTTGAATTTTACGCACGCGGTGCGGAAAACAAACACTTTACGCACGCAAAACTGACCCGAAAAGTGAACTTTTACGGCAGGTGTTGCAAAAAATAATATTCTATTTTTTAATTTCCTATCAGGCTTTTGAAAATGATTTGGCGGGACAGGGGGGGATAATGGAATGTTCCAAAGTGGAAAGGTTGATAGGTTGGTAACAGGCCTAACTGACCACATAAAAAAAACGCAAGAAAAGTTAAAAAAAAATAATATTTCATTCTTCACTTTGGTATCTGGCTTTTGAAAATGATTTGGCGGGAGAGGGAATGATAATGGAATTGTTGGTAACAGACCTAACTGACCACATAAAAAAAACGCCAGAAGATTTGGAAAAAAAATAATATTTTATTTTTTAATTTCCTATCTGGCTTTTGAAAATGATTTCGTGGGGAAGGGGGTGATAATGGGACGTTCTATTGTTGATAGGTTGGTAACAGACTTGACGGTCCCATGACTAAATATCACAAAGACATTTCAACACGTCAATTCAACACGTAACACTTCAACATAAAACAAATTCAACACAAAAAAGTCAACACATGGATAATTCAACACAGGGGAAATTCAACACAAAACCAATTCAACGCAGAATAATTTCAATACAAGACGAATTGAACAGTGTAAAGGACTCTGGGGAAATCCCTTATATCAACTGCAGAACCGGAGGAAAAACCAGAATTTAGCGTGAGTACACAATGAGACCTCGCGATTAGAGAAAAATATCGAAATACGCGTAACGTTCGCGTCTCGAGTTAAGTCAAGTATCCGATTCTTCGGAGTTACGGTTAGAAATCTCTTTTTTGTATATATTGTTGTGTATCATTGTTTGAATCATTATATGGTCGAGTTATCTAGTATGAGCATCATTGAGTCAACTATATGAGCTAGGAATTCCAATTTAATCACGGTATTGGCCAACATACTGAGCTACGCGATTGAGTTATGAAATACCTTAGTATCCAATTCCCCGTGAAAATGTATAGGAGTAATTGAAATATTACCGCTCGTTTAGCGGGTCTTTAGGACCAAGCCGGTACGTTTACGTTTTAGTTGAAAGGCCACGAGGCCAAGAGCAACCATGGATAACCTCGTGGATCGTCAAGGTTGCATTAAAAGTCCGTTTATTGGAGATACCCTGAAGTTTCTTTGGATTCTTCCCTTTGTTTTTGAAGTGAAACTTCTTTAGGCACGGTAGAGCGAGTCGACAACTACAGCGTGGAGTGTAACGAAAGGAGGGGTGTCGGACTGTGACAAAAAAGAGGGGAGTCGGCTGTGACGAAAAGTGGTGGGAGTGGAGCACACCAGCACGGCTCTAGTACTACCCCGCTTACGGTGCATAGTGAGAACACTCATAGCATACGTATTATATGCTATGAGAACACTGCACATGTCTTGCGTTGGAGGCGCCTACCTCCTGAATAGGGAATCGCACGTGGAACCAGCATAAAGAGTCGGGCTGTTTCAGCTGATGCGTGAATCGTCGTGAAATTATAACCTACAATTCATGCACTGTTAGTTAGTCTGGTGCATTATTGTACTGAATTAATTACTTATTTTAACTATCATCGTGTTTGAAAATTGTTGAAAAAATTGGAGTGCATAAGATAGGTGTTCTTGCAGAATTAATGGGTTTTTAATCAATTATTGAAATGTGTTTAGTTCGTACAGATAAATTGGAGGATTTGTTTATTCGCAAAATAATCATGCCAAAAACGACTACGGAATGCAGCAGAACATGGCGTGACAAACATCGAATAATAATTTTTTTTAAACCGTAGACCGTGGCAGAACGAAGCATAGAATATTGTGAATATTTTTAAATCGCAAGGAAATCTAAATTGTCGAATAAAATCTAATTTATATTTATCATTAATACCACGAGTATTCTTCACTTATTGCTCCTTTTTGCTCCTTCCTCTCGAATTTCAACGGAGACAATTATGGACAGATAGGATATCGAGATTTTCATAGAACAATCATCTCTTGACATTTCAAGCCTAGAGAAGTTTCACTTCTGTCGCACGTGACCACCACGCACACATTTTTTTTTTTTGTTGGAGACATAAGCCTGACCCGTATTGACCCCGAGACACATCCCCGAGGAGGCGAGAACCCATATAGAGCACTGCCAGGACCAACAACCCCCCTCCGCTCGAAAGTTTTATTAAAATTCATAATTATGTCAGTTGTGAATTGGAAAAATTAGAATGAAGTTGAATTTGAACCCGTAGTTCTACGCGCTAGCCGTCGCTACGGCGCTGTTATCACGCATCTCCGTACCGTGAGCCTTAGACATCGACCGCTCTATCGATCGGTGTCGCTTTAGTTGAAATTCACTTGTGTACGGCAACGGTCACGCGATCAGCTAAGTGAGAATAAATAAAACCTTTGCAATGAGAATTAGTGAAAAGGCCAGAAACCTTTATCAATTTAGTAGCGCGGTAGTGCGAAAGGAAAAAAAATCAATACCTCGTCGAGGGAAAAAATTAAGTGCCAGAAAGAGGAGAAAACCTGAGCATTGGCCGTGGTGTAGTGGGAGAGCATTCCTGGTTCCATTGGAACGATCCGTGGTGAGTTTAATCACTGAATTATATTAAAATTAAATTATTAGAGATACCCCAGATCCCCTCTCGAGCCATACAGACCCTAAAAACATTGAAATTGGAACATTTGAGGACATTATCTGTGCAACTAGCGAGCCCACATAACCGCTGTGCCGGGAGAATAGCCACCGCGGCGTACGAGGCTACAACAAACAAGCATGTACCTTCCCCCTCTCGCTCTCTCTCGCTCGAGACACCAAGCCGAGCAATTCCCTGTGTTAAACTGACTCTGCTTTGGGCCGTCGGCCAGCTAACATCGTCTGATGTGCCTCCTCTATACCTGTTACTTTTACCGAATTTATTCGGGTTCGATAAAAGTTTTAGTCTCGTAATGAGACGTCTAATTAACCTCAGGTGCATTTAGAATGCGATTTTAGGTTTTTGAGACCCGTTTCTATTTCATTTCCCTTTTCTTTTGGGTAAAATATCCGCTCCCCGAGTCCGCTTAGGCCGTTCGCCAGCTAAGTCCACCCGTTGTGCCCCGGCACGTTATTATTCCGCTGAGTGCAGGTTTTACGTTCTTTGCTCGATTAACCTCATAATGAGGTGTTAATTATTAGGGATTTTATGGGAAAAATTCGCGTAGAAATCCCTGTCCATTCGTTGTGTCGGATTGACCGACGGTTAGCCCAGTAAGGAATAAATCGGTTAAAATTTAGAAGAATCACGAGTAAAAATCCCGTATCCGGTCCGAGCATTATGATTATTACGAATTACGGTACATAACTAGCCGATATTGGTCTCATTGTGTACGATTGAAATATTATCGGGCTAAGAATTGATGTATCCCGTTTGTGGAGTTGAAAATAAATTTTGTTTTTTTTGAAATATTGGATTTCTTTTCTCTCACTTTCTCTGTATTCTGGGAATATGACTCCTGTATTATGAATTTATTTTGAAGAGTATTTATTCTTTTTTTTTTATTCATTTTTCTGTATTGGATACAAATCCGAGATTAGATTTTATTTTCTTTATTATTGAGTTTCTCAAGGCCTGGAGCCTTCGATTGATAACCTGTATTATTTTTGATACTTTTTGATGTGAAACATCTAATGGCGCGTTGCCAGAAAAGCAGCGAGGAGACGCTGACGTTTCAGGCGATACTCCCCTCCATTCTAGTCTGCGCGTCACTCGCTTGCGCATCCCCCCCCCCCGCCCCTGTCACGTAGACTATAGACGAGCAGTTGGACAGAGATGGCATGCCTCGGATCTTTCTTTCTATTGTGTGGATGTTTAACACGCAGACGCAGTCCACGTAGTATATGTCTATGCGTGCACCTGACTCGTCTGTATTGCCACGTGGTGAAACGACGATTCAAACGACAAATTGTCAGAGCTGCTGGGGTAGCTATCTATCAAAATAGACGATCATTAAATATTACCACATCTCACATAGACGTTACAATAAGAAACGCAAGGGAAGTTGATGTTGGTCACACTGCTGTTGGCGATTTATGTGCCACTCAAATCGTTATGGACGACGGAAGAGATCTCGTTATGGTTGTTGTATACATTTCTCCAAATCAGAAAATTGACGAAATTATAAAATTTTTACATCGACGATTAATAGTTTACAATCCAGCTGGTTCAATGCCACTACATGAAAATTTTCATAAACTTCCATTAATTCTAGCAGGTGATTTCAATACAAATTTTGCTACTGAAGAATCATTACCCCTAATTACTTTTCTCCAGAACGAATTTCAGTTGGTTATGAACAATCATGCGAATGATTCAACGACGAGGTATGGAACGACCATAGATGCAGTGTTTTCACGATATCTCGAAAATATTACATCCAAAACGTTCATTTCGTATTTTAGTTATCATCGACCAATTGTAACCTTCATAGAATCTAATGCTACTGTAACAGAAATAATAGATGAGACAGCCAATTAAATTATTTTAACAAAATTCAGAAGTTTTTTTGCTCTCATTCCTAATACTTCATATCCTACACTATATTCTCCCAATGTCATAGAACCTTGATGTTTCACATCTACCAGGCGTCCCACGACGGCTCACATTTTTTTTTTTTTTTTTTGGAAATTTCCGGATTTTTGTACCAGTCAATTCGATGTTAAATGTAGGATATGATTTTGAATGTATTGACTTAATTTCAATAGTGGAACGAGTAAGGAGAATTTGGTTGTTTTATTTTCTTATTTTTTTCGTTTCAAGCCCAGCACCTCGTTTCCACCTGAAATCCACCCCTCTCTCCATTACCCAGCCTCCTGAGCGACACCGGCAACCGTAACCTTTCCTCTCTAATCGAGTGACTTATTTTTTTTGGATTTTTATATTGGTTTGAGGTTAGCGATTAAGTAATTTTTCGGATTTTATTCGGTTTGATCATTCCGGGGAAAAATGATCTGGCGCCCAATAATTAAATTTTAAGGTAAAACTCGATTGGGAGGAAGAGGGCGAAGGTAACTCTCATTTTCCAACCCCCATCAGAAAATGTCACGTTATAACTGTTATAAACAAATAGACGGCCCGTGCTTTCGCAAAAACGGTTATCATATTTGTGATCAGCGACCCTGAAAACGTAAAATCCAATCATAAAACTGACTGGGGAAACAAAAAAATGTCAATGGACACGAAATGGCCCTGGCGTATGGACTAGGCCAGGCATGGGAAATCGCCAGTTAGCTCGGAGTAACTGCCATAAAGTTTATTACGGTCCAATTAGGACATGTATTGTGCTGTGATAGTGGAGAGGATCCGAAGTCCGATCGGCTATAGAGTGGGGATAGCTTCGTGAAAAATGTCACGAGCGGTAATAGTCCAGTCGGTCAGGATTTAAAATCGAGTTTGCTGGCCAATTTACTTTATGAGTGTCGGATTTTGATGATTTTTTTTTTAAATACTCAGAATGACATCCGCAAAAAAATGCCTTAAAGCCAGGGTGTGCATTTTTTTCATAAACAAAATACCCCTTGTAGCGCTCATTTTCATTTTAAAATATCTCGAAAACTGTTGAGAAGTTATCGTGATAGACAGTGAGAAAAAGTTGCGTAATTCAATAACGAATAAAATGGCGTTTGATTTTTGTCTTTACGAACAATACTTTTTGAGTTATGGTCATTTGTTTGTCAGCGCGCGACGATCCGCGCGCTTCACGCTATAAACAAATGGCTGTCAGCCAACCAAAAATTAATATTTCAATTTCATTCTTTTTTCCCCTTAAAGAAGATTTGAAGCGCATGCCCCCAGATTTTTTTCTAATTTTTCCCGTTGATTTTCATCAAGTTTTTGATGAAAAATAATTAATTTTCGGAGTAGTCTTCAAACGAGATTATTTTTATAATAACATAGTTTTTTTTTTATACACTGGTTCGAAAATTATTAAATTATTGATAATCATTCGGAAAATGTAAAATTTGCACTATATTAGGTCCTAATAATAATTAGGACAATAAATGTATAAAATGAATTCATTCACTCTCGGTCAGTCCGCGTAGGAGCGAGAGAGACAGCGCTATTAGAGTCCCTGCGTAAGACGAAGACGCTCGATCTTTTCGAGCGTCGTCGCCATTCAAACATACAAATAAAATGTTTAAACATTGAAATTATGAATTATAATCATTATGTCTATTGGGAAATCTATTGGTCTTGCATTTCAATCTTTCTTCATTTCATTTCACAATTATGGATGCAGAGGAGCCGTTTATCATAACAAATAGCGTTTCTATTGTTGTTAAATTTCTTCAAACATTGAAAAAAAAAAATTACAAAAATAAGTTGGAGTGTCAATTCACGTGTCGAATGGAGTGCACGTCAAAGTCTCCAACGGCAATGTCCTCCAATTTTTTGACATCTGGAGCAATTTCAGATGTTTTTAGAACAAAAGAGGGATATTTATGGGAGATGATTCGAGTTAATTGAGAACATATATTTCATTTTTTAATTTATTCTCTATATTTTTTCTCTCTGTACCTCTAGAGATATTTTGGAGTTTCGTTCATTTTTCTGAAATGGACCGAACTTTGTCTAGAATTTCTGCCAAGACTTGGAAATGATTCAGAAATTTCTGAAACAAACTCGGGAGTTTTTTTGTGTCAAAAATTTCTCTAGAGACTTAAAATTTATCTATTCTTAATTAAAAAAATGTCCGATTTTTCTCCCGAGACTCAGAAATAATTATAAAAATGTCTAGAGACCAACTCGTCAATTTCTGTCTATCTTAAATTTCTCTCGAGACTTGAAATTCATTTTTTCAAAAATTAAAAAAAATTGTCTCAACTTTCTACTTAGATTTAGAAGTACTAGAGAGTTTTTATATGTCTGAAACTTCTCTCGAGACTTGAAAATTATTTTTTAAAAGTAAAAAAAAATTGTTCGAACTTTCTCCCTAGACTAGAAATTTTAAAAATACCTAGACATACTTGAAAGCTTCTGTGCATTTTAAATTTCTCTCGAGACTTAAAAATTTTTTTTTAAAGGTGAAAAAAATGTCACAATTCCCTCCCGAGATTCAATGATAATTGTAAAAATATCCAGGCGAACTCGAGACTTGAAATTTACATTTGAAAAATAATTACCAAGTCTCGACAGAAGTTTCAGAAATTTAGGAGCCCTCGAGCATGTCTAGGTATTTTCAAAATGATTTCTCAGTTTCGGTAGTAATCTAAGATAATTTTTTTTACTTTCCAAAAATAAATTTCAAGTTTCAAGAGAAATTCAAGACACACAGAAAGTCTCGAATAATTCTCAAATCCGGAGAGAAATCTAGAACATTCCTTTTACTTTTAAAAAAAATATGGTGTGTCGTGAAGACACGCGACAGAAGTGAAACTTCATGGGTGTATTTGATAGGATAATTTTCTTTTTCTCGTTGACGGGAGAGGGAGAATTTTCAAAACTAATCAATCGCTTTTCGCCTGAACGTATAGTAAATATGACTACGGGCTGCTAGAGAGAGAGAAGGTCGTACGTCTCACTCTTCCCCGATACACGGAGGCAAGCGAGACACGGCCCCCACTCTCTCAACACTACGTATTACCCCCACCTATTTCCGTCACCGAAAAAGGTTGCCGATCCGGATTTCAAGACCCTCCCGTAAGAGAAGTTTCACTTCAAAATAAATTTCAAGTCTCGAACTCGTCTAGATATTGTTATGTCAAGGATGGGTCACTTTGACAATAACTAAATGATTAAGATAATAAAAAAATAATTTGAAATAAATGAGAACCTTTGAGATTAGGATTTCCCAAAGTAATTAATTAAATGAATTCAATTCGTGATCAAACAAAATCATAATCATAAAAGAGTTTTAAGAAACTGAATGAATTGATTTTAAATTTCTCCCACATTAATAATTGAAAAAGAGAAGATATTTAAGTTGAAAAATTAAACCCATAAATTTTAACTCGTTCCCTTTTTAGCCTGGTATCTTTCAACCAATAGCACGGACGGGAAATAATTTTGAATTAAGGCGTTGGTAAATAAATGAAAAATAATTCTCTGATAAAATTTTAAACTGACTCTTCCGAGTCTATATTTTAACAAAAAGAAATCAAAGTTGAGTTTACAAAATAAAATAAGGTTGGACTTACAAATTTACGATGATTCTCTCGAACACACTTTCGAGATTTTACAAAGTTATGATGATTTTCTCGAACACACTTTCGAGATTGTACAAATTAAATTTAATTTAAAATATTGCCGCACTGAATTTAGTTAAAAATATTTAATTGGTTAAATGAATAGTAATGAAATATTGAGTCTATACAAAACAACGAGAAGTGACAACTACTTGCACAACTGTTAATAAAAATTCAAATAAGCCATGAAAGACTTCACGAGAAAAATGAAGTAGAAACTTCAAGGTAAAATTCAAATAAGTCCCGAAAGACTTCACAAGAAAAATGAAGTAAAAACTTCAAAGTAAAAACCACCGAAAAAGGTTGGTATGATCAAATCAAAGATTTGTAAAAAGGAGTTGAGTGAACTGGGTGAACTGAAGCAAAAAGTTCCCTGCAAGTACTTTTGTATACTCGCATTGAGGGTGTAACCTCAGGAAAAGCGGAAGGGAATTCGAGGCCCAATGAGGCATGACCTTCGGCCCAGAATTTCCCTCTCCCAGTTTACTAGCTGGATGTTTCAGGGTTTTCTCCATCCCTTCCACATTCTGCTACTCTAAAAAAATGTTGGGGTGTAGGCGGACTTTTCCACCCCCAACTACCAATCAGAATTTGCTTCAGGAGTTTAGATTTTCCCTCCACAATTTCCGACTTGAAATTATTTCTTTATTATTATTATTTTTTATTTATAATTAATTATTATTAATTATTTAAAACTAACCTCTAGAGTGAAATGGTTCTTTTTATAATAAAAATAAAAAGAATCATTTCAGTATTTCTATTTATTAAAAGTTATTATTTTTATCAATTAAAGAAAATAATAATTGTGAGGCGAAATCCTTTCATTAGAGAAAAGAGAAGTAAATGAAAGTTTTTCAAACTTCTGAAATATTTTTTTGATTTTATTTTAATAACGTTTTTCTTGACGTGTCTATTTAAAGATTAATAAAGGCGTGTTTCTTTGGAGTGACTTGTTTCGGATTAGATTCTGTTACATTTCTTAGGTTATCGATAAGTAGGTGAATGATTTGATGGTAAGAAACACGATTGTTTTTTTAGCGATTATGTTTACATCGTGTTTCTTCACTGATTCTGCTCAGAAAAAAATTAATTGTGTTTCTTCATCACATGAAGGGTTTGGGGGTTACAAATGACACGTGGCAAGTGTGAGGATGCTGAAGGCTTGATGAAGTGTTGGAGGAACGTAGTTTATATTAAAATAAAATAGGGGTCAAGGATAATTTTACTCTTGACGATACAATCCGTAAGAGGTTATGTGTATGTGTGATGTTTATGGTAAAGTTTTTGAAAAGGAGAAAATGACGCAGAATGTACATTGTGCTCAGTGGAATCATCTCGCCATGATCCCAAGTCACTTTGATGACCTTCAAAAATTGGAAGTGGTCCATAGAGATCAGCCAGATAGTTGACTTTTCTCAAAAACCTCTCAGTATCATCGATCAACACAGTGGAAGGAAGCTACACTGGTATCATCACATGTCCAATGATACCATAACTTTTGTCAATCGAGTTGGACAATTTTGATGTTAACAATACGACATTCCAAATGACTGAACTATTCGCTTGGAGTCAATGAGCACTCAAGAAAATGAAAATCTTCGACTTGCCACTAAACGTCTTGATCCTGAGTTCAGGAGGACTCTTTGGTCACTCTGTGTTTTTCCAAAGCTCGAGGAACAGCTGGTGCTTGTTGATTCAACTGCCAAATGCTGGATTAATCAAGAAATTACTCTTGTGTGAGTGTTACTTTTTCGTTTTATAGAGTTATCTCAGAACTAGATGATTTTTAGAAGAAATGTCTGGAAAACTTTTCTGTTAGAGAGTTAAATTTCCAACAGAAAAAGGTCTGCTGATATTTCTTCCTGAAGTCAATAGTTATGAAGATAGATGGGAGAAAACATTGTGATCGATTACACTATTTTCTAATTATTGCAATTTCTTATTTTTACCTTTAATTTATTGATAATTCGTTAATTTTTTTTTTTAATAATACAGTAAATTTCTCATGAAAAATCACATTTTTTTAATAAAAATTCTTCTCCACAGAGACAAGAAATTGATGACAACTGAAAATACATGCCCAGTCACTCGAGACGAGTACCTAGTCGTTGACCACAGAAAAAACGATTTATTGAAACGATTCAGATGAAACTTCAATGGAGAAGTGTTAAACTACCAGTAAGTTTGAAAATTTTTTATCAATTCCTTTGAAATTTCCACTCAATTTAATTGTTTCCCATCAATTTTACTCCACAGAAAAAGAGGAGTCGTTCACAGACTACTCCAGAATATTTTAATCGCTGTTTATCATGCTGAAGAGTATGATGAAATGACATATGATTTATCAGTTTCGCTTGGATCGACTTACTCATCATCTCTTTCACCTCATCCCAGAATGAGAACGTATGAAAACGTACCAGAAGAACTCTTAGAGGAGTTCAAAGCGAGACAAAACAATTGATTTAAATCTTTGAACAAAATACAAAGATATCATTTGCGTCTGATGGAGTCTATCAAAAAAATGTTTCCAAATAGTTCTGAGATTTCGGGTTTAATTCACGAAATTCCAGTCAAACGAATGAAGAAAATAATTATCTATTGATCAACTTGGCTTGATAAATGAAAAATTACTTTCTTTTTTTTTATTAAATCAACTTTTAATTCACTTTTTCCAATGGCAATAAATATGTGAAACATCAGCAAATCTTTTCTTATTTAAATAAACGAATTAGTAATAAGAGAGGATAATAGGAAAAACAATAGAGGATTAGAAACTTGGTTAACGCGATCCAACAAATAATTGGATAATAGAGGTAGTCGTCAGGGACGATTTAGCGAGTGTGGAATTCCCAGAAATTCTCTGGACGATTGCCACGTTCCTCCACAATCTCCTGGTAGAGCTGAAGATCCTCAACATTCGGTCCCACAGCTGCGACTCCCGCCTCTCGAGCATCCAATTGAAGATCCTGAGCAATAGAAAATATCGAATGATCATCATTGATCATTCTTTCGGGAATTGATTGTTGACTCGCCTGAAGTCTACTCACATTATAATTGTTCACCAGTACTCTGAAGCGTGCCACCAATCGATCTCCTGTAATCTTTCCATTTCTGTTCAAGTGCGGTCTGTGTGTCCATCCAATGTCTGCTGCAACCGTCCTGTAACATGAAACGATCATTTATTAAGAAAAATTCACACATCTATTTTTTACTGTAATTTTTTTCAGCTACAAAGAAATTCTTTTTACATCTTTGGACTAGAGATGGTCCGTTTTGGAGACAAATCTCTAATCAAAATAAATTGATAAAATTGTCAAATTCAACTTATTTACTTACGCCCAGGCCTCGTCATTTCTACAACCCACGTACTGCCAAGTCAGTGAATCAAACAGACGTTCATAGACTACCGTACGGAGGAAAATGAGGAATGCGTCGTCGTCTGTGTTCCCTAAGTCGATGAAGCCAAAATATATTATTATGACTATGTATTTTGATCGAACAACACCACCATGAGTATTTATAATTTTTTCTACAATGACCATTGGTTTTCAATTGCTGAAAATTGTACTTACACATTGTCCTGTTTGAATAATGAATGATACGCCGAAGAAATCAGTTTAATAGCTCACGAGCTGAAGTTATTTTAATTCCTCGAGACTAAACAGTCAATTTTCTTTAGAGTCATTTATTTCCTCCAATTGGAAACAAATGACTCATTTTGAACAGAATATCCTAAATTTACTTGTTTACCGAGATATTTTCCAAAACTGCGATGTGTTTCACAATTGAATAGCAAGGCGGTTAAATCACATGAGTCCCTCTAAAATATTCATCATAATATTAATTGAAATATTCACCGAATGTTGATGTGTAAATACATTTGTACCATTCAAATTCAAGTTGTCGGCGCGGCAGCAGGTATAGGCGGGTGCACACAGAACGACAGCGGCTCGCGCATGCGTCCGCCAGTCATTTTGTTTAAATGTCCTGTCACTTCCTATCATATAAACGTCAAATATAATTCAGAAATCAATTAAAACTCGAAAAAAACATCAATAAATATGAATGAGTCCATGGCATCTTTTATTTTGAACAAGACGTTGAAAGTGAGCTTCCAACCCAAGTCACTACTGGATTGCCAAAGAATTAAAGGTTTGTACATTTGATCAGTGAATTTCTTGGGTCTTTGATAAAAATTAACTTGTTGTCTTCAATAAATTCAATAGATGATGATCGAATGGTACAGTACATCTTGGAAAACCACAAGAACGGTATGTTCAAGAAGTCCTTGGAAGATCGTCCCATATCTTCCATTGAAAGACTCATTAACGAGTAAGAATTGAATGAGATAGTAACTGACTAGTATATTAATTAGTTGAGACTATTTGACTTGTTTTTCTGTATCTTCTACAGTGAGAAGAAGCTAATTTTCATCCTTGATGAGGGAGGTTCCTCTAGCTCAATGGATATGAAGGTAGAGAAGTCTACTGGCAGAGATTCCAATTTAAAAGCTCTGAAGAAAAGGGGAATTGGAGAGAATAACGTCATAACTTCTTCATGGTCGAGCTGTTCAAGTAATAGCTCTGATGATACGGAGGAGGATACATTGAAGGTGAAAAAATTATTGAAGGAGCCAGATTATGCAACGAAATCCACTAAACGGGGTAAGATTTCATCATAATAATTTCTTTATCAACTCCACGCTCTTATAGCATTCACTTCCAGTCGTTGCATATTTTTTCTTTGCAATTTTTCATCGCGAAATTCACTTATAGTTGAGTCCAAGGGCAATATATTTATTTACATGCTTTTTATTTACACTTTTCCGTATTTTTGTTTACAATTTCCATGTAAATACAGCATGGTGGACACCTGAACAAGAGTCATTTCTCATTGAAAAAGTAGAGAAACTCGAGAATGAAGTAGGGCCAAGAAGAGAACTCAAAACCGCCAAACAGATGTATGACGTAATCGCCGAGGATTTTAACGACTTATTTAAGACTAATCGAACTGGTGAGCAAATGATGGCGAAGAGAAAAGCGTTGATGAGTCGAGGAGAGAGAGCAAGAAGTCGTGGAAAGAAAAATCTTGAAATTAAAAAAAGGGCACCTCCTGGAAATAAAATGACCGCTGTGGAACAGGCCATCATGATGATCGAGAAACTGAGTGAGAAAAGAGAACAAAAACGTGAGGAGCGAGAGGCTCAACGAAGATTAGAAGCTCGTGAGAGAGAGGATAGGATTGCCGCTCTTCTTTTATCACTCGAGAAGAAAGAAAACGAGACCCTCCAATTGTGGGATTTTTGAATATTCAGTTCTTAAGAGGCCGCGGGATTAAAAAAAAACTCCTGAAATGCGGGGAAAACTTTGCTCCACGAATTCTTCGCCAAGAAAGCATGGAAAATTATGAAATATACTTTAAAAAATTCGTTATTTTTTTACTCACCGGGTGAAACGAGATGAGGATGCCCGGAAGAGAATAAATAATTTTTTTTAATGTTTAAACATACGAGGTGGTTGACAGATCCTCGGGCCGCCATCTTGGAGTGAAGGGAAGGGGTATCCAAGTAAGATGGCGGCAGGAGGATCTGTCAACCACCTCGAATGTTTAAACATTAAAAAAAATTATTTATTCTCTTCCGGGCATCCTCATCTCGTTTCACCCGGTGAGTAAAAAAATAACGAATTTTTTAAAGTATATTTCATAATTTTCCATGCTTTCTTGGCGAAGAATTCGTGGAGCAAAGTTTTCCCCGCATTTCAGGAGTTTTTTTTTACTCCCGCGGCCTCTTAATTAATTGATTCATTCTTTGAAGCTTTAGAGATTTTAGTAGGGATGATTCGGAATTGAAGAGGGCAAATTGTTTGAGATGAAAATTATCAATACGTGTTTTTTTTTAGTTTGTTGTGTTTATACATTCAATAATTTTGTAACAAAATAAAAACGTCTAATTCCAATGTTAATTCGTATATTTTATTCACCAATTAATGGTGGGGATAGAGTAGTTGATTCATCATAAACATGAAACATTAATATGAGAACAAAAGTAATGAGAATGATTTTCGATCATCTTCATAATCTGCTAATTATTTTTCAAATTAGATGGGTACGACATGAGCTCTTCGAGTGTCTGTTCATGTTTGGAAATCTCTTCTCCGATTCGAAGACCCAATGACTCTATCTTCTCGACAATTTTTTGGGTCATTAACTCTGCTGGTGTGCTCATTGCAGTCATCATCTGGATCTCAAGCAACGAAATTATGTCGATGTGGAGCTGGAGTTTTTCTTTCAGAGTTCGAATGATCTCTGTGTCAATATTACCAGAGACTGTAGCTTCATTTGAGTGAGTGAGCTTGATACGTTCTGCAAGAGGAACAAAGATAATTTGTAAAAAGTTCTTTATATGACTTCCAGTCTTGTTACTTTGCTATGTTTCAATCGATAATTATAAAACGTCTACTTACTTCTTGAAAGTGAAGATCCATCTGAATCATCTGAGGCTTCATTTGCATTTTCGTTGAAAATATCGATCTCTCCTCCATCTGGTAAAGTACTGGCAATCCCCGCTTCTGCAGCATTTCTAGGGTTCTGGTGGCTTGTTGGGATTGATTCATCACCAGATTCATTTGGAGTTGAGTCCGAAAGTGACAAGAACAAGGACATGGACATGGAGTCATCAGTTGTGGCAACACTAGAGTCGGGTGTAGCTCGTTCAATCTCCACAAGTTCTGAATGGTCGACAAGTTTCATTACAGGGTTGAAGGAACACTCTCCTTCTCCAATCTTCATTGTCTTCTTTGTACTTGTGTTCATTTTAACTAGAACCATGATTAATTGTTATGAATTGCTATAATCATTCGTTCGCCGAGAGAGTAAAATGAATGAATAAAATCTTACCTCTGCTAAAATTCAAAACCACTATTTGGAAATTTTTTTCCTCTCTGAAGTAACAGGGCGATGACACTTGACGATCATATACCGAATCAATTAATAAAATAAAAGAAAGAATAAAATAAAAGAAATGTGGTATGTACTATGTTTGAAAATGGAGCATCGAAGACTCAGAGAATTGTGACTAATTCTAGTTTGAAAATTTTCAGATTTATAATTTCATAAATATCTCCAAAACGAGTGAGTTTAGAAAAAAATGTCAAGATATATTTTTGTAGAGCGTGAAATACTCTACAAAAACGGTGTCTTGACAAATTTTTGTAAATCTTCCCAGTCCGGAGATATCTCGAAAACTTAACCACACCCTGAACTGTCGTTTCACGAGAATTCACAGATAGAAAATTCTGCATGAACTATTTGACCAAATATCTCTGAAACCGATAAGTTTAAAAAAATATGTCAAAACACCTTTTTTGTAGAGCTTGAAATTCTATAGAAAAATGGTCTATTGACTTTTTTTCGTAAGTTCTTTCACTCCGGAGATTTTCATTCTCTAAACTTAACTACACCCTGAACTTTTGTTTCACGACAATTCATGAATAGACAATTCTACATAATCTATTCAATCAAATATCTCTGGAGCCAGTGAGTTGAGAGAAAAATGTCAAGATATATTATTTGCAGAGCTTGAAGTTCTCTACAAAAAGTGTCTCTTGACATTTTTCTGTAAACCCTTCCACTCCGGAGATATTCATCCCTAAAAATTAACCATATCCTGAACTGTCATTCCACGAGAATTCATCAATTCAATCAATTCCCGATTCGATTTTTTTTCCATTTGTTTGGTGTGAAGTTTCTCGTATGAATGTAAGACTGGACGTAGTCTAAAGAGACCACAATTCAAGATGGCAAAACGCAAAATAATTAATGAGATTGTCCGAGAGCTACTTTTTGATGATGATCTGGGTGAATCGAGTGAAGATGATGAAGATGCCTGGCTGGAAGATTGTGCCGTTGTTATCAGTTGTCTATTCTCTAGACAAAAAAGGAAAAAATTAGAAAATTATCTGGATGTTGTGAACAGTTATTCTGAAGCGGAATTTCTTGAAAATTTTCGTTTGCATAGACCAGTGGTAGAGCAAATCATTTCTGAGTTTGAAGAATCATCATTCTTCCCTCCATACACTTTAGACGGAACATCGGACGTTAGCGCAGAAATAGCTGTCCTGATGTTCTTGTGGTAAATTGAAGATTTTTCCTAACAACTATATATGAGAGAGATTCGATGAAAAGAAAAATTGTAATGCCTACTGGAATGATGTTAATAGGTTTGCTGGAAATAAAGCCACTCTGAGGGATATAGGTGGGCGTTTTGGAGTATGTCCTGCTACGGTATATCGATACAATGAACGCGTCATGGATTTTTTGATTAGCATTGCTTCTGACGTCATTAAATTACCAGAAGACAAAGAGGAAATGGCGAAGAGTTTTGAAAGGGTGAGAGTTGATAGATTATAATGACTTCATTGGTTCAATTGTTTTTCCACTTGAATTTAGTTAGCGAGTGACATAATGATTATGGATGTGGATAGTCCCTCGCGTTCTCTTTGTGAGGATAATAGCCTATGCAATACTATTTGCCTTTGAACTTTCAGACTTATGGTTTCTCTGATGTTCTCGGAGTAATTGATGGAACACATATTAGAATTCGTACGCCAAAACACAAAGACAGGACCATGTATACGGATCGTGACAAGCAGACGTCGCTTGGTTTGCAAGTCGTGTGTGACTCGCACAAAAGATTCATCGACGTATGTACTGGTATGCCAGGCAGGACTCACGACGCCACAATGTTTTCATTATCAACATTATCAGAAAAGCTACCAGGAGAATGTGGTGAAAGATACCATTTGATAGGAGACTCTGCCTACACCTGTCAACAAAATTTGATCACCCCATACAGTCGTAAAAAGCTCTCCAGGGAAGAGATAAAATTCAACAAACGATTCTCTCAGATGAGAGTGTTGGTTGAAAACTCGATCAACAGATTGAAAAACATCTTCCGAGGATGCACCAATATCGAAATGCATGATGTTGACAAGATGTCTAAATTCATTATCAGTTGCTGCGTTTTACACAATCTACGAATCGATAAAGAATTAATTATTGAGAGGGATGGTGAGGTTGAAAATTGGACACTTCTTGTTGACGTAGATCCAAAAGTCTCAGTCAGAATAGGAAAAGAGAAGAGAAATGATATGAAAATTTATATAAATGAGAGAATTTAATACCTTTTGGTACACTGTTGGTCAGTAGAGAGAACCCACAATTTAGACATTTGAGAATATTCATCCATTTTTTTGCAAACAATCAATTAATTAATTTAATTCACCACTTCATGTCTGAATCCACTGGGAATTTTTCTGGTTTTCAGACATTTAATCAGAAGTTTTATTATTATTTCGTGTCAGCATTCAGAATAAATTATCAAATAAAATTAGACGACTCAATACCTCATTCAATCATCTATTTCATGCAATTCAATCAATCGGAGATTAATTAATTTGTTCAACTTGAAGGAATAATAATCATTACAATTAGAGATCTCTCAGTATAATAATTCAACTTTGAGGTGTTTGTTAATTTTGAATTTATTTCAGGAGCCATTGATTTTATTCCGAAATTTCAAGATACCTTTTTTGTGGCTTATAAAATTTCTTACAAAGTGTCTCTTGACATTTTTTAGATAAAATCAATTATTTCCGAGACAATTAGATACTCATTAACAAGTTCTCCTTTAGATGAAAATAATAAACAACGAGTGAGAAATGAAATATCTCAAGAACGAGTGAGTTTAGGAAAAATGTTGAAAGACCTTTTTGGTAGATAATTACATTTTCAATAAAAAGTGTCTTCTGACATTTTTCTCTGGAATCACTGATTTACGAGATAATTGCGAATTTAACAAGATGATTATGATTTTACGATTGAACCACTGAATCATGTGAATTAAAAAATTGTGTCTCCCTAATCAACAATTCTATTCTTCTTATTGCTCTAGAAAAGGATAGGGAACCAAAAAATATACAATAGGAAATAGCTTCATAATAAAATTCACATTATTAGTGCTTCGATAGAGGAGTTATATACCCACATGTTCTCAGTTTATGTAAAAGAAGAGAAATTGTCCACTCAGTATTCATCAAGTATACAGGTATTTATCTCTACGAATTATTCAGCAGTGAAGTCGTAAAAAGTGAAAAATCTATTTTTATAGTTTAAAATTATCGTTTATCTCGGAAACAATCAGTTTTAGAGGAAAATATCAAAAAAACTTGTTTGTAGCTTATTGAATTCTCTACAAAAATGTCTCTTGACATTTTCCTATCAAAACACTCAGTATGGAGGTAATTCAGATATGACACTTCACTGCTGAGTGAGGAAATGATAAAAAACAAAACATTCAAGTAAAGAGAAGAAGAATGTTGCGCAAATCATGTTTTTCTTCAGATGAAATTTATATTTTATTCGAGAAAACAAATTAAAAGAAAAGTGAACAGTATTTTGATGATTCAAGTCATGAATTGGATTATGCAAATCATATTTCACATCCTAAATTGCGAAATTTTTAAAAAAAGGGTTTTCGATAACATACATTCAAATATTCATTGATATTCAATTATAAATCTCACAGAGTTGAGACTATAATTCCCCTCAGGGTCATTTCTCGATAAATTCCAGGTTGACATTACAAACGAAGTGACGAATTTCGATAACTCAATTTCGATATTTCTATCAATTCTGCTCATATCTCAAAACCAGGTAGTTTTAAAAGAAAATGTCAGAAGACCTTTCTTGTAGCTCACAATATTCCCAACAAAAAACCTCTTTTGACATTTTTCCCTAAAACCACTCATTACCGAGTTACCCTCTAGTCACAAGGTATCACAAGATATTCCCCAAAAACAGATTCAACCCGTCAAACTCCACCACTCCACCACTTGACTCTTTAATGACCTCAAACCCTCAAAAAACCATTCAAAAACACTCCAGGAGAGCAAAAATACCCAGCAGGATACATATAAGGCGGTAGATAAGGATGAAAATACCCCTCCCCACCACTTCTCCCCTGAACTTGTCTATTCCTCACTATTCCACAGCTTTACTTATTTTCTTTTTTTTTGAAATATCGCACTTGATTGACACATCTTATCACTGACGGCTGAATGTTGTCATCAATGTAACAAAGCTTCTCGAAGATATCAGGATGGGGAATGTCTACAGGTGATCTCCCAGTTTTAGAATTATTAACCACTGCTTTTCGACAAACAGCTCTGTAATTTTCAACAATGGCCTGAACTTGAGCAGCAGTTTTATTGATATTGTGTTTTCGTGACACCTTCCTCGCAACACCTGCCCACATATCGTTTTTCCTTAAATACTTTTTCATTGGCCCAACTTTTCGAAAATTCTCAAGATACACTTCCAATATTCGACGTAAAATTTGATCAGTGTCCATGCCTAAAAAAGGAATAAACACAGTAGTGAGAGGAACGTACATAACTCACGAATTGAACGATTTGAGAGGATGAATTAACTCTTATTAATGACGTACACAAGAGCATGAGAGTACAGAGAAGTAAGGGATTAACATACCACGTTCTTGTTCCATTCTCTCCGAATATTGATAAAATATTTGCTCGTCATCATGATCGTGATTCAACCGGTCGTAAACAGTTTGCAAGCCCCTAGAATATGAATTTTTATTATTATTTTAGCATTCATTGAAAAGCATTTGTTATTGTCTAATATGCATACTTAGTTGAAGTCAGGCGGACAATTTTTGTGATAGGATGCGTTGCATGTTTGAATTCATTCACTTCATAAAAATTCATGAAGTGATCAACCACGTATCCATCGTCATCTGAAAAAAAAAATCGATCGTATCTTCCTCATTACCAATTTTCCTATGTCTTGCTTGATTACAAGAAAAATTGTTCTCACGCAAAGAAAAATTGAAAGAATAAGAAATTTTAAAGGGACAGCAGGAGCTTCACACCTCATTGCCTGATATCACAACCATAACAGTACTTTCTCTGAATTCAAGATGAATTAAATTGAAAAATATTATATACTCATGAATTTCTGATGAGTGTCCTCATCCGAAGTGCTGATACACATCTTCTCAACGTCATTGATGATAAATTTAATTCGTTTCATTTTATCATTGTGACTCGACTCTAATGAAACTCTCATGAAATGCGTCCAATGGAAATGTCATTTGCCTTTTTTTCCCTATGACATTTATTCATTTGTTTAATTATTGAGAGGAGGAAGAGTGATTCAATCATTTGAAAAAATACTATATTCAATGGGCATAGATGAAGGGGAAGGGAGTATCTCTGGTTCAGTTCTCGTGATGACGTGTCTGATCTCAACAGACAGATGTATGTGTGAGACTGAAAGAAGATGAATAAATAAATAATGGTTAATTTTCTTCAGTGTTTCGACTAAAATTTTCCAATTTGACATAATTTTCTGATGTTTTTCTTCTTCAGATAGTGTTTCAACCACATAATTATCGTAGGAATGACTTCATCAAAAAATGTCAAGAGTCAGTTTTCATGAAGAATTCAGTAAACCTCAAAAGGTGTCACTAGACATTTCTCTTCACCGAGTAATCCCCTAAATACCATTCAATTTAAGATACATTATCAACTCGAGTGATTTCGCCACTCATTGTGCTGTGCTCACTTTGTCCAACGTACAGATGATCATAACGATGGGAAACAATTAAATTGAGTGGAAATTTCAAAGGAATTGATAAAAAATTTTCAAACTTACTGGTAGTTTAACACTTCTCCATTGAAGTTTCATCTGAATCGTTTCAATAAATCGTTTTTTCTGTGGTCAACGACTAGGTACTCGTCTCGAGTGACTGGGCATGTATTTTCAGTTGTCATCAATTTCTTGTCTCTGTGGAGAAGAATTTTTATTAAAAAAATGTGATTTTTCATGAGAAATTTACTGTATTATTAAAAAAAAAAATTAACGAATTATCAATAAATTAAAGGTAAAAATAAGAAATTGCAATAATTAGAAAATAGTGTAATCGATCACAATGTTTTCTCCCATCTATCTTCATAACTATTGACTTCAGGAAGAAATATCAGCAGACCTTTTTCTGTTGGAAATTTAACTCTCTAACAGAAAAGTTTTCCAGACATTTCTTCTAAAAATCATCTAGTTCTGAGATAACTCTATAAAACGAAAAAGTAACACTCACACAAGAGTAATTTCTTGATTAATCCAGCATTTGGCAGTTGAATCAACAAGCACCAGCTGTTCCTCGAGCTTTGGAAAAACACAGAGTGACCAAAGAGTCCTCCTGAACTCAGGATCAAGACGTTTAGTGGCAAGTCGAAGATTTTCATTTTCTTGAGTGCTCATTGACTCCAAGCGAATAGTTCAGTCATTTGGAATGTCGTATTGTTAACATCAAAATTGTCCAACTCGATTGACAAAAGTTATGGTATCATTGGACATGTGATGATACCAGTGTAGCTTCCTTCCACTGTGTTGATCGATGATACTGAGAGGTTTTTGAGAAAAGTCAACTATCTGGCTGATCTCTATGGACCACTTCCAATTTTTGAAGGTCATCAAAGTGACTTGGGATCATGGCGAGATGATTCCACTGAGCACAATGTACATTCTGCGTCATTTTCTCCTTTTCAAAAACTTTACCATAAACATCACACATACACATAACCTCTTACGGATTGTATCGTCAAGAGTAAAATTATCCTTGACCCCTATTTTATTTTAATATAAACTACGTTCCTCCAACACTTCATCAAGCCTTCAGCATCCTCACACTTGCCACGTGTCATTTGTAACCCCCAAACCCTTCATGTGATGAAGAAACACAATTAATTTTTTTCTGAGCAGAATCAGTGAAGAAACACGATGTAAACATAATCGCTAAAAAAACAATCGTGTTTCTTACCATCAAATCATTCACCTACTTATCGATAACCTAAGAAATGTAACAGAATCTAATCCGAAACAAGTCACTCCAAAGAAACACGCCTTTATTAATCTTTAAATAGACACGTCAAGAAAAACGTTATAAATGAACCAAGTTATTTGATTTATTTAATGAATTGATAATTTGTTTAAAATTTGAAATACAAATGGAATTATTCTCCTTACTTATTCTTTTATCGAAAGTAGTTTATTCAAGTTAATTTTAAGAAATTAAAATAATTTGAGTGAATTTCAGTAATTCCCCATTATTTCCCGTTTGGGGTTGAATATCGAAAAGATTTTTAGATGGGCAAACTCGTGAGAATTTCCCCTTTCATATGGAGTTATATTATTAATGAAATAATGAAATGAATTTATTCGTTCGAAAATGAATTTATTTACTCAGGTGGTTCTATGAAGGAATTCGTAGTTTATTGATACGAGTCTATCCTTGGGCGACAGGAAACGTTTATCTACCCCCATTATCCGGGAAAAGACCCTGAGAATTGTAAACTTTACTTTTGTCTTAACCTCGGATGTCCAACGTACAAAGGGCGTTGGGCATCAGAGATTGTTATGTCATCTTTATTTTCTTTTAAATTTTTACTTAGGAGGATTTCAAAGATAATTTATCACCCATAAATATGTACCCAGCTTTGGACTGTTGGACCCCAAACACTTGGGACAATATCAAAATTCCTCAACAAGATTATTATTTTTTATAAAAGAAATAAAAGGAAAAATTATTGAAAATAATTTTTCGACGGACGTCACAATATTTTCAAAATTATTTTGGAGTCTGAAAAGAAGTTTCAGACATATAAAAACTCTTTAGTATTTCTAAATCTAGGGAGAAAGTTGAGACAATTTTTTTTTTAATTTTTGAAAAAATGAATTTCAAGTCTCGAGAAAAATTTAAGATAGACAGAAATTCGCGAATTGGTCTCTAGATATTTTTATAATTATTTTTGACTCTCGGGAGAAAATTGGGACATTTTTTTAGTTAAAAATAGATAAATTTGAAGTCTCTAGAGAAATTTTTGACACAAAAAAACTCCCGAGTTTGTCTCAGAAATTTCTGAATCATTTCCAAGTCTTGGCAGAAATTCTAGACAAAGTTCGGTTCATTTCAGAAAAATGAACGAAACTCCAAAATATCTCTAGAGGTACAGAGAGAAAAAATATAGAGAATAAATTAAAAAACGAAATATATGTTCTCAATTAATTCAAATCCTCTCCCATAAATATCCCTCTTTTGTTCTAAAAACATCTGAAGTTGCTCCAGATGTAAAGAAATTGGAGGACATTGCCGTTGGAGACTTTGACGTGCACTCCATTCGACACGTGAATTGACACTCCAACTTATTTTTGTAATTTTTTTTTTCAATGTTTGAAGAAATTTAACAACAATAGAAATGCTATTTGTTATGATAAACGGCTCCTCTGCATCCATAATCGTGAAATGAAATGAAGAAAGATTGAAATGCAAGACCAATAGATTTCCCAATAGACATAATGATTATAATCCATAATTTCAATGTTTAAACATTTTATTTGTATGTTTGAATGGCGACGACGCTCGAAAAGATCGAGCGTCTTTGTCTTACGCAGGGACGCTAATAGCGCTGTCTCTCTCGCTTCTACAGCGGACTGACCGAGAGTAAATGAATTCATTTTATACATTTATTGTCCTAATATAGTGAAAATTTTAGATTTTCCGAACGAATGTTAATAATTTAATAATTTTTGAACCAGTATATAAAAAAAAAACTATGTTATTATAAAATAGTAGATTTCGTCACTGAGGCTGTGAAGAACTTTTCTGGCGATTGTGAGTTTGTAGGCCGAGGCGAAGCCGAGGATTACAAACACAATCGCCAGAAAAGTTGTTTGCGGCCGAGTGACGAACAATATTTTTTGTTATTTAGCCCGCAGGCAGGGTTTTATGGCCGCGCAGCGGCCATAAAACGTCGCCTTACGGACTGAGTGACAAAAATAATCTTTTTGTCACTGACGTATCAAAAGCTCGGTCTTATGGACTGTTTTCGGGCCATAAGGCAGCGCTTCAGGGACGCCACCTAACGGCCCGAAAACAGTCCATAAAACCTCGTATGATACGTCAGTGACAAAAATATTCGTTTGTTATTCGGCCATAAGCGAGGTTTCTGACTCGTGTGACAGCACTCGCCTTCGGCTCGTGCGGGCGCCACACTCGTCCATGAAACCTCGCTTTATGGCCTTATGACAAAATAAACTATGTTTGAAGACTACCGTCAGAGGCCCAGTTGCCAGACGACCTCCGATTTCCGGATGCAGAGCGTTCTTTCGATGGAGTTTTATATTAAATAAACTCTCACCATCATCAATAGTCATTTTTATTTTTTAATCTAACAGTCGACTTATTCTTCCACAAGTGACAATCTTCCAAAATATCTTACAAGGCGTAGAAAAGTATAAAAAATAAATTATTCCGAGAGTTGACATGGTTTTTGTGTCGGTTGAACGTTGTGTGGCGTGTAGAGGTTAAAATTCTACAAGTCTGCATAAGGATTAAACAGCAAAATGTCATTGTGAAATGGATTCTTATCGGTTTGAAGTAGTTGGGGAATGATTTTAGAAGAGTCACAGAAGAGGAACAAAAGAAAAAAACTTTATTTAATGTATCAAATGTCAATTCCTGATACTGGGTCCACCGAATTCGAGGCTGGAGCAGTTACCGGACGAGTCTTTTCCGACTGTTTAACCTCAAATTTTTGTTTCCTTCGGTCTCTCAACGATCACGAAATGTAATTTTTCTTTCAACTTTTTATTCATTCCATAATGAAATAATAGTAAGAAGATGGATTTTGGTTTTATTATTGATATTGTAAATTTCCCTTGGTCAGTTGCCTTCAACTCACCCTGTCCGGAAACCGGGGCCACGGTGTCCGGAAACTCCGTCATGTCGGTTTCAGTCGTCCGGAAACCGACATCGAGGCTCTCTGTTGGAAATATCACTTTAGTTTTAGTAGTTTTCAATGAGCTCGCCTTTATGTTTCATGAGGGCAGTAGATTTTCAAGATGGTGAATTACAGTCAAGTTGTAATTATTCTATCAAAAAAAATATAAGTTTACCAAATATTAAGAACTATCCTGTTATTATTTAAACCCTTCAGATGTATATCAAACATTTGGCGACCGTGACAGGACTTCGTTTCACGTGGTCCATTGTTCCTTCGAGATGGCAGCAAAGCCTAAATTTGTCTGTTTACTTGTGCCGTTTACCGAGCAATCCACTTGGAGCTTGTTTCATCTCTTTCTACTCAGGCATTTCTAGAAGCTCTGAGACGTATGATAGCAAGAAGACGTAGACCATCAGTTCTGATCAGTGATAATGGGACGAATTTCACTGGAGCAGCTAACCTGCTGAAGAAAATCGATTGGAAAAAAGTGATTGAAGACAGTACGATTCGTGGTATAGAATGGAAATTTAATCCACCTTCAGCACCTTGGTGGGGAGGTTTTTGGGAGAGGATGGTCAGATCGGTAAAAGAACTACTCAGGAGAGTGTTGGGCAGAGCTTGTTTGAATTATGAGGAACTCAATACAGTATTATGTGACTGTGAAGCTGTGATAAATTCACGTCCAATCTCTTATATCTCAGAAGATCCAACGCAATTAGCTCCACTCACCCCAGCTATGTTTATCCAGGATTTGCAGGAAGTGGGAGTGCCTGATTTGGATGCTATTCAAAGGGATGACGTGAACAAAAGATTGAGGTATCGTCTGCAGTTGAGGACTGATCTGAGGAGACGTTTTCGTCAGGAATACTTGGGTCAGTTGGCTCGTAAACGTTCTAGTAAAACAGTTCATCACGATATCACGCCAGGACAAGTAGTGTTAATTGGCAATGATTCATCAAAGCGTCTAGATTGGCCATTGGCTCTGGTGTTGGAGGCTGTCAGGGGAAGAGATGGACACGTGAGAGTTCTACGTTTGAGAACAGCAACTGGTGAGATGGTCAGACCAGTGCAGAGAGTCTATCCATTGGAATTGTCAGCTGCAGGAGAAGCTGGAGAAACGCTCCCTCCGTCTAAAAGGGTTGAGGAGAGATTGAGAACGAGTCAGACGAATGTAACTGGAAAAAAGTACAATCAGAAAGGAAAGAAAGAGAATTCTGTCGTTCCAGAGGAAGTACCAGGCACATCAACAGCAAAGGTGTATTCACGAAGTGGTCGAATGATCAAAAAACCTTCAAGAATGGATATACAGGGTGTCCCTCAACTACTCTGCTTCCTTTGGGGTGATGAAAGGGGATGATATTTGAAGTATAAAGTTCCTCTTCGGTTTTGGGATCGAACAACTTTTTTTTTGATTTTTTAAAAAAATATGTCTGACTTGTCATGTTTTTTTTCATTCGTACTACTTTTTATGATTTTTTTTTTCTTCAATTTTTTGGGTTTTTTAGGACTGATTATCGGCACATACCAACCATAGCCCCCCCACCCCTTTTTTCGCCCTCTAATGCTGGGAATTATTTTTCAAAAAAATAAATTCAAAACTGAATAATTTTTTTTTTCACTGATGCTATCTATCAAGTTCGTATCCACCAATGAAAGTACGCCTTCTCACTCCCTCACGCCGCGAATTATTTCTAAAAATCCATGCGGTAATTACAAAATATTTGATTTTTTGGTTTGTTTTTGCTTCCGGATGGAAGCTTTGTTTTTACAAGATTTTTGATATTGTTCAATTTTGTGTGGAAATGATGTGGAGTGTTATGAAATGTCAAGATATGATATTTTTAGCGCCTGTCCGTATGTGTGTATGGATGTGTGTGCAGATTTTTATTTTTTTTTTTGAAATCGGAATAATAAAACGGCAAAATTTTTTCAGAAAAATCTAAAATTTTTACACATATTTGGTATCTTTTATTTTCAGCTTCAGGCAAAATTTCAGCTTGATCGACCGATTAGTTCTCGAGATATCGTCATTTATTGGAAAATCGTTTTTCTTCAATATCTCGGGAACGGTTCAAGCGATCGATTTTTTTTTTTTTTCAAAATATTCGTCATAAAAATATCTATCGATCTTGATAAAAATATTCACTCTGACCCCCGAGAAGTTACATAGTTATGGCCCTTTTTCTATTTTCTCCGCTAAAATCCTTGTGCGCGTGATAACTTAAAAAATAATCGATAAAAAAAAAGTTTAAATTTGGTATGACTGGAGGTCTTATGAAAATAAAGATTGCTATTTTAGATGGGCGCAATTGACCGATTAGTTTCGGAGATATTGCATTTTATGTGTAAAACTAGTTTCTCTGATATCTCAGAAAATACTTGACCGATTCGTTTTTTTTTTCTTCAAAATATTCGTCACGCTGGCTTTTATCTAATACAATCAAAATATGTATACCGCCCTATTGAAAGTTTTCGAGATATTGTCGATTTTCTATTTTTATTCTCGGAATTTGTCCCAACGAGCTATTATGTAACTGAGAGTTGGTGCCTGGATCTGAAATTTTGACTAGCACTTGATATTGTCGGATTCAACTTCTGTGTCCAATTTGAGGTCGATATGTCGATTAGTTCCTGAGATACACACAATCAATGTATGAACAGAATGAATCGTAGATCCATCCGGAAGCTGACTACCAATAGAATTGGTAGAAAAGAAAGAGAAGCATAATATAATGATAGAATAATAGTAGTAACGCATTTCTTCCAATCCTCAACACCAGCCGCATGGGAGCGATGGCCTACTTGTTTTTTTTTAGTTTTTTTCACCTACCTATCGACCCATCAACATGAAAACTCCCCCTCGTCACATCTCCGGTCCTTGAATCATTTTCAAAAACCAAAAAGACAATTCCAAAATTGAATATTATTTTTTTTTGTTTTTTTTTTTGGTTTTTTACCTGGTTCAGTAGGCCTGATATCCACCCATTGACCCATCAACATGAAAACTCCCCCTCGTCACATCTCCGATCACTGAATCATTTTCAAAAACCAAAAAGAATATTCCAGAATTAAATGTTATTTTTTTTTGTTTTTTTTTTTTTATTTTTTTCACCTGGTTCAGTAGGCCTGATATCCACCCATCAACCCATCAACATGAAAACTCCCCCTCGTCACATCTCCGGTCTCTGAATCATTTTCACAAATAAAAAAGACAATTCCAGAATTAAATATTATTTTTTTTTGTTTTTTTTTTGGTTTTTTCCACCTGGTTCAGTAGGCCTGATATCCACTCATCAACCCATCAACATGAAAACTCCCCCTCGTCACATCTCCGGTCTCTGAATCATTTTCAAAAACCAAACAGAAAATTCCAGAATTAAATATTATTTTTTTTTGTTTTTTTTTTTGGTTTTTTCCACCTGGTTCAGTAGGCCTGATATCCACTTATCAACCCATCAACATGAAAACTCCCCCTCGTCACATCTCCGGTCTCTGAATCATTTTCAAAAACCAAACAGAAAATTCCAGAATTAAATATTATTTTTTTTTGTTTTTTTTTGGTTTTTTCCACCTGGTTCAGTAGGCCTGATATCCACTCATCAACCCATCAACATGAAAACTCCCCCTCGTCACATCTCCGGTCTCTGAATCATTTTCAAAAATCAAACAGAATATTCCAGAATTAAATATTATTTTTTTTTGTTCATCAAAAATCAAACAAAGATGACGCTCTCTCATTAAAACATCATATTCACTTTTTATTTTCCGTATTTGTCACTGAGGAAATTTCTGAGAACCTTCAGAAACCTTCAGTGTTTACATCCCAACGAAATAAGAGACGATGGAAATAAAATAAATGAAATTTCGATATTGTGATTCATTCTGTTTACATCGTCTTTTGTTCTCATGTTATGTCAACACCGGCAATTCTTAGAAGTGCTCGGCAATTATTTCAGTTTTAAATAGAAAAATAAGAGGGGGATAGTGAGTTTTGGAGAGAAAGAGTCATTCGCGTTCGATTCTTTGACAGAGTCGGATCTGAAGTGAAAAATGGATAAATACACAGTGAATGAATACGTTGACATGCATCTCATCTATGGTGCATGCAAGTTAAATGGTAACAAGGCAGTGGAAATGTACGCATTGAAATATCCTCATCGATCACATCCATCTCGACAAGTGTTTTTTGATGTGGATGCTCGGATGCGAGAAAACCACGTGTTGCCACAAGGTGGCGGGGGGAGATCTTACCGTCATCTCGACATTGAAGAAGAGGTCTTGGCGTGCGTGGAAGCAGATCCAACGACGAGCTGTCGAATACTTGAAAGAGCAACCAGCTCCCCGAAGTCAACGGTGAACCGAATCCTGCTGGAAAATTCTCTCCATCCATTCCACTACACAACAGTCCAAAAACTCGAGCCAGGAGATGCAAAGCAGCGGTTGCTCTTTTGTCAAGAGTTTTTGGCGTTGCATGACCAAAATGAAAATTTTTTGTCTCAAATCATGTGGACAGACGAAAGTTTTTTTACTAGAGAGGGGATTTTCAATTGGTTTAACTGGCACAAGTATGCCGAAGAAAATCCTCACTTGATTTGGGAAAAAAGTTTTCAGACACGGTGGAAAGTAAACGTTTGGGGAGGAATAGTGGGTGATAAGGTTTTTATTTCCGAGCTTCCGGATATAATGAACGTGAGTATTTATGACGTACACATCCAGTCACGTACGAAATACAACGGGAAAAATGTTTCTATTTTCCTTTATCCGTCTTCGCAGGGTGAGAAGTATTACCAATTTGTCTCACAGACTTTACCGGAAATGCTAGACGACGTACCACTCAATGCTAGACCTCAGTGGTTCCAACAGGATGGAGCTCCACCTCACAGTGCACGAATTGTTACCGAGTACTTAAACGATCAATTTCCTGGACGTTGGTACGGTCGCTATGGCCAACTTCACTGGCCAGCACGGTAAGACTACTCGAGGAAAAATAGAAAGTGCCGTAGAATAATATATTTTTATGTATAGCTCATCTGATCTGACACCTCTAAACTTTTTCCTTTGGGGCTATCTGAAGGAACAAGCCTACAGGACAAAGCCAGAGACCGCAAAGCACTTGGTAGCACGACTGCATGCAGCCGTGACTAGCGTAGATGCTGAAATGCTCCAGCGTGTGAGGGTGGAAGTCCTCAGGAGGGTCCATGCTTGCATAGCTGCGGGGGGTGGCCATTTCCAGCAAATGCCATAGCGGAGAACAAAACAATCGGCCCTTTTCAGGGCCACAAAAATAAAACGTAGAAAGAAATTCTTTTGCCACGAAATCCTCTTGGTACGAATTAAATTCATGATCACAAGGCGACGAAGAGTTCTCATGTTGATGGATTAATGGGTGGATATCAGGCCTACTGAACCAGGCGGAAAAAACAAAAAAAAAAATAATATTTAATTCTGGAATATTCTTTTTGGTTTTTGAAAATGATTCAGTGACCGGAGAGGTGACGAGGGGGAGTTTTCATGTTGATGGGTCAATGGGTGGATATCAGGCCTACTGAACCAGGTGAAAAAAACCAAAAAAAAAAACAAAAAAAATAATATTCCAAAATAATATTTAATTCTGTAATTTTCTTTTTGAGTTGTGAAAATGATTCAGAGACCGGAGATGTGACGAGGGGGAGTTTTCATGTTGATGGGTTGATGGGTGGATATCAGGCCTACTGAACCAGGTGGAAAAAACCAAAAAAAAAACAAAAAAAAATAATATGTAATTCCGGAATTTTCTTTTTTATTTGTGAAAATGATTCAGTGACCGGAGATGTGACGAGGGGGAGTTTTCATGTTGATGGGTTGATGGGTGAATATCAGGCCTACTGAACCAGATGGAAAAAACCAAAAAAAAAACAAAAAAAAATAATATTTAATTCTGGAATTTTCTTTTTGGTTTTTGAAAATGATTCAGTGATCGGAGATGTGACGCGGGGGAGTTTTCATATTGATGGGTCAATGGGTGGATATCAGGCCTACTGAACCAAGTGAAAAAAACCAAAAAAAAAAAAACAAAAAAAATAATATTTAATTCTGGAATTTTCTTTTTTATTTGTGAAAATGATTCAGAGACCGGAGATGTGACGAGGGGGAGTTTTCATGTTGATGGATCAATGGGTGGATATCAGGCCTACTGAACCAGGTGGAAAAAACCAAAAAAAAAACAAAAAAAAATAATATTTAATTCTGGAATTTTCTTTTTGGTTTTTGAAAATGATTCAGTGATCGGAGATGTGACGAGGGGGAGTTTTCATATTGATGGGTCAATGGGTGGATATCAGGCCTACTGAACCAGGTGAAAAAACCAAAAAAAAAAAAAACAAAAAAAATAATATTTAATTCTGGAATTTTCTTTTTTATTTGTGAAAATGATTCAGAGACCGGAGATGTGACGAGGGGGAGTTTTCATGTTGATGGATCAATGGGTGGATATCAGGCCTACTGAACCAGGTGAAAAAAACCAAAAAAAAAAAAAAAATAATATTTAATTCTGGAATTTTCTGTTTGGTTTTTGAAAATGATTCAGAGACCGGAGATGTGACGAGGGGGAGTTTTCATGTTGATGGGTCAATGGGTGGATATCAGGCCTACTGAACCAGGTGAAAAAAACCAAAAAAAAAAAACAAAAAAAATAATATTCCAAAATAATATTTAATTCTGTAATTTTCTTTTTGATTTGTGAAAATGATTCAGAGACCGGAGATGTGACGAGGGGGAGTTTTCATGTTGATGGGTTAATGGGTGGATATCAGGCCTACTGAACCAGGTGGAAAAAACCAAAAAAAAAAAGAAAAAAAAATAATATTTAATTCCGGAATTTTCTTTTTTATTTGTGAAAATGATTCAGTGATCGGAGATGTGACGAGGGGAAGTTTTCATATTGATGGGTCAATGGGTGGCTATCAGGCCTACTGAACCAGGTGAAAAAAACCAAAAAAAAAAAAAAAATAATATTTAATTCTGGAATTTTCTTTTTTATTTGTGAAAATGATTCAGAGACCGGAGATGTGACGAGGGGGAGTGTTCATATTGATGGGTCAATGGGTGGATATCAGGCCTACTGAACCAGGTGAAAAAAACCAAAAAAAAAAAAAAAAAATAATATTTAATTCTGGAATTTTCTTTTTTATTTGTGAAAATGATTCAGAGACCGGAGATGTGACGAGGGGGAGTGTTCATATTGATGGGTCAATGGGTGGATATCAGGCCTACTGAACCAGGTGAAAGAAACCAAAAAAAAAAAAAAAAAATAATATTTAATTCTGGAATTTTCTTTTTTATTTGTGAAAATGATTCAGAGACCGGAGATGTGACGAGGGGGAGTGTTCATATTGATGGGTCAATGGGTGGATATCAGGCCTACTGAACCAGGTGAAAAAAACCAAAAAAAAAAAAAAAAAATAATATTTAATTCTGGAATTTTCTTTTTTATTTGTGAAAATGATTCAGAGACCGGAGATGTGACGAGGGGGAGTGTTCATATTGATGGGTCAATGGGTGGATATCAGGCCTACTGAACCAGGTGAAAGAAACCAAAAAAAAAAAAAAAAAATAATATTTAATTCTGGAATTTTCTATTTGGTTTTTGAAAATGATTCAGTGATCGGAGATGTGACGAGGGGGAGTTTTCATGTTGATGGGTCAATGAGTGAATATCAGGCCTACTGAACCAGGTGGAAAAAACCAAAAAAAAAAACAAAAAAAAATAATATTTAATTCTGGAATTTTCTGTTTGGTTTTTGAAAATGATTCAGAGACCGGAGATGTGACGAGGGGGAGTTTTCATGTTGATGGGTTGATGGGTGAATATCAGGCCTACTGAACCAGGTGGAAAAAACCGAAAAAAAAACAAAAAAAAATAATATTTAATTCTGGAATTTTCTTTTTGGTTTTTGAAAATGATTCAGTGATCGGAGATGTGACGAGGGGGAGTTTTCATATTGATGGGTCAATGGGTGGATATCAGGCCTACTGAACCAGGTGAAAAAAACCAAAAAAACAAGTAGGCGGCAGCGACATGCGACTATAGATTTGTAACTACAGATTTTCAGTTGTGGAGTTTGTTAATTTTACGTGTGCGTTTTTTTTCGCCATCAATCAATTGATGGAGCGCTTCCGAATGGTCCTTCCAATCCTTTTCGTGTATTATTATAGTGAATGTTTTGCATTTCATATTTCGAAAGTTGAATATCTCCGGAACCACCTATCCGATTGAGCTGATTTTAAATACCAAACATGACAATCATGAGAGTCACCTACATGCCAAATTTCAAGTTGATATCTCCTTTTTTTCAGAAGTTAACGTGTTTACAAGAATTTTCAGTGAAAAACGGAAAAATAGCCATTTCTCGAAATTTTTGTGTGAACGGTTATACATATTTTGATTGATTAAGATAAAGGACATCGAGACGAAAATTTTGAAAAAAAAAAAAAATAATCGATTGAGTCCTTTTCGAGATATCGAGTAAAATCGGTTCACAAGCAAAGTTAAATATCTCCGGAACTAATCGTCCGATTCAGCTGATTTTAAATACCAAACATTGCAATCATAGGAGATACCTCCATGCCAAATTTCAAGTTGATATCTCGATTTTTTCGAAAGTTAGCGTGTTTACAAGGATTTTTAATGAAAAACAGAAAACTAGCCATATCTCGAAAACTTTCCAGCAACAGGTATACATATTTTTATTGATTGAGATAGAGGATATTGAGATGAAAATTTTGAAAAAAAAAAAAATGAAATCGGTCCAGTCATTTTTGAGATATTGAAAGAAAACGAATTGTCGATACATAGCAATATCTCGAGAACTAATCGATCGATCTAACTGAAATTTGGCACAGAACTAGCCCCATCTAATTCCAACTATCTCACAAAATTTCAGATTTTTTGGAACTCTTTTACCCATTTAATCATTAAATTTACGAAAAAGTGACCACCGGTCAGCATGTATACATACAGACATTCTCGCCAAACTTCGTATTTTTACGTTTCAGACCATTCTACATCGTTTCCAGGCAAAATTGGAAAATGTCAAAATTGAATGATTTCAAAGGCTTCCATTCGGAAGCCAAAAAACAAAAAAAATAATATTTAATTCTGGAATTTTCTTTTTTATTTGTGAAAATGATTCAGAGACCGGAGATGTGACGAGGGGGAGTTTTCATGTTGATGGGTCAATGGGTGGATATCAGGCCTACTGAACCAGGTGGAAACAAGTAGGCGGCAGTGACATGCGGCTATAGATTTGTAACTACAGATTTGCGGTTGTAAAGTTTGTTAATTTTACGTGCGCGTTTTTTTTCGCCATCAATCAATTGATGGAGCGCTTCCGAATGGTCCTTTCAATCCTTTTCGTGCATTATTATAGTAAATGTTTTGCATTTCATATCTAGAAAGTTGAATATCTCCGGAACCACCTGTCCGATTGAGCTGATTTTAAATACCAAACATTACAACCATAAGGGATACCTTCATGCCAAATTTGAAGTTGATATCTCCATTTTTTCGAAAGTAGGCGTGTTTACAAGGATTTTCAATGAAAAACGGAAAAATAGCCATATCTCGAAAAGTTTCTACTAACGGGTATATATATTTTTATTGATTAAGATAGAGGACGTCGAGACGAAAATTTTGAAAAAAAAAAAAAAAATAAATCGATTGGGCTGTTTTCGAGATATCGAATAAAATCGATTTTCATGCAAGGTTAAATATCTCCGGAACTAACCATCCGATTGAGCTGATTTTCAATACCAAACATCGCAATCATAAGAGATACCTTCATGCCGAATTTCAAGTTGATATCTCGTTTCTTTCAAAAGTTAGCGTGTTTACAAGGATTCTCAATGAAAAACGGAAAACTAGCCATATCTCGAAAACTTTCTACCAACGGGTATACATATTTTGATTGATTGAGATAGAGGACATCGAGACCAAAGTTTTGAAAAAAAAATAAAATAAATCGATCCAGTCATTTTCGAGATATTAAAGGAAAACGAATTTTCGATATATAGCAATATCTCAGGAACTAATCGATCGATCGAGCTGAAATTTGGCACAGAACTAGCCCCATCTAATTCCAACTATCTCACAAAATTTCAGATTTTTCGGAACACTTTTACCCGTTTAATCGTTTAATTTACGAAAAAGTGACCACTGGTCAGCATGACCACATACAGACATTTTCGCCAAACTTCGTATTTTTACGTTTCAGACCATTCTGGAACGTTTCCAGGCAAAATTGGAAAATGTCAAAATGGAACGATTACAATGCTTCCATTCGGAAGCAAAAACCAAAAAAAAAAACAAAAAAAAATAATATTTAATTCTGGAATTTTCTGTTTGGTTTTTGAAAATGATTCAGAGACCGGAGATGTGACGAGGGGGAGTTTTCATGTTGATGGGTTGATGGGTGGATATCAGGCCTACTGAACCAGGTGGAAAAAACCAAAAAAAAACAAAAAAAAATAATATTTAATTCTGGAATTTTCTTTTTTATTTGTGAAAATGATTCAGAGACCGGAGATGTGACGAGGGGGAGTTTTCATGTTGATGGGTCAGTGGGTGGATATCAGGCCTACTGAACCAGGTGGAAAAAACCAAAATAAAAACAAAAAAAATAATATTCAATTCTGGAATTTTCTGTTTAGTTTTTGAAAATGATTCAGTGACCGGAGAGGTGACGAGGGGGTGTTTTCATGTTGATGGGTCAATGGGTGGATATCAGGCCTACTGAACCAGGTGGAAAAAATAAAAAAAAAAAACAAAAAAAAATAATATTCAATTTTGGAATTGTCTTTTTGGTTTTTGAAAATGATTCAGGGACCGGAGATGTGACGAGGGGGAGTTTTCATGTTGATGGGTCGATAGGTAGGTGAAAAAAACTAAAAAAAAAGAAAACAAACCAAAAAATCAAATATTTTGTAATTACCGTATGGATTTTCATATTCCATTGGTAGATACGAACTTGATAGATAGCACCAGTGAAAAAAAAAATTATTCAGTTTTGAATTTATGTTTTTGAAAAATAATTCCCAGCATTAGAGGGCGAAAAAAGGGGTGGGGGGGCTATGGTTGGTATGTGCCGATAATCAGTCCTAAAAAACCCAAAAAATTGAAGAAAAAAAAAATCATAAAAAGTAGTACGAATGAAAAAAAAACTGAGTGTGTCAAGCTTACGTACGACGGAAGTGAAACTTATGCTTCCCTCTCCCAAGCAGCTGATGCTTGGCGTGGCGTCGTTGGCTAGGGTCTGAGAGAGAGAGGAAAAGAGAGAAGATAGAGAGAGAACGTTCGTCAGTGGCTCCCTCACCTCAGTAAGCGGATACGGTGACAGAGCGACAGTGAACGGTGAGTGGTGGTGGGGGTCCCCAGGGGTCTGGTTACCCCCACCCCGCTATGACGTTTTTTCGTGACGGTCTTGAGTCGGTTTTACTCCGGTCGTCGAAAATCCATGACGCGCGTATAGAAGTTTCACTTCAAAAACATGACAAGTCAGACATATTTTTTTAAAAAATCAAAAAAAAAGTTGTCCGATCCCAAAACCGAAGAGGAACTTTGAACTTCAAATATCATCCCCTTTCATCACCCCAAAGGAAGCAGAGTAGTTGTGGGACACCCTGTATAGAAGAAATATTTTTTTGTTCCTTCACTCAGGTTGATGTAATTCGTAAGAAAGAATTTTTTGTATGAGTTTGAGTTGAATTTTTTGAAAGTTTAAAAAAAAAAATGTAACTCAAGATGGGAGGATGTTGGAAATATCACTTTAGTTTTAGTAGTTTTCAGTGAGCTCGCCTTTATGTTTCATGAAGGCAGTAGATTTTCAAGAAGGCGAATTACAGTCAAGTTGTAATTATTCTATCACAAAAAATATAAGTTTACCAAATATTAAGAACTATCCTGTTATTATTTAAACCCTTCAGACGTATATCAAACACTCTCATTTGTTTTTTAAAATATTAATAGAATTTCGAATTATTTGAATAGAAAATGAACGTTTTTCCATTTAAAAAGCACTGGGGATGACTGTAGAACTTTCAGAATAGATATTTGGCCGAAAACAAACGAATTTATACGTAATTGTCTTATGGGTTATCCTTAGTCGTCCGGTAACTGGGCCTCTGACGGTACTCTGAAAATTAATTATTTTTCATCAAAAACTTGGTGAAAATGAACGGAAAAAATTAGAAAAAAATCTGGGTGTATGCGCTTTAAATCTTTTTCAAGGGGAAAAAAAAATTAAATTGAAATATTAATTTTTGGTTGACTGACAGCCATTTGTTTATAGCGTGAAGCGCGCGGATCGTCGCGCGCTGACAAACAAATGACCATAACTCAAAAACTATTGTTCGTAAAGACAAAAATTAAAAGCCATTTTATTCGCTATTGAATTACGTAACTTTTTCTCACTGTATGTCTCGATAACTTCTCAACAGTTTTCGAGATATTTTAAAATGAAAATGACCGATCCAAGGGGTATTTTGTTTATAAACAAAATACACACCCTGGCTATAGGGTACTTTTTTTGCGGATGTCATTCCGAGTATTTAAAAAAAAATCATCAAAATCCAACACTTATAAAGTAAATTGGCCAACAAACTCGATTTTAAATCCTCACCGACTGGACTACTATGGACATTTTCAACTTTCGAATTTTTGCATGCGCTGCCGCTTCACTTGCCCCCCCCCCCCCCCGTGTCCATCACGAACTATCCCGAACGGAGGACAATGGGCTTCCAATAGTTAATTCATTTAAGGCTAATAGAGGTTGGGAGTAGCAGTTACTCAAAGAGTAACGGTTGCCCATTCCTGGACTAGGCCCTTGATGTTTCACATCTACCAGGCGTCCCACGACGGCTCACTTTTTTTTTTTGTTTCTTTTTGAGTCAATAGAGAACTCGTATAATTTGCAGCATAATCCTGGTCTTTTGAGTTTAATTTCTCGTATAAGAGCCCGACATTTTTGTTTCCATCCGATCCACCCCTCTCTCCACAACCTATCCCCTGAGCAGCGTGGAGCATTCACCTTCTTTCCCTTACCAGCCCTTAGATTGAAGTTTTTGGATATCTATGGTTTGTCGTCTCTACGTTTTTGGTTTCGTTTTGGTTGGTAAAATTTGGAAAAAAAAGTCAGGACCAACGTACTTGGCGTGCCTTTCAATGCTAATGTGAATCCTCATCTGAGATTTTTGCATTTCGTATCGAACTTGGAACTCAGAAGATGCATAATATAGTTCTTAGGTCGACAGGAAACATCGACTCTTGATTTCCTGAGTTTTTTGGAAAACCGCGCCAAGTACGTTGGTCCTGACTTTTTTTTCCAATTTTTTTTGTTCACTGATTCTTCATAGTTTCCAGCAAGCTTGGCGCTCATTTCTCATTCCATTCTTTTTTCAATTATTCAGAACAATTTGTGGTCATTTGCGTAATTTTAGGGCTCACAGGATCTCATTTTTCAACAAATACTTTTCTGCCAATTCCAACGCAATGAAACGAGTACTTGGCGTAAGTTTTTCCAAAAAAAAAATTTTGAATTTTTATTAGATTTCAATAATTTTTTCAAAATAGAAAAAATTAAAAACCACCTAAAAAATGCGTTTTTTAGAATTATCTCAGAAACCACTTCAGATACAAGATAAAAGGTGGAATACAAAATTGTAGAGCGTAAAATGTTCTACATAAAAGTTCATTATGACTCCACCCCTATTTCCCACCATTCACCCGGGGTGAGACCAAAATTAGGAAAAAATAATAAAATTGATAGTTTTCAATTTTTTCTGTTGTTAATCGCTCCAAATATTCTCATCTGTGATTTTGCATTTTTCACCCTCAACGAGAAACAGTTTTTGAAAATTTACAATTTCAAATTGGCAATAACTTTTTAACCAATCGATAGATTTAAAAATATCTCAATCGAATCTGTAGATAATTTAATTATGAAAATTCGGGAAAAAAAAATTTTAATCCATCGATTGGTTAAAATGTTATTGCCAATCTTATACGTTTTTTCTATCCCTCAATAAACCATCAAAAATCAAATCAATTTTGGAATCAATTTATTGCGCCATCTGAGTGGAAAGAAACAAACTTTCATGAGAAAGTGGCGCTGATGTCGCGTAAAACACTAGATCCGACATAGAGTCCCTAGAGTTACCGACCGATTGATGGCAATCGCTGAACATCGAAAATAAAAATGCAATTACGTTCATTTCATTGCAGCCAACTCAGTGGCTCCAATCTGGCCATTCCATACAGAGATAATAAAATTCGTGAAAATGTGCACAGTAACTCGTTGCTATGCACATATCTTCGTTAATATTAAATTAATTAAATAAATAGCGACATCAGTGGATAGCGGAAAGGCGATTTATATAATGTAACTAAGGGCAGTTTTGGTGTAAGTGGTGACATTTATTTAATAGCACCGAAAAACTAATTGGAGGTAGTGGAAGGGGAAGTTGTGTCGTGTATAGATACTTGGTAGCGCTCGGCCTTGTTATGTGAGGTTATGAAACAAGTACTTGGCCGATACGCTACCGCGTATCTCGATGATTGTATTCAATTCGGTATAATTAGTATCCGACATGCTCATCAAACATTTCCTAATGATGACAGAATTAGTCAAACATTGTAGTATTGAATTCGCGTAACTGAATACTCCATCAGTATTTTCGAATCCACAGACTAAATTCGATTGCAAGATGTTATTCATTTCGTCTTGACTTCCAGTTATGTCGACGCCTTTGAAAGTCCATGAACGGTCCCAAACTTTATGCCAGCGTTTATCAGATATTGCAATTTTCCCCAAGTCAGGACGGTACAGCTCTCTCAATCGATTGTCTTCTATAATAGCTAAGCAATTTGCTTTAACAGAATGTAGATCGAAATTGATTAGATGTAATCCGTCTAATGTCTTGACGCGTGAAAGAGTGACGTATGTTTGTCTAGGGCTGAAAATTGTCATTCCAACATCAATTACAGAGCATTGTAAACTCAAACCTTGACTTTTGTGTACTGTTATCCCATAACTTAATTGAATCGGGAATTGTTTTCGAGTAACGTAGACCCCTTGACATCCATAGGCTTAATAATGCGTTCTGCGCCAGCATCTAAGCGAATGGTAACAGATTCAATTTGAGGATTTTCCATACTTCTCTCGACGGAAATAACAGTTCCAATTGCTTCATTGACAAGACCCAGGGTGATATCGATATTGCGCTTAATCATAACTCTCGCCTCAATTTTGATTGTAATAACTTGAGGGAAACCCGCTGTACAACTTTCATCGTTTTCGATCTTTTTCAATGCATCGCGTGTTTTTTCATTCAATGATTTTGAAGAATCAAGACTATCAGTTGCAGTGAGTATTATTTCTTCGGATTCGATTTGTTCGATCATCGCTGTGTTCAATATATGGCATTGCTCTCGTGTTGCTAATAGACATACTGTACCAGCTGGTAGAGATTTCATGTAAGTACATAGTTCATAAACTCTGTCTCCAACGGGAAGCGTTGGATTGAGTGGGATCGTGCGAGGTTCCAAAAGGTTCACATCATTATCTGTCATCGTGCCAATTCGGATATGACCCAGAAGATTTCGATATGTTTGGTCATTCTGTTGTCGCATATTGATTGTTAATTCGTCATAACTAAACAACAATTCCCACAAATTCACATTTCCTATTGAACCAATATAGTGTTCGAATTCTTTTGAAGACAATTTCACATAGGGCGGACCTTCATGAACTGGAGGTAATTGGAGTAAATCACCGAAGAGTAAGATGTGTTTACCCCCAAACCATCCATCATCACAATCTGCCGTGTTGAAAATTTCCATCAATCGAAGATTAATGTACATGAGGGTAAGATTCGAGATCATGGAGACCTCATCTATAATAATTAGCTCAACATCTTTCAAATCATCTCGCAAAAGCTTAAGGAGGTTGTCTGACAATTGCGTATACCGTGGTGTAAATCCATGTTGCACCGGTAATTGGAAAAATTTATGTATTGTGAGACCTTTTATATTGTACGTTGCTATTCCCGTTGGAGCAGTGACTGAAGTTTCTTTTTGCAATTCTTGCTTGATCCAACACCGAATCACATCAATTAGAAAGCTCTTGCCAGTCCCACCTTCCCCACTCACATATAATCTGAGCACTTCACTTTTATTCTGAATGACATGTGTGATGTGGTTGAATATTCTTCTCTGATCATCGTTTAAATCTGCTAACATCGCAGCAAGGTCAATACTGTCCGCTGTTACGTATTTCGGGTGATTTTAATTTAATTTACATTTTTTCTTTTATTTATTTTGAATTTCAAAGTTTTGAATAGATTGACGGGATAATTGGGAAGCCGAATGGAGTGAAAAATCGTCGAGCGGTAACCGATTAATCACATGACTTGCCGACAAGCTAGGTTGGAATTAATTTCCCGTTTCACGTAATAATATTATTCCCGAAATCACTGTAAACACTGACTCTAATTTTGGAGTATCAAACGATCCCCGGGATTTAGAAGTGACATGGTTGCCTTCACTAGACTCACCGTTTCTGTATTCTGGGACGACTCTCTCGGATAATAAATGGACAGGAACAAGTAGTGGTGTTGGTGGCAGACTTCAATCGTCCTTCCCTCTAATGCTTCCCGTCGGCAGCAGCCCCGTTGGACAGGATCCGGATTAAACACCGGTTGCACAGGATGCACGGGTACACAGATATTAGTTTTTCTTTTCATTTGAATTTTTCACAGGATTGTCACTGGTATATTTAGTTTCTGTTGGATTTGAAGTTGAACACTGAGAATTATTGAAATGTGAGAAAATTAATTTTGATGATTTCTTTTAAGAATTTCAATTTTAGATGCACGGACACTTGAATTGGAGCAATTTTCGATGTTTTTGTGGGGGCTTTTTATTTAATTCACCCAAAATTATAGCGGGGTGCTTTTTACAGTGCAATCCGCTCAACTAGGGCGGGGCTGCAACCATAAAGGCAACCACGATTATTTTGTAGGGTAAATTAATCAACCTCAGTAACAGCGGGGTTGCTTCCGTGATGCAGCCGCCGACCCGCGGGTTGCATACACAGATTCAGCCACTGATAAAGAGTCGATGGTGGAATCAATAAAGGAGAATCGCGGGGGTGCTAAAAAGTGATGCAACCGCTGACCCGCGGGGTGCATACACTGAGACAGCCGCTAAATTCCCAATGGTTAATGATTATCGGGATCTAGAATTGTGGATTTTCTTCGATGATGCATCCGCCGACCCGCGGGTTGCATACACAGAGTCTACCACAATTCCGACCTGATCGGAGAGGATTTGGGAAAGGTATTTCGTAATGACGAGCGAGCAACTGATTTAAAGGTTGTAATATATTTTTGGATTATTTTCGAATTCGGATCGCGCCCGGCTCACAGTCAGTTCAGTGCATCGTTGAATTTATGACGATTTCGGTTTAGTGATATTTTTTTATTATTTTTTTTATCGAGTCGAGAACCTGTTAATCGTACTTGAATTGTACTTGTGCAAGAATTTATTTCAATTGATTGGATTTAATAGCTGATTGAAATTTTCAAAGTTTTTCACCAGAATAAAAAAATTCTAAGTTTTTCACAAGAACAAAAAAAATTCTAAGTTTTTCACAAGAATAAAAAATTCTAAGTTCTCGGCTCGACGAAAAAATATTCTAAGTCCCAAGGTGGGCACTACTGCAAGGCACTCCCGGAGCTCTTCTGAGCTATTACCGTCTCCTTCAACTGCTGGCGGTGGACTGACTTTTTGCCGGAGCGACTGCTAGGGATGTGAACGTACAATTTCTCAGCGCTGGCGAGTGGGGTTGCGCGCGCAGCCGGCAGGCAGAGTGGGGTAGCACACTAGTGGCGAGCTGTTGCTGCCTGACAGAGTGGGGTGCGCGCTTTCTACCCTTGCCAGCTGCGCCCGTTGTGCCCCTCTATATACAATTATTTTTTTCTAATGGGTTTACATTATTGATATTACATATTTAGATTATTCAAATTATTTCTGATTTTTTGGCTCAAGAATTATTGACTTCTGAGCAGATTTTAAGTTGGTTCAGTGCTATAGCTGAATGAATTCCCCTTGCCCTCCTGATGATGACCCACTAGGTCCGCTTTGTCAATTGTCATTGTATCTCGACAAATTTGACAAAATTCATTTTCATACTTCTCTTTGGCTAAAATACCCAATTCTGGTGTAAAAATAATTTTTCCATTTTTTTATAAACTTCAATTGTTAATAACTTTGTCATTAGTTAACTTATTGAATCAATCATGGGCTCATTTTGAAGAGCTTAATTAATGATGAATTTACATAAAATTTTGTTCCTTAATCTCGGTAATCTTCGGAGATACGATTTTCCGAAATTTTGACCTTGAAAAAGTGTCTATTATCATTTTTGACCTATAAATCTCTATCGAAAAAATCGGTTTAATAGTTTATATGAAAGATCTTTCGATGGTCTTCATTGCCAGCCAAGAATGGATTCGATATGTTTATTTATTTTCGAGATATTGCATTTTTTTGTAAAAAAACCAGGTTATTTGTTATTTAATTTATATCTTGATTGTTTTTGAACTTTTCTGAATTCTTTGAGCTGGATCACTTCTCATTCATTGTCCGCTTCTATATCCATATTTTTTTTATATTTTTCTGATTATTTTTCAACAATTTGTTTATAACGAATTGGTTTTTGCATTAACTTTGATCGAATTTTCTTGTTTCCTTTGAAGGACAATATTTTATTACGATTTTTAAGCTATGTATCATTTTTCCATCCTAAAACCCGGCCGAGTTATGAATTTTCAAAATATTTTCAATTTTTATCCGCATATAGATTTCTAACTGTCGGTAATGGTAATGCCAATGGTAACTCACAGGCGATGGTAATACCCATGGTAACTCGCAAGAGATGGTAATACCGAGGATAACTCACAAGTGATGGTAATCCCAATGGTAACCCGCAAGATAGGGTAATACCAAAGGTAACTCACAAGTGAGGGTAACTTTGGGGGTATGGTAATAGAGGGGATGGTAACCTGGAGGTATAGGGTAAATCGGGTGGGTCTAAAACTGGCACATCTGCTAATGATGGCACAGGAAGTGCGGCGGTAGCGCCGCGTAGTAGCACAGTGAGGAACTGAGAATAGTAGATTCCGTTACCTCCCGAGAAAATTATCGACCAAAGAACAAAATAGTAGTGCCCTCTATAATTTTTTTTGTTAAACACAATTTTTCACAGTTAGGCAGATGGGGACAGTTGTTCACAAAAGAGTCGAAGCAGTGGTACTCATGCTCAAACCAAGAGGAGAGGGCACATGCCCAGAATTTTGGTCAATTCCTCTTTATCATTGATATCATTTTTTTTTTTTTGCTACTTTAAGATCAATATTATATATTTAATTATGCAAATTAATTATTAAATTATTGATTATAGTTATGATTTATTCATGTTTAGTTTTTTTTCAGTTTCATAAAAAGCAATCGGCGATTGTTATTGACTTTTCTATTCATACCTCATCACAACCCGTTACTAACTATCGTGCAAATCGTAATGAACCCTCTCCACAATGCGGATTTAAATTATAATGTTAAATGAATCAAATTAATTTCTTGATTTTATGATTGATTTTTATCCATCGCATTATTTGAATAAATGTGGACGTTCGCATGAAAAGGGCCCACTTTGTCGCATTTAGTTTCCGAGATATCTACGTTTTTGTGTTCACATCTCCCATTTAAGCCCATGTTAAATTATTTCTTTGATATTCAATAGAGACGTCATTTTCTACGATTTTGGGGTCATTCCTGGCTTCAAACGAGGGGAATCATATCAAGGAAAGGGTAGTATGCATAAGTCCAATACCGCCAAAGTGGGCCCTTTTCATGCGGACGTCCACAAATAATCAAAAATATGTTTACGGTACATCACAAACAAAAAAAAATAAATTATTAAGGCACTACACCCCTTCCACTTCTATAGCGGTGATTTGAATTAATAACAATGAACGAAAAATATTCATGTAGGTTATCAACAGTAGCTATGCCCTTTTGTGATTATGATTTTTTGCAATAGATAACAAATTTAACGAACAACCGAAAAGAAAGGGGCGTAAGTGCTCGAGTTATACCTCTTTATGATAAATTCTCCTTCACATAAATTAGAATATTACTAGCAAGGATGAAAGAGAAGGGGCGCATGTCCTGGTCATACACTTCCTTAGTGTTTATCCATTGGACTTACGTCAACTTGGCATTTCGAAACAAAGTTCACAAAAAACCTCTCATAGGAGTAGGAAAATTCTATTCCGAAGGGAAAAAAACGCTTTTTTGATATCGTAAGAGAAAAATCTGAACATAATGGCACTTACGCTCCTTTAACTTTAAAGTGATGGTATAAAAAAAAGTTATCTTCATTGTGTTTCTTTAGTATTTATTATTTTTTATTTATTAATAGTTTTCTCCGAGGCTGTTTTTGTTCCATCTTTTTTCATTTTTTTTATATCCAATCATGCTCGGCAATTGAATGTCATATTCATCAATTTTTTACGTGGACACGTCTTACTTCCATTACCTAGGCTATATCATATACGTGGCCAAGTCTAAACTCATCGGGTGTATCAGCGGCACTGGCTAGTGTCGCGATAGATACAGCCACCCGACCTTTTTTTAAACGCATTTACATCTCTGCATATTTCAATCAATTACTAATGATTGAATATTTCACATCAGCTATCGCAGTAATAATTTGCACCGTTATTGCACGTTTGCCCTCGCCAATAACACCAAATCCACCCTTTTCCTGCCCATACAATATCAATTGAACAAAGAGAGCTGAAATATAAATTCCAACGGAATTATAATTCTGTCACCCCCGGCTATTAACCCGCAAAAAGAAAAGAAGTGGAATTGAAGAAATCGATAATGTAATATCCGTCTTTATTATATTTTAAAAATTTTTCGTATACATATTTTCACACGAAATAATATTTATTTCGCCTTCATATCAAACATAAACTCCACAATAAAATGCAGAATGGCATTTTTAACGCTCTGGAATTTTTTGGACATCCGGCGATCGACCTGGCAACCAGAAATTTTCCCTTATCCTGCAGAATTTGAAGGTGACGTGCATCGATCACGCCACCGTCAAATTCTCCCCTCCATTAATAATTTCAACCCCACCTAATTTCTGCTACACCCAAAATCAAAAATTAACGGCTTCTATTCTGAAGAAAGAAGCCTCAGTCGCGAATAACCTGTGAAACCGTCAGTTTCACAGGCCCACCCTTAACATCTTTCTTATACTTAATCAATTCTCGTTAATTCAAATTCTGGATCACAGCCCCGGCTCCAAAGAAAAGATTTTCGATTACTCGTAAATCATTGGTGGTTCCAAAACGTATTCGATCGCCGCCTGTCCTCCGGAGAATTTCCAGAAGCGATTATTTATAGTGAAATATAACTTCTGTATACATCTGAGTCTTACGCACCGACATTTGCGTCGGGTTACTCTGACAATCGCGTCGCGCCAATATCCAAAAGAGCATTCGTGGCTCCAAACGCTCTGGACTTTGTGTGTGCGTAATTAGTCTAAAAATCCGTGGTACAACATCTAATTATCTTGACCAAGTGATACGATTTACCATCCTATTTTCGTCTGACCGGGGAAGTATCTCATACCCCAACTAGGCCGTATTTTTACCCCCAGTGTGAGTAGCGAAACATTGTCTCCACACTGTTATAAATTTCAATTCTATAAAATCCTGTTTTTGATCGTTTAAAATACGTCAATAAACTAAAACCAACATCATTAAAGGACTGCTGTATCGCCTGTAAAAGTCCAGCAACAAATTCAACAACCTGTAAGTAATTTTAAGAATTTTGTAAAAGCTGTATTCATTCAAACTTTCGCGCTCATAAAGCACTCAGTTCAAATCTACTCTGAATACAGACTAATTTTGTAGTAACATTGGCATCTGTAAAACTCTAAATCAAGAATATAAAAAGGTACAGTGTAAAAATTCAATCTGTGTTAAACAACTTTTATTTCAAATTTTTATCCCGTTTATTTTTCCTAACATAACATCTCGAATCTCAAAACGAGAGAGGAGAAAATAAACTCCGAGCAAGCTGAAGGTAAGACTGATCCAAGAAAAATCTAGACCTCTTCGGGAACGAGTCCATGAGCATCACTCCGACTCAAAACATTTTCGTATCTGTTAGTTCAATCACATTTTTGCATATTAAAATTACGGGGTTTCCCGACCCCTTATTTTGGACATAACAATAAGAAAAAAAAAGCTATTTCAGGGGTATTTGAACCCATGTTCGTCAGTTATCGCCGTGCAAATCCACCATACGCGTTACTTCCCCTTCTCCTACGTTTCCCTTCACCACCAGACTTAAGCCACCGGTTTCCCATTAATGCAATATTAATCAAACGAAAAGAGCTACTTAAAAGGAAATGGCATAGCAAGTACCAAACAGGCCTTCTCTATAGCGAAATGGGCATTTGTCACAAATCTATGTTTCTTCGCCTTTTCATTAAACTACTGATTGAAAATCTCTGAATAAAAAGATCTAGACAAACAGGCCTAATTACTAGTTTGTAACGGCACAGAAGCGTATCTCTACACCCAAGCCTCCTCCATATTTTGTGTTTTGCTCGTCGTATAATGAAAGGAGCGTATGTGCTTGAATTACGCCTGTTTGTAATTTTTTCTTCTTGAGATGAACTAGATCAGCTAAAAATAAAATGGCGTATGTTCAGGAGATACGCTTACTTGGTCCTAACTTTTCGGAAGCATATCCATTTGCCCCTACAATAATTTCTCAATGAGAATCGTTCTTGGGGGGCATACGGAGAAAAAACTTGAGTGAAAAGTACGAGTCTCTTCGGTAATAATGGGGTGACCTTAAAGTAACTCATCAGTGCAATAAAATTTAAAGATTTTTGAAAACTACAAAAAATCGCCTGAAAGTGATATTAGATTTTTTAATCGTAATTTTTTGCTCGATTTAATGACCGTTTAAATTTTTCAAAAAATCAATTTTGAAAAATCAACATTTTACCCAGCGTCTTATGGAAAAACTCATAATTTTTTTCTGAATAAAGATTAAAATCTGAATTTTTCACTCAAAATATGAAAAAAATAATAAAAAATATTGACACTTGTTTCATGAGGTTTATCCGTTTAGTTTTTGTTGATATTAACAATAAACAGTGAAAATTGACGAGAAACCGGAACCGAAATCGACATGGCAACGTCTGCTCGAGTAAAGAGGTTATGGCGTTCACTCCACTCGACTCCCGCCTGTCATTTTAATATCCAGCGTTGCCACGTATATTTGCAAGCTAGTCAACTGAATTACTTTTTATTGATTTTTACTTTTCTAAAAATCGAAAAATGTTATAATTTTCATATTGATGACCTCAATAATTCTTATAAATAATTTAAAAATGAAAACAATAATTTTTGGAAATTGTTTAATTTTTGTACACTCAACGACTTTATGTGTATTGATGAGCTGCTTTGAAGTGTGGGAAAAAATTACGGTAATTTCAAGTGAAAATCGCGGTATGTCACGTACTTTTTCCCCATACCACAAGGTCGCCCGACAATTACTGAACAGACTCGTAATTTTTACTCGACTTTTCTCTCTGTGCAGTGCACTTCATTTCCAAGGTAACAAAAAAACATACACCCCTTTGTTATTACAAAAGACAAGCAGGCGGCAGCGACATGCGGCTATAAATTAGTAACTTCAGATTTGCGGTTGTGGAATTTGCTAATTTTACGTGTGCATTTTCTTTTCGCCATCAATCAATTGATGGAGCGCTTCCGAATGGTCCTTTCAATCCTTTTTGCGTATTATAGTAAATGTTTTGCATCTCATATCTCGAAAGCTAAATATCTCCGGAACTAATCGTCCGATTGAGCTGATTTTAAATACCAAATATTATAATCATAAGAGACACCTTTATGCCAAATTTCAAGTTGATGTCTTCATTTTTCAAAAAGTTAGCGCGTTTACAAGGATTTTCAGTGAAAAACGGAAAAATAACCATATCTCAAAATTTTTGTATGAACGGGTATACATATTTTGATTGATTAAGATAAAAGACATCGAGACGAAGGTTTTGAAAAAAAAAAAAAATCGATTGAGTCGTTTTTGAGATATTCAATAAAATAGATCCACATACAAAAATGAATATCTCCGGAACCACCTTTCCGATTGAGCTCATTTTTAAAATCAAACATGGCAATCATGAGAGTCATCTTCATGTCAAATTTCAAGTTGATATCTCCATTTTTTCAAAAGTTAGCGTGTTTATAAGAATTTTCCGTAAAAAACAGAAAATTGGCCATGTCTCTAAAACCTTGCATTGACCAGTATATATATCCTGGTTGATTCAGATAGTAGACAACGAGACAAAGATTTTGAAAAAAAAGCCAATAGGTTTGGTCATTTCTGAGATATTCACAAAAAACGATTTACAAACAAATCACTATTCCTCAAAAACTACTCAATCGATCGAGCTGAAATTTGGCACAGAATTAGCTCCAACTAATACCAACAATCTGACAAAATTTCAGATGTTTCGGAAATGATTTTCCCAATTAATTGGTCAATTTAAGGAAAAGTGACCCCCGAGTGGACACGCGAACAGATGGACATTGGCTCCAAACTTCGTATTTTTACGTTTCAGACCATTCTACATCATTTCCAACCAAAATTAGACAATGTAAAAATAGATCGATGACAATGCTTCCATTCGGAAGCAAAAATGAAAAAATTATGGCGTTTACGCCCCTTTCAATCTACGGTGACGAGAACAGTTCACGTTAAATATAATAAAAGGTCCACTCATTACCACTATTGTATGACATGGATTATATTAATTTCACTAGAGTGTTAGAATGTAATTTTAAGTTTTCAAAATAATAATCAACATTGGGAGAAAATTCCCAAGTCCCTTCAAGATGTTAACCTTTTTTTTGTTCGAAAAGGAAAAGCTGATTACTTCAGTATTAGCGTCGGAGGCCTTTGTTGTTAATTTATGGCTGCCAAGTGCTCTGACGAGTTTTCTGGCGTCTTTTACGACGTCTGATGGGGGCACAAAAAAGGGCGGGGATTTTTCCCAAAGGGGAGGAAGTTGTCAACCAGGTAAATCGGGGAAAATTTGAATAGTATGCGTCAACTCATCCAATCGGGTTTTGCTTACGATTGGACGACCGCCTAATGGGAAGCAGAAAGGGGGAGTTCTAATGGAGGAGATGGTTTCTACTCCGCTCTTCGGTTCTGCATTGAACAACATTCATCATAAACAACATTTAACGTTCATTAAGGCTATCGTGACAAACGTTCATCCAACTCATCGAAAATTGTTAAGTGTAAAAGTGAGTAACATATCACTAGCTTTTCGAGGATTGTATCCACCATACGCCGCATTGTTCCAATCAACTCACTCATATCATTGTCTGCTGCAATCATTTTTGCTTTGCTGAAACCCGAAAACGAGAACAGTTTTTATTCAATATAGTAAATGGTACTCTCATTAATACCGCCTACAAGACTTTTTAGTTATTCCAAATTAACTATCGCGTTGTTTATCTTAATATGGCGGTATACAATTTATCAACCTCAGCCAATGGAAAATATTAATTTCACTAGTTTTGGAATATGTAAAAATGTGACATTTTTAAAAAGATAATCTAAATGTGGGAGAAGCTTCCCAGCCCCTAAAAGATCTTTATCGTACTTTTCACCTTTATAAAAAAAAAGTAATCACTCCGATCCTATTGTGTATGTACCGTCGAAAGCCTTTGCTCCTAATTTATGACGGTGGTAGGAGTCGAGGGGCTGGGAACTCTTTGCAGTCATGTGTCACTAGCTACTGAAATCAATTTGCAGTCACGCATGAAATCAATGAAATCGGTGATATCACTGAAATCTCATGATTTCAAACCATTAAGTCATTTCTTGAAGTCACAATGAATTCATTTGCAGTCAATGAAATCATGTGAAATCGAAGAAATCACTATATGCATGTGACGACTCTCAAATCTTCCTTTACCTCCACAAAGCAAAATTATTATATAGGAGACTGGTGTCTATTCAAAGAAAATGATTACGAGACATGTTTATTAGGATTAACACTGAACTTTGCAAATGCAAGAGGAAAAACGTTTGATTCAACTCTTTTCTATTTTTTTCCGCGAGTTCTGCGTAGCCGGGCAACGATTTTGAGGATATCAAACGAGAAAGAATCGAAAAGACGAAATTTTGGGTGGGCCGGTTCCGGGGGTCAGCCATTCTCCAGTCAAAATGGCCAATTTTGACATTTTCTCTAATTCGACACTTTTCCATTTTTTTCCGTGAGTTCTGAGTAGCCGGGCAGCTATTTTGAATAATTGTTGTGCGCTACAGCGCTTATTGGAAGCTCGTCACGCGCGTTAGCGCGCATGATGTCCTAGTAAAATCAATAATTCTGATAACTAATTCTTCAGTTTCAATTATTATTTCAGTTTGGTGAAATTTTAGTGATTTCAATGATGCAGAAGTCATTGATTTCAGTTTGATGAAGTCAATGAAATCATGGTGAGTCATGAAATCACTAATAATCAAGGTTGCAATCACTGAAATCATAAATTCAATGAAGTCATTGGAATCACTATTAGTGAAATTGACTGCATTTAGCAGTCATGTGTCACTCGATCTTGGAGTTCCCAGCCCCTCGGTAGGAGTTCAACAGTTCTGTGAGGTTCTTTGCTACGTCTGACGTATGCAAGAAAAGGGCAACAGTTTTCCCCAACGGGGAGAGAGATGAGCATCAGGCTACAAGGACAATAGAAACTGCCATTCTTGAAACAGATCCAACTAGCACTGGGGAGACATTCATTTATGCTACACAAATTTCTTTGGCATATAAAATCTACATTTGATTTCTACCCTCACGTAATAGATTAATCTTCCTCTCGTGATGCTGAGGCGCCATTTTTTTCTCTTTTTTTTCTCTCTCGCACAACTAATCCTGCCGCCTTTTACACAATATGCATATGCATGCATTAAACTCCTCTTTCGTCGGTCAGTCATGATAATTAACGTCAGTTAAAGATTGAAATAAATGCTCAATATTTAATTATCTAGACCATGAGTGACTTTACTACAAAATTTCAAACGAACTTGTTCTTGGGAAATTGGGTGCTCTATAAAAAAAAAAATTCTTTCGCTTCTCGTTCTCGAGATAAATCAACGATTAACAATAATTTTGAAAGTTATTCTTTATTTTCTACCATTTTTGCTTCCTGATGGCACCCTTGTGATCGCTTTTCCTTCTACTTTTTCTAATTTCGCCTGGGCACATTACGAAACGTTAGAGATTTCACGTTTTAAAAAAATGTCTATATATATGGGTGTGGTTGTCTGTAAATACGTTTCGTCTTCGAATTATGTAAATAATTGCATGAATCTCACCGATAAATATCTGAAATTTTAAATAAAAATTGTTATCAGTTATGTTGATTTTGGCAAAAATTGCAGCCTGGTCGGTCCCTCAGTTCCCGAGATATAGCGGCCTGGGAAACGTGGGAGAGGAACGCGTTGCGTGCAGACACACTTAATTGACTAATTTAATATCGAACATATTTTATTCTTATAAGAGGAAAATTTCCAGTCCCATCCGAATGTACGTTATTGTTTTTCCCTATTATTTCCTAGGTTTTCTTCCGATTTACAATTTCTTCGGCCGGGAACATTAAATGTTTCCTTTTTTTTTTGCACCTCTTCTTTTCTTGGATTTTAATTTTGGCAATCCCGTTAACGACATTTTAGCATTTAGTTAATCTTCAGCATTATCAATTTACATTATGATAAATAATTTTTCGTTCGAATACCTTCGTTCTGAATATTTATGACTTTATTACGGACTCAACTATTATCAGGCATAATTAACTATTGTCCCTGAGATTCACTGACACCAATTATCATTCTGACCCCTAAACTTCCTACATTTTAATTGTCTACACCTGTCCTACTTCCGCGGGTATGCGTAAAATTATCCTCCGGTCCCTTAGTAACTAAGTCCTTAGTTGATGAAATTCTAGGTACCCTCTGTCCCCTACATATGCTTTAGGGATTTATCAACCCCGCAAGCCCATAAAATTTTCCCTCTTCCCTCTATCTTCAGTTTATATTCTCCTACCTTGAATTTTCATCAATTTGAATCTCAACATTGCACATTGAATCCTCGTTCATGCCTGAAGGATAATTGTATACTGCTGGACCTAATGTGCGCTTTTCCACTCACATCCCTCCCACTCCAATTTGAAAAAAATTAGGCTCATACACCCATTCATAGGGAGGCACGATTGTAAGACTGTGAAGGCTGGTCGAAAAGAGGCAGAAGCGTTTTTTTGAATGTTCCCGTTCGGCCACCCATCTCTGTAGCAAAGGATTATTTTGCTGGCAATTAATTATTCAGTCTTTTCCATGTTAATTAATTCTATGTAAGGCGAAAAATGTAATCTAATGAAAAATAACCAGGGAGAAAGAGCTTCAATTGATTAATCTTTCTTATCCATGTTAATTAAATTTTTGAAGACCTTTTTTTGTAATTCTAATCCCCCTTAGTCCCCGAATATGAAATTACTTCATTGTGGATTTCAGATTTTTCCGTTGATTTCTTCTGTAAAAAAGCCCATTTTTTATTTCGATAATCAAATTATTTCCATAAAAGAAATGTAATTCAATTCTCCAACCGCAATCATTATTTTTCAATTAAACAAAATGGATAACTAATAATATCGATATTATATTTCACACAACCTCGAAAAAATTAATTTCCATTAAATTGAAAAAAAATTTTTTTTAACTCCTCATCTGCGTTTTTCTCAGCTTATAATAATCGACCCCTTCAAAATTTGAACAACAGTTAAATAACAGGAATAGCATTTCCCAACCAGTACCTAATTCCCCTTCATTTACCTGCAACGGTAAGGGAACCTAACCTTTTCCAGATCTACCCAGAAATTTCTAGATAGAGGAAACGTGGAAAAGGGATTGAAAGTGCAATAAAACGGTCACTTCGGTGAAGCAAAAAAAAAGGTCTTGGTCAAAACATAAACAGGTAATAAAAATAAATTTGGCACCATGTGCATGTCCGTACAATGAAAATTCCGAGGATATAGTGGTGAATGGGCCACTCTTCTTCAATGTGGATTAAAAAGGGGAAAATGGCTCTTAGCAATAAATTAAAATTGAAAAGGTGTCGAATGACCCAAAGGACAATAAAATATCCTCTAGGCTCAAAATGTGGAGGAGGGAGTTTGGGTCACATGTCGAGGTATATACTTAAAATCGTCAAGGGGCGGTCGGTTTACAGTCCAGAATGGATTCTTTTGTTTCTTTTGTATATTTCCACTCTTCTGTTCTATTTCTATTAGTCCAGTCGGTGAGGATTTAAAATCGAGTTTGTTGGCCAATTCACTTTAAAGTGTCGGATTTTGATGATTTTTTTTTTTAAATACTCAGAATGACAACAAAATACCCCTTGAAGCGGTCATTTTCATTTTAAAATATCTCGAAAACTGTTGAGAAGTTATCGAGACATACAGTGAGAAAAAGTTGCGTAATTCAATAACGAATAAAATGGCTTTTGATTTTTGTTTTCACGAACAATAGTTTTTGAGTTATGGTCATTTGTTTGTCAGCGCGCGACGATCCGCGCGCTTCATCACGCTATAAACAAATAGCTGTCAGTCAACCAAAAATTGATATTTCAATTTAATTTTTTTTCCCCCTTGAAGAAGATTTATAGCGCATACTCCCAGATTTTTTTCTAATATTTTCCGTTGATTTTCATCAAGTTTTTGATGAAAAATAATTAATTTTCAGAGTAGTCTTTAAATAAGATTATTTTTATAATAACATATTTTTTTTTTTATATACTGGTTCGAAAATTATTAAATTATTAACATTCGTTCAGAAAATATAAAATTTTCACTATATTAGGACAATAAATGTATAAAATGAATTCATTCACTCTCGGTCAGTCCGCTGTAGGAGCGAGAGAGATAGCGCTAGTAGAGTCCCTGCGTAAGACAAAGACGCTCGATCTTTTCGTGCGTCGTCGCCATTCAAACATACAAATAAAATGTTTAAACATTGAAATTATGGATTATAATCATTATGTCTATTGGGAAATCTATTGGTCTTGCATTTCAATCTTTCTTCATTTCATTTCACGATTATGGATGCAGAGGAGCCGTTTATCATAACAAATAGCATTTCCATTGTTGTTCAATTTTTTCAAACATTGAAAAAAAAAATTACAAAAATAAGTTGGAGTGTCAATTTACGTGTCGAATGGAGTACACGTCAAAGTCTCCAACGGCAATGTCCTTCAATTTTTTGACATCTGGAGCAATTTCAGATGTTTTTAGAACAAAAGAGGGATATTTATGGGAGATGATTCGAATTAATTGAGGACATATATTTCGTTTTTTAATTTATTCTCTATATTTTTTCTCTCTGTACCTCTAGAGATATTTTGGAGTTTCGTTCATTTTTCTGAAATGGACCGAACTTTGTCTAGAATTTCTGCCAAGACTTGGAAATGATTCAGAAATTTCTGGGACAAACTCGGAAGTTTTTTTGTGTCAAAAATTTCTCTATAGAGACTAAAATTTATCTATTTATAATTAAAAAAATGTCCCAATTTTCTCCCGAGACTCAGAAATAATTATAAAAATATCTAGAGACCAACTCGCGAATTTCTGTCTATCTTAAATACCTCTCGAGACTTGAAATTTATTTTTTCAAAAATTAAAAAAAAAATTGTCTCAACTTTCTCCCTAGATTTAGAAGTACTAGTGTTAAAAATGTGGGTGATTTTCGGTGAGGATCAGGGTGGTCGAGAGGTGGGTGGAGGAAAAGTTTTTAGAGGAAACACAATGTGAACACAGAGAATTTTAGGCCGAAGCCAAGTCAATATATATTTAACACAATAAATAAGTTGATGTACAGATTAGATAAATTTCACTGATAAAGTTCACTGATAACGTTCGATGTAGTTCACTGATAATGTTCGATAAAGTTCACTGAGTTGATTTGCTAATTTTCCAGGTGAATTTACTGATAATAAAACACTAAAGATGAATTTCAATGATAATAACGATACGATACGATACGATACGTTGAGAAGCTACGTACACTGCAAAATTAGAGGCACAATGGCCCCCTCGGAGAGATTCGGTGATGCTCGGGTTAAATTTGAATATGGCCGTCGGTACGGACCGTAGAACCTTCAATTTTGGGTAAGATTTCTAACATTCCGCCCGCCCTCGTCATCCCCTGATGACGAAGCGTTTCCTGGTGGTTGTCCTCCTGGTGGTTGAATTTCTGGCTGACCTTCAAGCCAGTCAACGTCGATAGGCAGTGGCACCAGCCGATGCACTGCTCGTGAGGTGATGCGGTGGGCAGGTCTACTACCCTCTGGATTAGCAACTCTCAGGTCAACGACTCGGGTGAGCTCGTCTCTTCCTGGGTGGATTGCGATGACTCTAGCGAGTGGCCACTTTGATGGAGGTAGCACCTCATCAGTGATGAGAACCAGGGCCCCTGGTTCGAGATTCTGACCTGGTTGACGCCATCGATAAATGGCTTGATATCGATGGAGGCATTCCTTTGACCATCGATCCCAGAAATATTGAAATTTTCTGGTGATGAGTTGCCATCGATCCAATCTTCCCAAGTTGAGTTGCAACAGTGATGGTTCGGGCACAGCTGTCAGGCTGTCACCGATGAGAAAGTGCCCTGGTGTCAAGGCTGATGTGTCTTCTGGATCGTTGGTGAGTGGGCACAGAGGTCTGGAGTTGAGGACCGCCTCAATCTGGCTCAGAAGAGTTGTAAGTTCTTCGTAAGTCAGAGTTGAGGATCCGATGGCTCGATGTAGGTGATATTTCACAGATTTCACTGCTGCTTCCCACTTTCCACCCATATGTGGAGAATGTGGGGGGACGAGTTTCCATTTAACTCCATCTGACGTGAGTAATGCGTTGATTTTCTCGGATTCACTTGACGCCCTGTCAAATAATTCCCTCAATTCTCGTTGAGCTCCGATAAAATTCAATCCTCTGTCACTAGACATGGTAGCACATTTGCTACGTCTCCCTGTGAATTTCTTGAAGGCTGCGATGAATCCCTCGGCCGAGAGATTAGTCACCACCTCCAGGTGAACTGCTGATGTCACCATGCATACAAACACACTGATGTAACCCTTATACATCCTGGCATTTGCTCCTGATCCTCTCCATCTGAGTAGATTAAATGGCCCTGCAAAATCTACCCCAGAATGGAGAAATGGCCTGGCAGGTGTCACTCGTCGAGCTGGCAGCTGCCCCATAAGTTGCTGAGCTCTCTCTGCTCGATACCTTGCACAGATTACACACTTCCTGATATGTGAGGTGACTGGAGCTCGTCCTCCGATAATCCAATATTTTTGTCGGATATGAGCCAATGTAAGTTGAGTTCCCCCGTGCAGACTGCGTTGATGAGCATCTGCAATAACCAATGATGATAATGTTGAGTATCTGGGCAAGATTGTCGGGTGAATTTCATCAGGATCCAAGGTGGTATTCTTCAATCTGCCACCAAGGCGTAAAATTCCATCTCCATCGACAAATGGAGTAAAGGTAGCCATTCGGTGATTATCTGGTAATGTTCCTCCATGTTGCCGTTCCTTGAGCTCAGCCTCGACATGGAAAAGGCGTAAATTTTCCCAGTCGACAGTAGACTCGATAAGTTCGATAAAAATGGCCTGGAGAGAACAATGGATGAGCGCCATATCATTTCCAAGATTGATAAATAACGGAAAATGATACTTAACTCTCGGTCCAGTTGTTCTCTGCTTCCCAAGCTTCGTTGGTGAAGTCGATGGCAGCCCCGCTGTTGGCCATCGATACCCAAAATGTGGCTCCGATGATGTTCTCTCAATGGTTCCGTCTAGCCAAGTTAAATCCCAATGTTGATGACTCATGAACAATCTGATATTGTTCCCGATGAAGACTTGACCCATAGTCGATATTGGTGGGTGCCCCAGTTGATTGATGATTGGACAGAGATAGTTGGTGAGTTGGAGGTCACCTCAAACTGGTTCAGAGGAGTCGTAAATTCCTCTCAAGTCAGTGCTGAGTGCCTGATGATGTACGTGATTGCTACTGATATCCTTCCGAGATAAATTTTCATGTTTCCAGTGTTCTATAACGAACATTTCCCCCAGCCGTCCTGATCGGGGATTGGTGATCTTTCGTAAGCGAGTTACTCTGGATTTGACACTACCCAGAACAACTGTCCATGTTGAATACGACCTTGAGATAAGTTGAGGTGCTGCGATGTCGATGAAGAATCTGATGCGACAGCAAGTCATGCAAGTGTAGACATGAGGCTTGCTAGGTGAGGTGAGGCTCTGTGAAATTGCCAATTTGTTGAGCTGTTGACGTTCTTCCCTGATGATTTGCCAAGATTTACTGCGCTCCAAGGACATGAGTTTTTCCAACTGACCTTGGATAGCCACAGCTCTCCGAGTATCTTTCTCTGATGATTACTTTCCCATTTAACCCCCATGGGTTGTAGATACACCCGGTGATGTTGCTCAGTTGAGAGTCTCAGACTGGTAGTGCAAAGTGTCTACCTGAGGCTGCCCATGCAGCCCCAACACTTTCACTGTCGATGAATCGTATTCCCAAGAGATGAATTCTCCGTTGATGTACCCAGATGATTATAAAGTTGTGGTGATTTACTGCGGCATTTCTGAAGGTGAATGCCGCCCGCCATTCAGGAACCGATTAATAAATTATTTCTTGGTTGATTTGCCGATGAAGTACCCCTGTTGATAGCCCCAATGCGCATGTTGTGCTGTAGATTACTGTGGTGAGTTGATGGGTAATAAGGATTTTCTCATCCATCCACAGAATTCGTTGACGATTCCAATAGTTTGGTGAAGCTTGATCTGTCGAGACATTCCAATAATGCCTATGTCAAGTCCCAAGTGATGATGTCGCTCAAATTCCCCTTGAACTCTCGGGTGAGTCGAGAGAGGCGTAAATTCTCCCAGTCGCCGTCGAGTTTAGTGATATTGATTGGTGAAGAGTCTTCCCAGACTCATAACTCCCCTTTTCTGTCGCAACAGAAGGTGATGACTGTGTTGATGACCTCGAGTTCTAGTCAGTGCACTTAACTAGAGTCGAGATGATGAGTGTTTCAACAATTAGATGATTACTCTGTTGATTCTGGTGATGTGGACTGCAATATTTTCCAGTCAAGTCCACTCAGATGTTGATGTTCCTGAGGTATGGCTTGGTCTACTCAGGGTTCACCTCGAGCTAAAAGAGTCATGAATTCTATCAGTCGAGCATGAGATCCAAAGATGTGATCAACTCCCAATGATGATTGCCTCGAAGCATGGCTTCACCCTGCACTCATCCCGAACTGAAGGAGTCATGAGTTCTTCCAGTCAAGAGTGATACACAAAGATGTTACCAACTTCTGATGATGTAGTCGAATGACTGTTGGATTCGATCAAGTTGAAGTTCGATTGTAGATTATCAAATGTTGAAGATCGTGAAGATTACTAGCTAATTAAGTTGATTACTAGCGATTGAAGTTGAATTCCTTCATGTTGATGGTCGATCAAATAATTGAGGGCTTCACCACTCAATTGTTGAATGTCATTTGAATTGAAGGTGAGTATCGATTGTGTTGAGATTCTTGACGATGAATTTGGATTATAGAGTTTCAAATGTAGAGTTTCGATTAAGATGATGTCAACTGGTTTGAATGACCATGACGTTGACTGGCGTTGATTTCACATGAAGATAAAATCCATAACAGTTGGAGCTCGATGTAGCTGCCTCCAATGACATTAGTACATGTCAAAGGTGTCGGTCCGATGAAATAGAATTCAGATAATGATTGAGAATTCTAATAAGATGATGATGAGTCTGATGAAACCCAATTACTCGATGATCTTGAAAGGTTACATTTTTTTTCCCGTGGAGCAACTGTTGAATACCTCGACGCTGCTGATCACTGTTGAGTTACGATTGAACGGTTCTCATTGCCGTCAGTTTTCCCATGTTGTGTGGCACTGATGTTGAGCTGAACAGCTGGATCGCCCTTTGGTTGTAAGGCAAATGACGACGTCATGCATGCTTCCAAATTGTAATGCCGATGATGATGTTCCCTGTTGATTGACCTCGAGATCAGCTGACCCTTCAGCTATCTCTACCGTTGAGGATGGTTCTTTCTGATGGTGATTCTCGATGATATTAGTGAGGACTCTCACTGGTGATTATCTGTGTTGTTGAAAGTTCCTTATGAATACGTAGATGGTTCAAAAGTTGAAGGTGAGGTAGACTGTTGATTCGGAGTGTCGCTTCGACACTTATCCATGTTGAAGGCTACTGAATTGCGTTGACATGAAATTACTCTCGTCGACCGACGTTGTAAGTGTCTGATTGACGATGATCTCCATGATGATTGACCTGGTATTTTCCTGATTGTCGATGATCTCCAACTGGCCATTCAATTGTATGGCCATTGGAATCCAGTTGGTACGTTTCTAATTGTCGTTGATCTCCAATATGATCAACGTGGTACAGTTCTGATTGTGGATTGTTTTCAAGTTGAGTTCCGTTGACTATTGCAATGAGATGATTCCAAAAAGAGATGGTTTCAATTGAGATGTTGTGTTGATGTTCGATGATGGACCAGATGATCTGCTGACTGATTTCTTGCTGATGAATTTCGATGATAATTTCAAGGTCAAGAGTTGACCGCTATTGGTTTCACTGTTTTCGTGACCCAGTGCTTGCTGCTTTCGATGACTACCTTGATGATGTGCTGGGGTTGATGTTTTTGTAGATGACTTCCCATTGTTAACTGTCGATGTTGATTCTCCGAATGATGTTGATGGTGATGGTTCCTACTCGATCCAGAACCGTTTGAATTGGTCTAACAGACCGCTTCTGAAGATGATTGACGATATTCGTGTCTGTTGATACTCTCCTGAAGTTGTGAACCGCCTCAACCTGACTCAGCAGAGTCGTAAATTCCATGTAAGTCAGCAGAGTGTTCGATTACCATTTGATTATTGCCCGCGATCAAACTCTTCTCCTCTTCATGGTGACGGGCTGTACATGAGAACGAGAGAAGGAGAGCGCATTGGAGATTTGTCTTGGCGTTGAGTTGCCTGTACTTGTGTCTGTACGGTGCAAGAAGAGTGGGAATGGCTCCCAGTGAGCCGCTGACTGCCTCAGATTGTGTGACGGATGGATGGAGACTACGAGAATCCAATGAGGCTCAAGTCTGTCCGGATCCACACGATGATGCTCCCTGCTGTCGAGCGATTGGTGATGGACGATAGTCTGGTGATACTCATGGGTTCCAAATATTCTTGGAGACTGCTTTCCATAGTTGATTGTCGTAGATGATGTTGTCCAACTCCTTGGTAACCTCCTGAAGGACCTTCTCATGATAGGTAGGGACACTCTCTCAAAATGTGTCCACTACACGTTGATGTGCCTCAATATCCTCAATTGAGAAGACTCCGATGTTCTCCTCGTTGATTTGCCCTTCATGGTGAGTGTCCCGTTGATAGTGCGAGTGCGAGTGAGACAGCACTAGCGCGACAGAGAGAGGGGGATACACTCTCAGCTGTGTGCGGTGAGTGACCTGGTAACGCGCCGTATAGTCAGAGGCAGTACACTGGCGACTTACACGACGTCGTCCGAACACTTCCGATGATTTTCTCGTTGATCTCCGATACTGTGCACGTGCCTTAAGCCGACTGTGCACGTGATTTATAAGTGACCCGGCGAAATGTAAACAATTCCCGGAATCACAGCACCAAATATTCACAATAGGGTTTTGCTGCTAACTGTCCGTGGGCTTACCCTTGAAAACCCCGAATTAAGGCGTGGCACTTTTGCGTCCCCAACACGTGGATTATTTATTCACACGCGATAAATGTTTATTGCACTCACGCACCCAAGTCAATTAATGTTGATTTTCCCCTGAATTTATTCACTAAGTTCTCACTCACGATAATTGTCCGATGCACTCTCACGTTGATTATCCAATGCACAAATGTTAACTCACAATTCACTACACCACTTGTTGACCTCTCAAATCCGGCTCGAAGGACCAATGTTAAAAATGTGGGTGATTTTCGGTGAGGATCAGGGTGGTCGAGAGGTGGGTGGAGGAAAAGTTTTTAGAGGAAACACAATGTGAACACAGAGAATTTTAGGCCGAAGCCAAGTCAATATATATTTAACACAATAAATAAGTTGATGTACAGATTAGATAAATTTCACTGATAAAGTTCACTGATAACGTTCGATGTAGTTCACTGATAATGTTCGATAAAGTTCACTGAGTTGATTTGCTAATTTTCCAGGTGAATTTACTGATAATAAAACACTAAAGATGAATTTCAATGATAATAACGATACGATACGATACGATACGTTGAGAAGCTACGTACACTGCAAAATTAGAGGCACAATGGCCCCCTCGGAGAGATTCGGTGATGCTCGGGTTAAATTTGAATATGGCCGTCGGTACGGACCGTAGAACCTTCAATTTTGGGTAAGATTTCTAACAACTAGAGAGTTTTTATATGTCTGAAACTTCTTTCGAGACTTGAAAATTATTTTTAAAGGTAAAAAAATTTCCCAATTTTCTCCTCAGACTCAAAAATAATTTTGAAAATATCTAGACGAGTTCGAGACTTGAAATTGATTTTTCAAAAGTAAAAAGGAATGTTCTAAATTTCTCCCCAGATTTGAGAATTATTCGAGACTTTCTGTATGTCTTGAATTTTTCTCGGGACGTGAAATTTGTTTTTTAAAAGTAAAAAACTCATCAAAATCCGACACTTATAAAGTAAATTGGCCAACAAACTCGATTTTGAATCCTCACCGACTGGACTATATCTTCTTATTATTTGTGGCTTAAGTGTTTATGTTCTCCGCCCAGAATCCTAAAAACATTGGAATTTACTCGTAATTTCCAAATTTCAAATGGAATTGATATTTTCATGGCATTTTAATTTTTTTTTTTTGGGAGAATAAAAATCTCAACAATTTAATTTAATTTCTTAGGTTTTTATTTGAGTCGAAATTAGAATTTTAAGGATTTATGTGAATTTTTTAGCTAGAAATTCTTCTGGTAGAAGCAAATTGTTAATATTTTTTTTTGTAGAATGATTCTCTTATTAGAATTTTGGAAATTGAATCGTGATAATGCAGTTCTAAAACTCGATAGTAAAATCATCTCTATGAGAAATTATTTTACGACCAAATAAAAAAATACTTATTTTATCTGAATTTTGAAAATGACAGGGTTGCCAATCACAATTGGGATTCGACCTATCGGGAGATGACATCTGAGGGGGGGGGGGGGGAAGAACATAGGTTAACAAATTCAAAGCAGCATAGGCGTATATGGCGAAATGTAGTCCATGCGCTGTGCCCCTTTCTCTTTTCGAAATTTATTTTTTTAGGGCGAGTCACTTTTACTATCGTACTTTCTGTTATGGAAAAAAAGTTTTAAATAAAAAAAAAACCTAATTTAAAAATACATTGATTTTATCTCTTAACATTTTTCACTATCTCTCATATTTAATGGCTTCATACTATTCGGAGCGGCACGGGACTCGCCTAGGCGTATGGGTGCAGTTCGTGCTGCACTTCAGACAGTCTACAGGGACAACCGTTGAAGATAAACAAAAAAGTTTGAAATGAAAAATGTTTGCCTTTTAAAAAAACATCAATTTTAAAGGGGAACATTTTTTCTTATCTCTAAAGGTTGATGAGATAATCTCGTAATAAAGAGACAACGGTTCGAATTCACTTCGCTATAACAAATTCACTTCGAATTCACTTCGTTATAACAAACAGGCATGTGTATGGAAGGGAGGGGAAGTAACGTGTATGATGGGTTAAAACTAGTGTGATGTACCGTAAACATATTTTTGATTATTAATTGAAATAATGCGATGGATAAAATCGAATCATAAAATCAAGAAATTAATTTGATTCATTTAACATTATCATTTAAATCCGCATTATGGAGAGGGTTCATAACGATTTGCACAATTGTTATTAACAGGTTGTGATGAGGTATGAATAGAAAAGTCAATAACGATCACCAATTGCTTTTTATGAAACTTTGGAAAAAAACTGAACATGAATAAATCATAACTATAATCAATAGTTTAATAATTAATTTGCATAATTAAATATATCGTCGCATTCATTAATTTTTTTTTGTAATAACAAAAGGGCGTATGTTTTTTTTTATTCTCGGAATTGAATGTACTACCTTTTAGGAATGATTTGAGTTGATTAATTTTTGTAGAAACAAATGGGCGTAATTCCACAAAATTAATCACAAAGGGACGTGTCTCCAGCACATACGCCCCTTTCATCCTATGATAAGCATCACATGTAATGTGAAAGGAGCGTAAGTGTTATTTTTTGAAAAAAATGAAAGGGGCGTAAGTGTTTTTTTTCTTTACTTAAAGGGGCGTAAGTGTGGAAATACGTCCCTTTCATTTTATGATGAGCATAAATATAATGTGAAAGGGGCGTAAGTGCGGAGATACGCCCCTCTCTTATTACAAACTGGTCGTTACGCTTGTTTGTTAGAAATTTTTTTTTACAGATTTTCGATTAGAAATTCTATGAAAAGCCGGAAAACATTGATTTTGGACATACGCCCCTTTAACTTTAAAAAGGGAGTTTTTGGTACATACGCCCCTTTCACTCTACGGCGACGATATAATATTGATCTTAAAGTAGCAAAAAAAAAAAATGATATCAATGATAAAGAGGAATTGACCAAAATCCTGGGCATGTGCCCTCTCCTCTTGGTTTGAGCATGAGTACCACTGCTTCGACTCTTTTGTGAACAACTGTCCCCATCTGCCTAACTGTGGAAAATTGTGTTTAACAAAAAAAATTATAGAGGGCACTACTATTCTGTTCTTCGGTCGATAATTTTCTCAGGAGGTAACGGAATTTACTATTGTCAGTTCCTCACTGTGCTACTACGCGGCGCTACCGTCGCACTTCCTGTGCCATCATTAGCAGATGTGCCAGTTTCAGACCCACCCGGGTAAATCGGACTCCATGATGGTAAATCGGGTTGGGGTAGGGTAAATTGCCAATGGTGATGGTAAGTGGGTGATATGGGGTAAAAAGGGTTAATTTTAATTTATTTTGATGGGTATGGGGTAAAATGGAATAATTTTAATTTAATTTGATTGGTATGGGGTAAAATGGAATAATTTTACTTTACTTCAATTGGTATGGGGTAAAATGAAATAATTTTAGTTTAATTCGATTGGCATGGGGTGAAACGGAATAATTTTAATTTAATCCAATTGGTATGGGGTAAAATGGAATAATTCTAATTTAATTTGATTGGTATGGGGTAAAATGGAATAATTTTACTTTACTTCAATTGGTATGGGGTAAAATGGAATAATTTTAGTTTAATTCGATTGGCATGGGGTGAAACGGAATAATTTTAATTTACTCCAATTGGTATGGGGTAAAATGGTTTACTTTTAATTTAATTTGATTGGTGTAAGGTCCAAAATGTTGGGAGTGGGCTGAAAAGTCATCATTGTTTGGGAAGGGGGGGAACGGTTTGGGAAAACTGAAAATACGTTTGGTAATTCTCCAAAACGTTTGTGAGTAGGCGAAAAAATGAATATTGTTTGGGAAGAGAGGGGAAGGTTTGGGAAAACCGAAAATACGTTTGGTAATTCTCCAAAACGTTTGTGAGTAGGTAAAAAAGTGAATATTGTTTGGGAAGAGAGGAGAAGGTTTGGGAAAACCGAAAATACGTTTGGTAGTAAATGTAAAACTGTGTAAAAATCATACCTTCTGATTCGGCCGGCCCCCAGGATGAAAAAATGATTTGTGAGTTATATAATATTAATGAAAACCCACTTCTCTGTTATGTACGTACTCCCTTCGACCTCCTTATTTTTCCACCTAACTATTATAACCTTGGAGTCTCAAATCCTTCTTCTAATTCTTCGTATTCTTGTATTATTATTTCTTGTATTCTTATTTCTTAATTTCTCCACCTTTCCTTATTTCTTTTTCTTTTTAATCCTTTCTTTGCACTTCGTTTTTCTTTTTATTTCATCGTTCTGTTTCCTTTCAGTTTTCTTATCCTTCATTCCCTTATAACTATATTTCATTTGTTTCATTTTTCTTATACACTAATTTCTTTCTTTATTATATTCTTTCCATTTTCTTTTCCTTTTCCTTCTACTTTCCTTCACATTTTCGTTCAATTCACTTCTCTATTCTTGTCTCATCATTCCCATTATTTTCATGCTTTCTATTATTATTCCTTTTATTCTTCTCATTCTTTTCCGTTTTATATTTATTTTACTTCGTTTCAATTCTTTTTCATTATTACCAAAATTTCATTTCCTATCCATTACTTTTAATATTTGTATTTGTATATCGGTACTTTCATTATTCATACGGGATTTTGAGACTCCGAGGACCCTTCTTACTGATATTATTTTCGCTTTCTTATTATCCTCCTGCATTTTCTCTTTCTGGTAGAAGGAATACGTAACACCGCTGCCTGAGCATCCATCTTCTTGAACTCTTTTATCAAATTATGAATTTCAGTGGGATTATCGCAATCGAGTATATCTGCCGAATTTTGGGACTCTTTATCTACGTCATTATTTAAATGTTTTTCAACTAGCGCATTCATGTTATCAATACCTGTTTGCAGTTCTGTCAGCTTTTCATGATATTTATATGCGTCCAGTGATTGTTGGCTTTGACATTTGAACGACTCTTGGTGAGTATCGCAACCATTTTTCAATTCATCTACATCTCTCCAAGGTTGAAACAATAGAAGTAGAGCATAAAAATAATTTTCTGGCTCTGCGTTCACGTTATTTCTATAGTAATTTATCAAATAAGCGCATGAGCGTTTTTTCATGTAGATCGATCCTACTTGGTAAAACTCTGTGTCACCTCTTGCTGGAGGTTTTTTAACAACATCGAACCACTTGGCGAAATCATAGAGAGACATCATCTCGAGATCTGGTGGACGATTTGGATAATGAGTATCGATAAGAGACGGATGAAAGATGTCCGTTGACTCGGCCTTCATAGTTTCTATCTCCTTCCGTGTTTTCAGTTTACGATTTCTAATCATTCTTATATCTAACCACCTAATTGTTGCGTTTGGATCGGTACCGTAGAGGGAATGACTCAATAAGGTGTCAGCAGCTTCCATAGCTCTAATTTCTCGATTACTGAGACAACGGAAAGCAATATTCCATAAAATCTGAGCTAATGTTTTAGTTGAACTTATCTCGTGAATCGTTTCTGGAAGTTTTGTTTTCTCCGGCTTGGTTACGTATTTTGTACAATACCATGTTAATAGCGTAGATGATTCCCCAATAAATTGCAGATCCATGTTACCTTCCCAAACAGTTAGAATGGCAGGATTATAATCATTTACATTCTGTTCGAGTTCATTTCGAGGAAGGTCATATAATCGAGTTTTACTTTGTAAATTTCTCCGGCCAGCTATCGAGGTAGCCGGGTCACGTAATACAAACTCTTCAGTTATAGATCTTGGAAATCCAAATCTACATCTTTTAGTGTAGTTCCCTGATTTGTTAATTTTTGTACGCATACAATAACCATTGTGAGTATGTCCTTGATGCTTCGTAACACGTCGATAAAGAATTGGTGAGATACGTTTATCAGGTATTTTGCAAGTTACATATTTCATAATGAATTGAGCAATTTCTTCATTTGTATTAACACCTATGATCGGAGCGCCCTCGACCCAAAGTTCTAAATGAAAATGAGGAATACCTCTACCTTGGTATTCTCTTCTCCAGAAGTAATGTATTATTTTACCAATGGGTGCAGCATCAGATACAATGAATGCTAGAATTGCTCGGAATGTATTCTCGATGAATCGGGATGCAGTTACAGGATCTGCCGCGATGATTGCATTAGGAGCTAGTTTATCCAAATACGGGGCATTCACTTTTCGAATGTATTGTATCATGTCATCCCATAACCATTCTGCTGGAGTTAGTGTCAAAAACCAGGTAGCCGAACCATACGAACGCGTCATGCAATTCAACTCATTTCTTGGTGTATTCCAGAACTGAGCAGAGTTACGTAAACGAGCGAACAAGGTGTTTAAATTAGCTTCTAATTCTCCACTCGACAATCTTTGTAAATAACTTGCAGCAGTAAACTTCTGTTGAGGGTTTATTACATTTAACATCGAGATACGCGGTAGCGTATCGGCCAAGGCAATTTTCGAACTTTCCGAATCTTCGGAAATTAGGCCGAGAGCTACCGCGTATATATACACGACACAACTACCCCCTCCACTACTCCCGAATAAAAATTCTGCGATAAAATCAAAATGCGTGAGATTCCGCAAAAATGAATCCTACTTTCATCATATAAATCGCGTTTGCTCTTTTCATTTTCGTCCTCATTTTCTTTTTCCGATTAATATTCTAAACGATACGGTAATAACAACGGATTGTATTCCGTATTTTCGCGATTGAGATTATTTTCTATCATTTTTTCGTTTCGAAGTTGGCATTGTATATCCCGTGACGTCATGAGAATCGAAAAATAATTCATTATTGGTGTTGCAACGTTTGCTGAATTGGCGTCAGTCGGGTGGTGCGCATGCGTGTCTCCTCGATTGTGAAGAGTGAGAAGACAGAGAAAGGAATTATTCCTTCTCTGTTTTCAACATGTCGTTGAATTTCATCGATTGTATAAACGATCCAGTCATTGACGACGATTTGGTAAGTAAAACAAGCATTAAATAAGTAAAATATTATTTTGTGAATGAAAAAATTATTTCGAATCACCGCGTTTCGTTTTTCTGAATTTTTTTTTGTGATTTCTGTCAAATGTTTTGAAATCTCGATCTTTGGTCCATGTGACATTTTCGAGGTTATGGCAGACATAATTTTTCAAACATTTATTCGAATAAATGTTAAATAGTTGTTTTGTCTTCCTTAACCTAGAAAATGTCTGAGGAGGATCTCTCTTGGTAATTTTCCTGGCTAGAAAAATGATTTTTCCAACATTTTTATTGATTTTGGGACATTTCAAGTAAATTCAATAATCGATCGAACTGTGTAATCTCAACTCTTGAAACATTTATTCATTGATATCTATGAATCTAGAGGAGATGAAGGCATTTTGGGGAGGACCTTTTTTGTAGTTCTCATCGTGTTCTACAGAAGAGGTTCTCTTTACAATTGCTTTATCTTCTCTAGATTTGAAGATATCATTGAATAAATGTCACAGGAGTTGAGATTACACAGCTCGATTATCAAATTTACATGATTTAGATTTTTCGGGTCAGTTTTTTGCGTAAATTTTCTGTGCTAAACGTGATGAACATCGAATTATTCTGCCGATCCATTAGATAAATTGACGATCCAATCTCCGATCCACGGGACATTTTCAAGGTTATGAAAGATGAATAAAATGAATGATTGAAAAGTTCTCTCTTTCATAATTTTGAAAATGTCGAGGGAGATTTTTCATTGGTAATTTTGTCAGCTAGAAAAAACTATTTTTCGTATTTACTACTGAAATCTCTCATTTTAAATGTAATTGAACATCTGACACCAAATTATTTTCATAATGAGTGATTTTAGGAGAAAATATTTGATAATATTTTGTATTATTGTTTGAATATCTATTTTTTCCACAGATTGAATTGGCTCAACCCTTCAGCAGCAACCCCAATACCCTCAACAGCAACCACTCAATGCCCAACGAGATCAGCAGCAGCCCCCACCGCCCCAAGAGCCTCAACAACAACCCCAACAACCTCAGCAAGCACCTCACCAGCCTCAGCAACATCCTCGACAACTTCAGCATCCTCACGAGCCCCAAGAGCCTCAGCAGCAACCTCTAAATGATATTCATAATTTATTAGATAATCTGAATCGACGTATGGATTCATTCGAGCAAATGGTTGCTGGAAATCAAAATCACGGAAATGGGCAACGTGGGAGAGGTAATCGAGGGAACAGAGGAGGAAATGGAGGAAGGAGAGAAGACACAGGTGGCTATAGAGGAGGTAGAGGGAATCAAAGAGGGAGAGGAAATGGATGGAACGGGGGAAATGGACAGGCCAGGGAGAATCGTGGGAGAGGGAGAGCTGGGCGAAACCTGGATCATCGTAACGCAACGTGAGTTTTTCAGATCATTAATTAAAAATTTACTGCAGTCCTCATCTCAAATTTTCTGAAGTCCCTGAGCTCGCTTTTTGCAAATTTTTCCATTACTGGTTCTCATCATTCACTGTTCTCGCGCTCATAACTTCGAATGATCCTTTTTTCAGATATTGGAAGAGTCAATACTTCCAATTGAGAAATCGTGGATCTCAGAGAGGCAGGGGTGGTCCTCCAATAATCAACCATTACTATGCCCCTCAATAATTTTGGTGTTCGGTTCTCTCTTCGGGTAAATTCATGATGTTTTCTCACTATTTTCTCAATTTATTAATGGTGGATCGACACGGTGAGATGGAATATCAATTCAACTCGTTGAAATCTTTTTCAGTTATTTATTTGCTTAAAAACAATCTTTTTGATTCAAATAAATTTTTGAGTCTGAATGAGTTGTTCCAGGCCAAGAATAACTTGAAAAAGACTTTTATCGAATTGAATTGATGTCCATCTTAGCGTGATTCACTGTTAGTAATAACTTGATTGAATAGTGAGAGACTTCATGGATTTTTTCCAGAATCTTCCTACTCCCAGGCATGTCTCTTCGTCCATTTCTCATCTTCACATCATAAATGGGTAAGAAATCATAATTCTCATTCTCTACATTTGAAAAAATGCATTAAAAACTCAACAGAATATCTAAAAAATTCTGTTGGACTTCTGTCGGAATTCTTCTCCAATTCTATCGAAATTCTGTTAGAATTTTATTGGGAATTTTATTTATTTTCTTTTTCAGCGATTCTTTTGAAAGTTTTGACGCTCCTCAGCGCGTTTTTTAATAGAAATACCTCGAATTCCTTAGATTTTCTATTTCTTGTTGTTCTTTACGTGTAAAGTAGTGGATAAATAATAAATTGATAGTTTCTTCTTCTTTATAGATTTCCCTATAAGGGCTTAGGAGTAGTCTCTCGTCGAAACTGTCTTGTCGACGATTTACAAAGGTAATTTTTTTTGCATATCTTCATCCAATGTATATTTGAAATCATGCAATTCATCTCTTTCTCTCTCCCCAGATCCATCCATGGATTCATCCTGAAACCTCCACTGACGTCTTCATTGAAAAAAAACTAAATAAACTAAAAATTGTCTCATACATTGAAAAAAATATTATTTTATACGTTGAGAGTTGATTCTCCAGTTTAAATATTAAGTTCATAATAAAAAGTTGTAAAAGTATTATAATATACTCTTTTTTCATGATATTTTCAGCTTTTTCCGGGATGAAATTCCATTAAACACTCTGCTTTGTTGTTCTTCCAGTTACTATTTCCGCCGCCAGATGGCAGTGAATGATCATTATGATCGAATCTTGATATTTCTCAATCGATTCTAATTGAATCATTGTCAATGACTGATGTTTTAGACCTGAAAGTGTTCCTAGCGTAATTCTTGAAAAATCAATTGAAAATCGATATTTTTAGTGAGTTTTCGTTGCTTGTGGATTGTAGAATATCTTCTTAATGTAGAATTCTACTGATTCTTTTCGATTACAGGGTACTCCATTGGACAGAGCGTTTGGCCGGATTGTTCGTTCATTCCTAACCTAAAATTTCGGTAATTTATTTTCTCTCCCTTTGACTATTTCTCTCTCCGTAATTCTCTATCTCTTGGTACTCTTCTTGCTCTCCCTTTTCTATCAATAATATCTATCCTCTTTGAATTTTCTCTCTCGATTTTCCCTTTTTCTTTTTTTCATTACTCACCCCGTCTCTCTTTCTCTTTTTTATTATTTCATTCTCCTTTGCTCTCTAGTTTCTCCTATTCGTCAATTTAGTTTTATTTTTACTTGATATTATTAATTTATTTTGACAATTTGACAATTATTACGATTATCAAGAGCTGTTATCTCATAGAATCAGTTCGTTTGCGCTGTGTATCTGGATCATCCAGCTTATAAGAGCTGTCATTTACCACAATCAGCTTATCTGAGCTGTCTCTGAGCTGTGTCTCTTGACCATTTAGCTCACCAAAAGATATTATTTTTCCCAATCAGCTCATTTTAGCTGTCTCTAGACCATTCAGCTCATCAAGAGCTGTTATATTTTACAATCAGCTCACCTGAGCTGTGTCTCTTGACTATTCAACTTATCAAGAGCTATCATCTTTCCCAATCGGCTTATCTGAGCCGTTTCTTGAACTTGAATATTCAGTTATTCGATAGCTGTCACATTTCACAATTAGCTTATCTGAGCCCGCTTTCGATAATCCAATTTTTCAAGAGCAGTGAGCTTTAACAATCAGCTGATCGAAGCTGTGTCTCTTGACCACTCAGCTTTCTAAAAGTTGTTCTTCTCAGCTCATCAGAGCTGTTATCAATATTATTGAGGTTTGAAACGATCTCTCTCAAACATTCAGCATCTCAAGAGCTGTGGTTTTCTACTGTACACTTATCTCAGCAGTTTCTCTCTTCGAACATTTAGACCCATCCTTTTCAGTTCATCAAAGCTGTTATTGATATCATTCAGTATCGCAGTATATTGTTAACTCATAATTATATATAATAAATAGATCAATACAATAAATAAATCAACAAATAAATCATATTCTTTATTTTGATTCGTATTCATAATGCCTTCGTGGAATCGTCACATAATATTAGCAAGCGGACTGGGGGGTTGGTTATCTGATGACGAAATCGATTACTTTGCTCAACTATTACATGAACAATTCCAATTCGAATTCCGTGAATCATGGAAATTCATGATCCCAGAGTTGATGGAACCGATCAATTCAAATAAGAGTCATATTCATCTGTTACACAATTCAAGTGGCGAACTATCCAGTAAAAATGCTGGGAAAATGCAAGGTGGACACTGGATTTGTACCTGGTATGATACTAAGTGCATTCATGTGTACGATTCTTCAAATTCACGCAAACTCGAGGAACGGCACAAAACATACTTAAGACTCTTATACCCTTAGTTAGTAATTGATCAGACGAATATAAAATTTTGCACAGTCCAACAACAACCAAATGGGTATGATTGCGGAGTTTTTGCCATAGCTTTCGCCGTTTCAATTGCCCTTGGAGAAAATCCAGAAGAAATTAGGTATGACGTGTCGAGAATGCGCGAGCATTTGTTGCATATATTTGACACCGGAACAATTTCTAAATTCCCAACTATTACAATTCCTATGCACTCAAAGCTTCCTCGGAAGCGACCAACATCACCGTTCGGTACTCCAGTGCCGAAGAAGAGATTATCATTGAATGAGAACAAGGAAAACATGAAAGGGAATGGACAGAAGCGGAATCAAAATCAAATTGATGATCGTCTGCAGGTAGATCTAAATGTATTCCAGGTAGAAGACGATGATTCCAGCAGGATGAAAAAATGTCGAAAGGAACGAATTCTCTCGCAGTTACCTTCTGATGGTAATGGATGCGTATCCTCGCTAAAGAAACGTCGAAATCTTATCAATCGTGATTTGATGCCGTTACGTGATCAATGGATGGATATGATCTCTAACAACGAACGACTGAAAGACGAGCATATCTTATTCTTCGGACAAATAATGTCTAAACACTCAGATTATGTCCATCAAAATTCATTATTAGTTCAAGCACCTCAGAGAATCACGCCTATACCTCTTGCAAAAAAACATGTCCAGATTTTGTATAGCAATGATGAAGAACGTAGCGGAAAATTGGGACATTGGATTTGTAGTTTCTACGATGGGAAGCATATCTACATCTATGACTCTTTGAATAGTCATACATTACATAATGATCATCTGGTATTTCTACAACACCTCTATCCATTCTATAATGTCTCAAATAAGTCAGTACGATTTATGACTGTGCAAACTCAAAACAACTCTGTTGACTGTGGCGTATTTGCTATAGCTTTTGCTGTAACCCTGATATTCAGAGAAAAACCAGAACTTATCCGATATGATAGACCGCTCATGCGTGAACATTTGTTTGATATGTTTAAAACAATGGAAATCACACCATTTCCGACGACTTCCAATTTTAATAAATCAAAATCTTTATCTCTACAAGAGATTCGGCGGAAGGAACGACTAGCATATCATCAACGAAATCTCAGAGATAGGAAGTCTTTACAGATCGATGATTGCGGTAAAAAATCCGAAAAAGCAGAGTTCTTGGAGGACGTTAATAACGAGAAAAGGAATACCGACAGTTTTCTTACGCGTAATGATGCGGATGAAATGGGTGTTTATACATTAACGCAAAATTCGGTTGATGATGATGCTATGGGAGGACCAAGGAAGAGTGATGCAACCGAAGGAGATGCTCCGAATGAATCAGAATGTTCCAAGCCAAGTGATAGAAATACTGCGGATAATCTGAATAAGAAGCAAGTTATATTTATAGAAGAATTGATACCAGTGTCGAAACGTATCAAAAATTCTTGCAATAAAAAATCAACCAAGGCACAAAAAGAGTAAGTTACTAGTAAGAATACTGCAAAAGCGAATTCAAAAACTAAAGAAGTAAAACAAGACGCTATTCCAACCAAGTCTCGTCCTGAAAAATACGTGGAAGCATTGACGGACATTATCACAGGAACTCATAGAACCAGCTCTGCAGAAAGTAGTCTGGAAGCCCAAAGAATAGTAAAATGGTGTTTGGAACAACGGAAAAGTTATATGACCGAAATGAATCGTTGGCTGGATATACTCCACAAAACTGCAGACCATCATCTCACTAAAATGCATGGTAATAGAAAGGAACACAAAGCAACAAATCTATGTGGATTGTCGAGACATACATCATCAACAGAATCTTATTTTTACGAAATGATATATACATTCAATGTACCGATAACATTCAAAATTGAAATGAATTTGAAGGGACAAGCAATTAATATATTGCCTTTGATTCAAGACAGGCTGCATCGCAAAAAATGGGGATGTGACGTACATTGCCAAGTGCTGCAAAACGAAGGTGTCCACGGGGACTATCAAAAGTTTCTTAAACTTCTAGCAGTACAAAAGTTGAGTACTCTAGAAAAATTTTTGAGAAATTGTTTCTTCGAACATTCACAAGATAAATTAGGCCACTTGGTGCATTGCTATACAGAGCAGAATCCATGTAAATCGTTGTTTTTTGCTGTTGAAATGTTGGCATCACACTTTCCTGTTGTGAGAAATGTGAAGAGACTCTTATACAAACTCAATGAAACGTTCGGTAAATTGACACATTTGGATGACGCCTTAGAATCAATGAACCTGGATTCATTGAGAAAGATATCCGATGAAATGAAGAGGTCAGGACAATCTTTTGACTCTTCTATCGCGGAAATTGATAATTTGGATGAAGATATGATTCAGGTCAAATATAAAAATGCGTTCCTTGCGATGGCTAAACGGGGTATGGCCGAATATCCCTGCATTTCGTGCCAGAAACTGCACCCCAAGACTGCTGTTAGAGTCATTGATAACCTACGGAAAGGTATTGAATGCCTGCACCCTTCACAAATCAAAAAGAAAATTACAGAATTAAATATTATTTTGGAATATTATTATTATTATTTTTTTTTTGGTTTTTTTCACTTGGTTCAGTAGGCCTGATATCCACCCATTGACCCATCAACATGAAAACTCCCCCTCGTCACCTCTCCGGTCGCTGAATCATTTTCAAAAACCAAAAAGAATATTCCAGAATTAAATATTTTTTTTTTTTTGTTTTTTCCGCCTGGTTCAGTAGGCCTGATATCCACCCATTGACCCATCAACATGAAAACTCCCCCTCGTCACCTCTCCGGTCACTGAATCATTTTCACAAATAAAAAAGAAAATTCCGGAATTAAATATTTTTTTTTTTGTTTTTTTTTTTGGTTTTTTTCACCTGGTTTAGTAGGCCTGATATCCATCCATTGACCCATCAACATGAAAACTCCCCCTCCTCACCTCTCCGGTCACTAAATCATTTTCAAAAACCAAAAAGAATATTCCAGAATTAAATATTATTTTTTTTTGTTTTTTTTTTTTTTTGTTTTTTCCGCCTGGTTCAGTAGGCCTGATATCCACCCATTAATCCATCAACATGAGAACTCTTCGTCGCCTTGTGATCATGAATTTAATTCGTACCAAGAGGATTTCGTGGCAAAAGAATTTCTCTCTACGTTTTATTTTTGTGGCCCTGAAAAAGGCCGATTGTTTTGTTCTCCGCTATGGCATTTGCTGGAAATGGCCACCCCCCGCAGCTATGCAAGCATGGACCCTCCTGAGGACTTCCACCCTCACACGCTGGAGCATTTCAGCATCTACGCTAGTCACGGCTGCATGCAGTCGTGCTACCAAGTCCTTCGCGGTCTCTGGCTCTGTCCTGTAGGCTTGTTCCTTCAGATAGCCCCAAAGGAAAAAGTCTAGAGGTGTCAGATCAGGTGAGCTATACATAAAAATATATTATTCTACGGCACTTTCTATTTTTCCTCGAGTAGTCTTACCGTGCTGGCCAGTGAAGTTGGCCATAGCGACCGTACCAACGTCCAGGAAATTGATCGTTTAAGTACTCGGTAACAATGCGTGCACTGTGAGGTGGAGCTCCATCCTGTTGGAACCACTGAGGTCTAGCATTGAGTGATACGTCGTCTAGCATTTCCGGCAAAGTCTGTGAGACAAATTGGTAATACTTCTCACCCTGCGAAGACGGATAAAGGAAAATAGAAACATTTTTCTCGTTGTATTTCGTACGTGACTGGATGTGTACGTTATAAATACTCACGTTCATTATATCCGGAAGCTCGGAAATAAAAACCTTATCACCCACTATTCCTCCCCAAACGTTTACTTTCCACCGTGTCTGAAAACTTTTTTCCCAAATCAAGTGAGGATTTTCTTCGACATACTTGTGCCAGTTGAACCGATTGAAAATCCCCTCTCTAGTAAACAAACTTTCGTCTGTCCACATGATTTGAGACAAAAAATTTTCATTTTGGTCATGCAACGCCAAAAACTCTTGACAAAAGAGCAACCGCTGCTTTGCATCTCCTGGCTCGAGTTTTTGGACTGTTGTGTAGTGGAATGGATGGAGAGAATTTTCCAGCAGGATTCGGTTCACCGTTGACTTCGGGCAGCCGGTTGCTCTTTCAAGCATTCGACAGCTCGTCGTTGGATCTGCTTCCACGCACGCCAAGACCTCTTCTTCAATGTCGAGATGACGGTAAGATCTCCCCCCGCCACCTTGTGGCAACACGTGGTTTTCTCGCATCCGAGCATCCACATCAAAAAACACTTGTCGAGATGGATGTGATCGATGAGGATATTTCAATGCGTACATTTCCACTGCCTTTTTACCATTTAACTTGCATGCACCATAGATAAGATTCATGTCAACGTATTCATTCACTGTGTATTTATCCATTTTTCACTTCAGATCCGACTCTGTCAAAGAATCGAACACGAATGACTCTTTCTCTCCAAAACTCACTATCCCCCTCTTATTTTTCTATTTAAAACTGAAATAATTGCCGAGCACTTCTAAGAATTGCCGGTGTTGACATGACATGAGAACAAAAGACGATGTAAACAGAATGAATCACAATATCGAAATTTCATTTATTTTATTTCCATCGTCTCTTATTTCGTTGGGATGTAAACACTGAAGGTTTCTGAAGGTTCTCAGAAATTTCCTCAGTGACAAATACGGAAAATAAAAAGTGAATATGATGTTTTAATGAGAGAGCGTCATCTTTGTTTGATTCTTCACTAGAATTGAGCATGAAGTGAAAAATGTGAAATCACACAGTGAACGAATACGTCGATATGTATCTCATGTATGGATAATTTGAGCGAGATAGAACAGAAGCAGTGCGAATTTATGATGTAAGATACCCTGTTTAACGACATCCCTATCTTCATGTGTTCCAAACTGTGGATGCTCGCGTGCGACAGAACGTCATGGTGCCACAAGGTCGCAAACAGGGGAAACTTTAACATCATCTTGACATCGAGGAAGAGCCCTTGACTTGCGTGGAGGAACATCCAACAATGAGCTGTCGAAATTTTAAAAGAGCGACGGTTGCCTAGATTCGACAGTTGTCTGCATTCTTTTGGACCATTTTGTAATTTCATTTTGGATTTTTGAGAACAACTCGGAGACCGAGCGAGCGACGAGGAGGAGTTTTAATATTGACGGGATAATAAGTAGGTGGTAGGCTTATTGAAACATCAAAAAAAAAAAAATAATATTTAATTCTGGAATTGTCTTTTTTATTTGTGAAAATGATTCAGAGACCGGAGATGTGACGAGGGGGAGTTTTCATGTTGATGGGTTGATCGGTGGATATCAGGCCGACTGAACAAGGTGGAAAAAACCAAAATAAAAACAAAAAAAAATAATATTTAATTCTGGAATATTCTGTTTGATTTTTGAAAATGATTCAGTGATCGGAGATGTGACGAGGGGGAGTTTTCATGTTGATGGGTCAATGGGTGGATATCAGGCCTACTGAACCAGGTGAAAAAAACCAAAAAAAAAACAAAAAAAAATAATATTTAATTCTGGAATATTCTTTTTGGTTTTTGAAAATGATTCAGTGATCGGAGATGTAACGAGGGGCAGTTTTCATGTTGATGGGTTGATGGGTGGATATCAGGCCGACTGAACCAGGTGGAAAAAACCAAAAAAAAAAACAAAAAAAAATAATATTTAATTCTGGAATATTCTTTTTGGTTTTTGAAAATGATTCAGTGATCGGAGATGTGACGAGGGGGAGTTTTCATGTTGATGGGTTGATGGGTGGATATCAGGCCTACTGAACCAGGTGGAAAAAATAAAAAAAAAAAACAAAAAAAAATAATATTTAATTCTGGAATATTCTTTTTGGTTTTTGAAAATGATTCAGTGATCGGAGATGTGACGAGGGGGAGTTTTCATGTTGATGGGTCAATGGGTGGATATCAGGCCTACTGAACCAGGTAAAAAAACCAAAAAAAAAAAAAACAAAAAAAAATAATATTCAATTTTGGAATTGTCTTTTTGGTTTTTGAAAATGATTCAGGGACCGGAGATGTGACGAGGGGGAGTTTCCATGTTGATGGGTCGATAGGTAGGTGAAAAAAACTAAAGAAAAAAACAAACCAAAAAATCAAATATTTTGTAATTACCGTATGGATTTTTAGAAATAATTCGCGGCGTGAGGGAGTGAGAAGGCGTACATTCATTGGTGGATACGAACTTGATAGATAGCACCAGTGAAAAAAAAAATTATTCAGTTTTAAATTTATGTTTTTGAAAAATAATTCCCAGCATTAGAGGGCGAAAAAAGGGGTGGGGGGGCTATGGTTGGTATGTGCCGATAATCAGTCCTAAAAAACCCAAAAAATTGAAGAAAAAAAGTGAGCCGTCGTGGGACGCCTGGTAGATGTGAAACATCAAGGTTCTATGACATTGGGAGAATATAGTGTGGGATATTAGGTATTAGGAATGAGAGCAAAAAAACTTTAGAATTTTGTTAAAATAATTTAATCGGCTGTCTCATCTGTTATTTCTGTTACAGTAGCGTTATTTGACAAATTAGATTCTATGAAGGTTACAATTGGTTGATGATAACTAAAATAGGAAATGAACGTTTTGGATGTAATATTTTCGAGATATCGTGAAAACACTGCATCTATGGTCGTTCCATACCTCGTCGTTGGATCATTCGCATGGTTGTTCATAACCAACTGAAATTCGTTCTGGAGAAAAGTAATTAGGGGTAATGATTCTTCAGTAGCAAAATTTGTATTGAAATCACCCGCTAGAATTAATGGAAGTTTATGAAAATTTTCATGTAGTAGCATTGAACCAGCTGGACTGTAAACTAGTAATCGTCGATGTAAAAATTTTATAATTTCGTTAATTTTTTGATTTGGAGAAATATATACGACAACCATAACGAGATCTCTTCCGTCGTCCATAGCGATTTGAGTGGCACATAAATCGCCAACAGCAGTGTGACCAACATCAACTTCCCTTGCGTTTCTTATTGTTACGTCTATGTGAGATGTGGAAATATTTAATGCTCGTCTATTTTGATAGATAGCTACCCCAGCAGCTCTGACATTTTGTCGTTTGAATTGGACAATACAATCAAAGTTGGGTATGTCCACATTTTCCTCATCAGAAAGCCATGTTTCACTCAATAATAAGAAATTACTATCCTTGACAATAGAATCTTGTAAATCTGGAGCATGCTTTCTGAGACTTTGACAGTTGAGAGTGAATAGAGACAATCCATTTCGGGATTTTATGAAATCCGAGATCAAACTTTGCATTGTGGTAAGCCTATTTAACGATAATCTTTGAAATTCTTGTTGCAAAGACAGAACTGATGGTTCATTTCTCCTACCATGATAAAATTTTAGGTCATTATTCCGTGTACATATGTATAAACCTTCAATGGTCGTCACTCGCGATAGAGCTACATACAACAATTGGATAGAATGAGTTTTGCTATACTCATAGACGATCTCTTCATATGTCCCTCCTTGAGACTTATGGATAGTCATAGCGCATCCAGGTATCAATGGAAAATGATTTCTTTTCGCGACGATTGTTTTGTTACGATTGAAGTATATGCTTGAAGTTCTGCGAGTAATAGGAACCGCACGTTTATCGATATTGTGTTCCATTATATATGCAGCTGCTTTTCTTCTGATTTTCATTCCAGTTTTTCTATCTGGAAAAACTAGCCATACACGAGTGATTTCGTCATTTTGATTTTGTTCCACATGAACTAACGTTCCAACGGCACCATTAGCCAATCCATCTGTAATGTCGATATTGGTTGTGATGATGTAGGGTTTTCTGAGGACGAAAATAATTTCATATGGCAAACCACCAGTATCAATTACTGACATCCTGTGTAATTTTTGCCTTGTTGATGCTTCCATTTCGTGATTAGAGCAGCCATTGAAAACGTCGATTGTTACAGAAACTAATTTATCCTCGACTTGTTCTAAAATTGACTTGTTATATTCGTTTACAGATGCGTTTTCATGAAATAATCGAATACCATGCGGGCACCGTAGTGCAACTTCCTCCTTTGTAAAAAATCTTGACTCGATGAGTGCCAATTCATCGTCGCTCAGAATCGAGCCATTTCCAATTTTCGTGAGAATGGCAGCAAATATCTGATTACTTTGTCGCATAATTTCAGTCAATTCGTAGAATTTTAAACCTCGCCACAACACAAGTCCAACCATTCGTTGTTTTTGTTGTTTGTAGATAGCGGTGGCTCGAACTGGAGGTAGTTGTCGCAGGTCTCCAATTAACACGATGTCTAGTCCACCAAAATTAACTTCCACATTCCCAGTGATTTGTTTTAGCCTGCGATCTATTTGATCCAATAGTTCGGCACCGATCATACTGATTTCGTCAATTATCAATACTTTGACATATTTGAACAAACACCGATACTGCTGTGCTAATTCCATCGATAACGGAAGTAATTTAGACAGTGATATCTTTAAGGCTGTATGAACTGTAGTCCCATCGATTGCTACAGCAGCTTTTCCAGTAGAAGCGCAAGTGATATATGCATTGCAAAACCCATCATTGTCTGTAAATCTGTTGTATATTTCCATCAGTAACTTTATAACAAAAGTTTTCCCACAACCAGCTGGTCCAGTAAAGAAGATTTGTAATGGTGACGATTCGGCAGATAGAAGATGATGTATGACGTGCAGAAGTAAATCTTTTTGTTTCTCATTTGCACCTCTCATAAGTTCATAGAACTGATCACGATCCATCAGATTTTCCCTTCTCTTGGCAATGGCTCCTAAATTTTTGAGTGTGGCTATCCGCAAATCTTCGTTCACGGCCGCATCTGGATTATTATATAATGCTTGAAATGGGTTTGGCTCTGGAAATCTCCCTGCCACATCACGAATTTCTGATTCGTCATCATCAATTTGTCCGTCTTCATGACATAATTTGCGGCATATCTCGAGAGTCTTTTGCATATCCAGATCAGATTCGAATTCTTTCCTTCTTTGTAAAATCATTTCTTCATTTTCATCATAAGTGGTGATGAATCGCATTTCTGCTAAGATTTGAGTCTCTTCATCTCTGAAAGGCAAATGTAAAGTGACCATTTCTCTTCTGTACTCGTTGAAGTCCTGCGCCATGTCGTAATTTCTGTAACGAATAACTCGCGGTTGTTGTCGTTCGACGTATTCCCCACTCTGGTTTTTGGTATATTTCGAAACGAATTGTGCTAGAGAAACGTCTTCCAATTCTTCAGGTCGCTTCTGATATTTATCATACCAATCCTCTTTCCATATGTCTGTAGAATCTTCGTCAAGTTCACTTATTTGTTTTTGTGTCTTCTTAATCCTTTGACGTTCGATCGGCCAACAAGTGTTAATGTATTGTACTGCTACTGATGATTTTGACATTGGTTCTCGAAGAAGATACCACGCAGCTTCTTGACTGGACATCTCAACAGCATTCAACATGTCAACGCTCATTTTCCGCGTAATTTCGATAATATCAAACTCTGGGTGTTCGTCCATGACTTGTATGATGTTTCTTTGCAAATTACTAATCCCTCGATTGGTTTTATTGACATACTCGACAACATATGCCGCACAAGAATATTCTTCTGTAATTATCTGGAAATCCATATTTGATTTCAATACGTTCAAAACAAATGGATTAAATGGATTGTGCCATTTCTCTGATGGATCCCGTTTATAAAATATTCTCGGCCTCTCAATCCCTGCTCTCAGAATACAGCAATATTCTCCCTCAGATCTAATATTATTCTGTTCATAATAATCGTCCATATCGTTGTAATTCGTATTTTGCAAATTAACTGTAATTTCATTGTATCGTTTTACGTACTGTTTATAATTTGACTCTTTTTGATGTGAAACATCTAATGGCGCGTTGCGAGAAAAGTAGCGAGGAGACGTCTCAGTTTCAGACGATATGCTCCCCTCCCTTCCAGTCTGTGCGTCTCTCGCCGGCGCAACCCCCCCCCCCCTAGTCCATACGCCAGGGCCCTTTCGTGTCCATTGAAATTTTTTTATTTCTTCAGTCAGTTTTTCAGTTTTATGATTGGATTTTACGTTTTCGGGGTCGCTGCTCACGAATATGATAACCATTTTTGCGAAAGCACGGGCCGTCTATTTGTTTATAACAATTTTATTGTTTGAAACGCTCTCTTGGAAAAACGGTTAGAGATAGGAAAAAAAGTTTCAAACAAAAAATGTTCTTCACGTCAAAAGATCCATTTTTTGTCATATAACTTGGTTTCCTAACTGTCACGGATAAAAAGTTATTGTGGGTGGGAGCAACTCAGACGGCGCGCTAACACTTTCGTGCGGCGGGAGCGCGTTCCAGGACCGATTGTGAAGAACCGATAAGAAATAAAGCGGAATTGTTTGAATCAAAAATGTTTGTCATAAAATGATACATCAAATCACTTATCCCACTCTCCGCTCTATCTCCAGTAGTTGATGAGATATTCGCGTTTGTGTGCAAGATAGCGGGGTAAATGAGTCTCCCATTGCACATTCAACCGTAATTATCTCGGTAACTATTAGTGATAGAGACAAAAGTCTCATAACTAAATAGATGCATCGTAAAATAACAAACATTTTTGGTTCCAAATATTTGTTTCTATCTTCATTATTTCGAGAGATATTTTCAACGCAAGTCACACTCTAACTCGTCGTGAGAGCTCAAGTGAACGAACCGCATAGTCAGAGTCTGACTTGCGTTAGAAATATCTCTCGAAATAATGATGATAGCAAAAAATGTTTGAAACAAAAAATGTTTGCCATTTTGTGATGCATCTATTCAGTTATAAGACTTTTGTCTCTATCACTAATAGTTAACAAGATAATTACGGTTGAATGTGCAATGGGAGACACATTTGCCCCGCTATCTTCCATACAAACGCGAATATTCCATTAACTACTGGAGATAGAGCGAAGAGTGTAATAAGTGATTTGATAAACATTTTTGATTCAAACAATTTCGCTCTATCTCTTATCGGTACTTCACAAGCGATCCTGAAACGCGCTCCCACCGCGCGAAAGTGTTAGCGCGTCGTCTGAGTTGCTTCCAGCCGCAATAACTTTTCATCCGTGACAGTTAGGAAACCAAGTTATATGACAAAAAATATGTCTTTTGACGTGAAGAACATTTTTTGCTTGAAACTTTTTTTCCTATCTCTAACCGTTTTTCCAAAAGAGCGTTTCAAACAATGAAATTGTTATAAACAAATAGACGGCCCGTGCTTTCGCAAAAACGGTTATCATATTCATGATTAGCGACCCCGAAAATGTAAAATATAATCATAAAACTTACTGGAGAAATAAAAAAAATGTCAATGGACACGAAATGGCCCTGGCGTATGGACTACCCCCCCCCCCCCCCCCTTTGATGTTTCACATCTACCAGGCGTCCCACGACGGCTCACTTTTTTTATCCATCGGGGTTAAAATCATTGTTGATTTACATGGCATTAATGGTGCATGGAATCTACATTTTTGCTGTTGGTTGGCAATCAATTTTTTGAAACATGTAAAAGTATGGTGATGAGTCTGCAGTTTGATGTTTCCAGAAGCTTCTGACTTGGATACGGATATTAAACTATTAGTCATTTCGATGGCTTCTTCTCTATCTTTGCCAAGGATATCATTTGGAGCATTATCAAGCCACAATAAAATGTGTGCATGAGGGCTCCCCCGATGCTGGAATTCGATTCGCTTGAAGTAATTGTTGACTCTATACTTCCCGAAAGGACTAAACTTTTTCGATTGCAATATCGTCATGAGTACGTTCACCAATTTGTTGAAGTAAACAGCACATGTAACGGCGTCGTTGTTAATTAGCGAACTTTTCTGGATGAAGCTCAATTCAGAAGCGATGAATTGCTCAGTTTCTTCCCTTCCTTGAGCTAATCTTTGTAACAATTCTAACAAATCAGGCCACCCGATTTCGTTGGCACTGAGTGTCATAAAGGCAGTAGGTTTTCCCATTTGGCGAATCATTGCGAAGAGATCTCTCTTTCTTTCAGCCCAATACCAGACAGAATTAGGTATTGATCGAAGAAAAGCCAAGTTGGACTCTATACAATTATTAACGTATTCTTCAGACTGGATTTGTTGTTTTGTGACTTTAGTATCTGTCCCTATATGTTTGAAAGCTATGGTTAAACAATCTCGAACCCTCAGTCTCATAATTTTTACAGCCATATATAACAAATGGTATGGAGTTACTCCGCGACGATCTTGACGCCTCAATTCACTTGATGCCATCATAAATGGAGTAGCTTTGACGCCATCCTTGAAAGTTCGAAACTGCCCTCCATAAATACTTGGAAATGATAGCTCCTCAGCATGCTTATCGAATATTATGCTTTGTGGAATGTTGTGTTGTCCCGGCGCGAGCCTCAAATAATTATCTTCATTCCATATAAGTGTTTCTTGCTGTGCAGTAAGACTTTCCTCAATATTAATCTCTTCACTGAAGTCATCAATATTATCTTGAGTAATCCGTGGTATTTCTTGATTGAAAAATGACTCATTGACTTCGATTTTATAATGTTGATATAAAGGGGTGTGGATCAAATACTGAAGCCACATTTTGATTGATCTGATTCTAACTAATCCATGCACGAAGCTACTCTTGTGGATGAGCTTTTTCTTAATATGTATGTAAATACAATGTTCGTCATTAACATTTCTTGGAAGGGATTTTGTCATTGTATCGACGGAAACTGGCACGTTGATTATTTGTCAATATATACCAAACTGCCCATGAACATGCCTCAACCTTCTGATCTGCATGAACGGGATACGAGGAGAAATAAGCCTCTCAGTAAAGAAATCCAGTTTCGGCAAATCGGGCGGTATCGGCGGATATCGAAATCCATTATAAGTCGAAAAATTTGGAATGTTATTTTTATCCAAAGCAGATTTACAAGTTGAGCAGATCCTCACTGCAGTGTCATTTTGCAGATTCTGTAAAAAATAAAATTAAACATTCAGCAATGTTTCAAATGCAATGCAGAATGAATTTCTTAGAATGAGATATTTACGGTAATTTTCCGGATTAGATCACCATGTGACGGTGAAGCTTTCTGCAAATCCTTCTCAAACCAAAGTCTTTCACAGACCGAACACGCGTATCCAAAATGATTCTTTTTGAAGTTATCAATGAACGATTTGTGAGCGAATTTATCCCTTGTATAGTTGGTATATGTGTGTGAGTCCAATATTTCATTTGGGTTAGGATTCGGTTCTAACTCCTCCTGGACATTTTTTTGATGTTGCCGGTAATCTTTATTGTACTTTTTGATAGCTTCGCGGTTTTTTTCTCTGTACTTCCGTTTGCATTCTGTTCGGAGTATCTGTCTGTTCTCCTCTCTGCAATTTTAAACAGAATGGTGGATCAAAAATTGCAGATTAGTATGAAGTAAAAAAATTAAGGTGCTTGGAATTATCTTTGGCTAGATAAGTATTGTTTTTTTTCAAAAATTAATGGAATAACGATATCAAAATGGATTTGATAATTTTACCGTTGGTTTGAATCCTCATCATCTGGAATTACTTCTATATCGTTCAATCCCGAACGACATGCACTCGGTTGGGCATTTTTGCGTTTTAGAGAGTAGAAGTTCCTATTGCGCTCTCTGATAACTTCTCGGTTTCGTTCACGGTACTGTCGCTGGTATTCTCTCATGGCTTCTCTTTTGGCAGCGAGTCTGAAATTTGTAAGATACTCTAAATAAGATGACAAACAATGCAAAATATGTATGTGTAAAAGAAATGTGATGTAATTGTCATTACCTCACTGATACGATTGTTCTTCCAGTTGTTTTTTCAGGGTTATGTTGGTCGTGTCCTTCGATTACAATATCGCCAATCTCTTGTGTGTTAATATTGCTAGAAATCCACGTGAAAATGATGAAATTTTAGGTGATTATTACTTATTATTGATATCATTATTATTGTTATCATCATTATAATCGTCATTTAATAATAAATATACAGCGGAATCTTGATTGAGAAGAAATCAAGACTAAAAAATGGGGAGGGGGTTAGAGCACGTAGAAGAGCAGAGAAACCAATAGGAGAGGGAGAACCGGTGAATGTGAGTGAGAAAAAGAAACCTAATATGCGAGGTTGAGAAAAGGCACATACTAGAGTCAGAAAAGAAAGAGGAGTAGCAAGAGAGAGAGATAGAGAGAGAGAGAGAGAGAGGGGGGGAGACAGAGAGAGAGAGAGAGAGAGAAAGCACGCGTACGAGCCAATGCAAAAGAGTATAATTCTAAAAATCTACTTACGTCTCGTTTGAATCACTTGATGATTGCGTAAGGCATGGTATACGCATAGCACATGCTGCAAGGATTTCACTTGAGCCTGCAATATCCCTCTGAACCTCAGAATTAAATGTGATTCTTTTCTCAGGTGGCGGTTCATAACACTGGGATGTTCTTTCATTTTTACTACCACTGTCACTCATATTTAAAGTACTTTAATAAATGCACACAAACCACTTCTGCACGGATGATAGTAATTACTAAAAACCACTTCTGCATGGATGATAATAATTACTAAAACGCGATAAACAGAGTGGCGTCGTTTCACCACGTGGGAATACAGACGAGTCAGGCGTACGTATAGACATATACATGTACTACGTGGACTGCGTGTTACAAATATCTCCACACAATAGAAAGAGAGATCCAAGGCATGCCATCTCTGTCCAACTCCTCGTCTATTGGCTACGTGACTGGAGGGGGGGATGCGCAAGCGAGTGACGCGCATGTACGCATAGCATATACTACGTGGACATATACTACGGGGCCTAAGTGTTAGAAATACGTCCACACAATAGAAAGAGAGATCCGAGGCATGCCATCTCTGTCCAATTTCGCCTGAAAACTCGGTGTCCCCTCGCTGCTTTTCTGCTAACGCGCCATTAGATGTTTCACATCAAAAAAAAATCATAAAAAGTAGTACGAATGAAAAAAAACATGACAAGTCAGACATATTTTTTTAAAAAATAAAAAAAAAAGTTGTCCGATCCCAAAACCGAAGAGGAACTGTATACTTCAAATATCATCCCCTTTTATCACCCCAAAAGAAGCAGAGTAGTTGTGGGACACCCTGTATATTCCAATAGAACTCCTTTCTATTTTGAATAAATTTGGGAATTTAATAACAAGCAAAAGGTAAGAGTATAAAACTAGCGCGTCGTCCAAATTAAAAATATTTATAATTTTAGCCTATATTCTGTGGGAGCAACTCCTTCAAAATTGTCCTTCGACGCGTAATTTCTCCGGACATAACAGGAGTAAATACTGGTGGATTAGCCCTGCTATTTCCTGGGTCAGTATATCCAGCTGATTGGTGGGGAAGTTTTAAGGACGTGTATGTTTGTTGTTGGTAAGTACCAGGCACTGAGGATCCACCAGATCCAACATGTGGTGGATTGGCACAGTCATTATTATCTAGACCAAAGTATCCTGCTAGTGGCGGCGGAGGATTCGAGTACAAGTATGTTGCTGGTTGATGAGCGCCAGATACTAATGATCCACCTGATTCAAATTGTGTTGGATTGATACCACGATTACCTGGCTCAAAGTATCCAGCTGATGGAGGATTAGTATTGAAAGAGGTATATACTGCTGGATTGGCTCTATTTCCTTGGCCAGCATCTCCCGTTGATGGGGGAGGAGCAGTGGAAGATGTGTATGTTGGTTGTTGGTGAGTACCAGGCACTGAGGATCCACCAGATCCAAATGGTGATGCATTGACACCATCATTAACTGGGCCAAAGTATCCAGCTGATGGAGGAGGACCACTTGAAGGGGAATATGCTGTTGGATCGACTCTATTTCCTTGGCGAGCATCTCCCATTGATGGGGGAGGAGCAGTGAAAGATGTGTACGTTGGTTGTTGGTGAGTACCAGGCACTGAGGATCCACCAGATCCAAATGGTGATGCATTGACACCATCATTAACTGGGCCAAAGTATCCAGCTGATGGAGGAGGACCACTTGAAGGGGAATATGCTGTTGGATCGACTCTATTTCCTTGGCGAGCATCTCCCATTGATGGGGGAGGAGCAGTGGAAGATGTGTACGTTGGATGTTGGTGAGTACCAGGTACTGAGAATCCAACAGATCCAAGTGGTGATGCATTGGCACTGCCATTACCTGGGTCAAAGTATCCAGTTAATGGAGGCTGAGCACTTGAAGGGATATATGCTGTTGGATTGACTGTATTTCCTTGGCCAGCATCTCCCATTGATGAGGGAGGAGCAGTGGAAGATGTGTGCGTCGGTTGTTGGTGAGTATCAGGCACTGAGGATCCACCAGATCCAAATGGTGATGCATTGGCACCGCCATTAAGTGGGCCAAAATATCCAGCTGATGGAGGCTGAGCTCTTGAAGGCATATATGCTGTTGGATTGACTCTATTTCCTTGGCCAGCATCTCCCATTAATGAGGGAGGAGCAGTGGAAGATGTATGCATTGGTTATTGGCGAGTACCAGGCCCTGAGGATCCACCAGATCCAAATTGTGTTGGATTGGTACAACCATGACTTGGACCAAAGTATCCAACTGATGGGGCAGGAGCACTTGGAGTGCTATGAGTTGCTTGTTGGGAATGACCAACAATTGGTGATTCTCCAGAGCCCAATTGTCGTGGCTGTCCATTCGAAGGAGGATCTTTTGTACTTGGAAATTTGTTAGGCATTAGAGGCTGGCGATTTTTTTGTTGTTCATCAGGCACTGGTGTATCTGAAATATTTGAGAACTCATTTGTTCCTGATTGTTGGGAAAATTCAGTGGACTGTGTATTTTCATCTTTCTGTGGATGATCTGACGACATTGCTCGATTGAGAGGTGCTTTTGAGTGAGAAATTTTTCCAGTACTTGTAGACGTAGATACACGTGGATTTTGAAGAGGTGAACTTGTACTTGAAGATCGACTTACGCCTGAATTCTGATTGTGACGACCCCAAAATGATGAAATATTGGACACAGTGTCGTCGTGACTCTGATTGACAGTGGAAATTGGGTATTCATCAGTCACATTGGACTGGGTGTGAATAATGAACTCTGGTCTGTTCGAATTCACCGAACTTGAGCCATCTGCTGATATTACAGGGGGAATACCCGGTGTATCAGTGCTATTAGAGCCAGAGATGTTTGTTTGGTCAGTCTCTCGATGCTGCATGAGAGCTCTGTTGTTTGAATCAACCGCTTGGTGAACCTGAAATAATCGTTTTTCTCATTTTCCATGCTTTGAATTTGATGGAAAATTTACAAAGAATATTGTCTAAATCTAAATATTTACAATTTTACTTTAATATTTGATTGATTTCATAGGGCACTTGTATTATTTTATCCATAATTATTTTATCCATAATTTCCTATTTCTGCTATTGACAATTGATAATTATCTCCACGTTTATTCATCATTTCATGCCAGAGAAAAGAAACAAATTATCACTGAATTACCTGATCCTGCTGTCCTCCTGTACTCGAGTGTAATATTTTGCCAGGGTCACTAGGATTTTTTAGGTTATGATTCCTATTGACGTTCTCGGCCCAGATCTAAACAAATGTAACAATGGTTTTCACATGAATTATTACCGTTTATTCTTATCCAACAGACAAGAATTCCAATAAATTTATCTATCAGTGGAATGATGTTTTAGAACTGCAATAAATTATCCGAAATTCAATACTTTATTGATATTGATTTCTAAAAAAATCTTTTCATCTGACGAATTGAAATCGTACCTTCCAGAACCAGAAAGCATGACCAGAGCATGCTTCTGACGATTTCTAAATTTTCAGGTTATATTTATTATTTTCCCACTAGAAAAAGGGAAAAGAACTTCCAATTTTGCAATGTATTGTATAAATAAAATATATAATCGATGAAACGATGATTTGACAATCACGAAATTTTCAGCACCGAACTAGTGTTTGACATGCGATCGTCAACTGACTGAAATTTCATAACGGTTTCAGTTCCGAAATTCCTCTGATTCACGCGCCAAAGTGTGAGGGAGATAGCGCCATCTATTCCATTCCAGTACGCGCCACACTCGCGTACCCTGCCATACGTGTGCATCCATGTGCAGTCACACAAGCACAGAGTCCACAACTTCATATCTGTGCTGACGCACACTCCCAAGTCACCGTCTGTGAGCTTACCAACACCACTACCATGTCCACTAAAAATTTGTGGTGAAGAACATTTTTGTCCACTCATTTTTAATTACTAAAATAATATCAGGGGTGGTTTTTTGTCATGGTTAAATTAAAGACTATCATAAATTGAGTATTAAAAAAAAAAAGAGCGGTCCACATAAAATATTTTGGGTGAAATTGTTATTTGAATTTCGCATCACTCAAATTAGCTGTATAGGAGTGCGGTACTCTCGCTTGGTACGTACTTGTCGAAAGACACTACCGCATCTCCTGATTATTTAAACGAAAATTACGTGACATGATGAATAATCAATTTTTGAAATAAATGGAAATGGGAAAAGATGTCAGTTCGTGAATTTATGTCTCTGGTGAATGTATTTTCTTTTATGTTGATCCTATATTTTATTTTACAATTTTTGGATAAAGTCCAATTCAACTTCAATGTCATATTCAAGGTTAATTGTTATGACTTTTCAATGAAATGTTGGGAATTCTCTATGGAGAAATTCTCACCATTGTGTTCATTATACTAATCTGCAAATCGATAATAATTAATATTGAAATAGACGAACGTTCGATTTATAAAGGAATTATTCTGATGCTATTGCTGGTAATTATGATTCGATTCTTACAAATTCTACGTTACATTCTCGGATTTATTTCGATTTAAAAACATTTAATAGAATCGAAGTTATTTAGAATATTATCCCATAAAAAAAAAATTCATTACAAATCTAAACTAATAGACTATGAGCACAGAGTTCAATTCATACTTCTCATCAGTGGTTGACCAAGCATTGTGTAAACAGAAACTGTTTAAATTGGCAAACAGATACAGATACAGATACAGATACAGATTGCGCATACAAATGTAACAGTCAAAGCTAAATAAATAAATAAATAAATAAATTATACTATTGGAAATCTAATAGTGTGCAAACCAAAGTCATAAGTTAATATTATTAAAGTCATGAGTATTATATATTATGGATCAAGGTCCATGGGTTATAGGAAATTACTATATCGCATACTTCCTTTGCATTCTAATCAACCCATCATACGAGTTTCCCAGATGTTTACAGTCATTTACAAAGTTAACTGTCCTTCCCTGATGCTTTTTGATGTTAAACATTTCCATAATATTCAATTGAGCTCCTGGATTAGCTGAGCCCAATATAGTTGATCGAACAAAATGAAACTTATGATGTCTATTCAGTACATGAGCACACTATTAGATTTCCAATAGTATAATTGATTTATTTATCTATTTATTTAGCTTTGACTGTTAAATTTGTATGCGCAATCTGTATCTGTATCTGTATCTGTATCTGTTTGCCAATTTAAACAGTTTCTGTTTACACAATGCTTGGTCAACCACTGATGAGAAGTTTGGATTGAACTCTGTGCTCATACACTACAAAAATTCGGATCTTATTTCAAGATCCATTTGTCCGATTTTTAAGATCGAAATGTCCCAATTTCTAAGTACTCAAATATGACTCAGTTTAAGATTGATTTTTCATCTTGAGGCTAAGATGCATTTCGGATCTTATTTTTTATTTTTAACTTCCCGGGCTAGGGAAGTTATTGTAATCACCCCGAAAATGGAAAATCGAATTTTCATCATATCTCCACGTTTCAAGGTCACCACAACACTCCCCGATAATTTTCAAGATCATGTATGTATGTGTGTGTGTGTGTGTGTGTGTGTGTGTATGTGGGGTGTATGTGGCCAAAAATTTTGTCCAACGTTATCTCGTGAACGGATGATGTGATCGAGGTCTTCAATGACGCAATCGAAGCGTCTTCCTTCAGCTTAGATCGGAAAAGATTTTGGAGAAAATCGGTCCAGTCGTTCTCCATTTTTTCCAGGAAAACGAGATGATTTTTTTTTTTTTTTTTTTTTTTTCATGAGACTTCATGTTTTCGGGGTCGCTGATCATGAATATGATAACCGTTTTTGCGCAAGCACGAGCCTATTTGTTAATAACAATTTAATTGTTCAAAATGGTCTCTTGCAAGAAGGGTTAAAGTTAGCAAGAAAAGTTTGAAACAAAAAATGTTTGACATGTCAAAAGGCATATTTTTTGTTCTATGACTTGGTTTTGTAATTTTCATGGTTAAAGAATGATTGTGGGTGGGAATATCTCAGGCGGCGCGCTATCCCTATGGCGCAACGGGAGCGAAAAAAAAGATGAAAAGAAATATCGCTTTTTTTTCGTTTTTTTTTTGTTTGTTCATTTTTCTACTACTTTTGTCAATCTCGGCGTAGAAGCCGAATTAATGAAAGAGAGAAAAGGGCGTAAATGCTACGGAACATTTGAAGAAAATTGAAAAAAATCTAAATTGAAGGATTCCATAAACGATTGTTATAATGAAGGTCATCAACGTTGCAATTGCAATTACAAATGAGATTCAACACTTATTATTTTATCATGAATCCCTTCAATACCCGGCGGCATCGGTAATGTAGGAAATTCCATTATTGGTATTGGGCACAGAACAGTACGCAATTTTGTCGTCTGGCGTTCGATTTGCTTTCGATAGCCGGGGGCGGGGGGGGGGGGGGGACTTTTCACGAACGAGCATCCGCCATCATTCGATAATCAGCTGTGATCGATCCATCTTTGAGGAACGTTATCAGAGCTTTTTTCAGGATTTTTTAAGAATTATCTTACAAATCATTATTACAATTCTTGCCTTCAGCAGAATCAGAGTCAGCCAAAGGCGACAATCGATAAAAATAAAAGTAATTGTTTGACACAGGCGACATGAAATTGGGAGTTCAGTGAAAATTAGAGAATTGTCTGCTACGTGCGACACCAGACTGAACATAACAAGAAGAATTGTTGGCCATTGGCGACAATCGATAAAAATAAGAGTAATTGTTTGCTACAGGCGACACGAAATTGGAAGTTCAGTGAAAATTAGAGAATTGTCTGCTACGTGCGACACCAGACTGAACATAACAAGAAGAATTGTCGGCCATTGGCGACAATCGATAAAAATAAGAGTAATTGTTTGCCACAGGCGACACAAAATTAGAGTTCAGGCCCAATTTGAAAATCGATTTGGAATTTGATTTCTGCATCGTGTGAGATCAGATTCAACATAATAAGAGAAATCGTCGGCCATTGGTGACAAAAACTCGACGAGAAAAGAGCAGAAGAATTTCTCGGAGAAAATGAGGTCTAAGCGACGATCGAAACGAGAAATAGCCATGAAGAAAAATAATGTACGTTGTAAAAATGCAAAAAAGGGCATGATTCATCCATCAAGTTTGGATGAATCAGCATGTTGTCAAGAACAACATGATAAAAAGAATGAAACAAAGAAGAATAAGAGGCAAAAAAATAAAGAGCAGATGAGAATCAAACGTTCTGATCCATTCTACAAAAAATTAGAAAGAGAACAGAATCGTACCAGAAACCAACACTCACGAATGAATAATGCCTTTAGAGAGAATGAACAGAACAAGAAACGAGTACAACGTAAACAACAAAATGATAAATTCAAGAAAAAAGCAAATGAAAAGAAGAGAAAATACATGAAATCTAAGAGACAAAATGAAGAATTTAGAAGAAATGAGAATGATAAAAACAGAAAATATATTGAACGTAAGCGAGGAGAAAGTGTCTTCAGACAAGTTGAACGTAGCAAAAACCGAGTGAGAATGATGATCATTCGACAGCGTGAAAAATATATAAACAATGAACGTCGAAACAACATTGCAAGGAATATTGTTCTACGTCAAAATATACAATATGTAGAGAATGAAATTTCCAATAATCTCAAGAGAAATCGCATTCTTCGACAAAATAAAGCTTACAAATCACGAGAGTTAGCACTAAATGTTGCGAGGAACAAATTGTTGAGGAATTGTTCAAAGCACTATAAGAACGAAATTTCGCGGAATATTGAGCGAAATAAGAAGTTGCGATCCAATAACATCTATAGAAAAGCAGAAAGAAAAGAGACCCAGAAACGAATGAAGAAAATTCGCTGCATGAAAGGATATAAAAAGCGAGAGAGAATGTTGAATATCCAAAGAATAAAGAAGAAACGAACAAATGAGCGTTTTCGAGCCCGAGAATTGAAGAAAAATGCAAACTTTCAAAGAGAGAAAAGAGCAATTGATGTATTGAATTTTCGCGAAAATCTCAATAATCTTTTAGTGAGAAATCAAGATACAGATCCAAAGGCAAAAGTTCAACTGAAATTTATCCAATTTCGTGCAGAAACAGCCTCATTCGTGTGCTGTTGTTGCGAAGGCCTTTTTTTCAGATGTTCTGTTGTGAAATTGAATGAAAAAAAAATTATTGGTAAAAGTGGTGGTCCTTTCTTAGCACAAATCAATAATTTCCCATCAGGTTTCATATGCAACACGTGCAAAAATGCTGCATATCTTGGTAAAGTACACAAGTTATCAACAAGTAATGGTCTCCAATTCATACAAGTCCCAAAATCTGTCCGAGAATTGTCTGATCTTGAGGAAAGAATGGTGGCACCAGTATTGAATTTCATGCAAATTCGAGCACTGAAACCCTATGCTCTGAATCCGCAATTAGGCCTGAAGGGCAGTGTCGTGAATATTCAAATAGATATTAATCATATGCTACAGGTATTGCCACGTTAATTTGATGAAATGCAGACAGTTCAAATCAAACTGAAAAGACACGTTGATCACAAAAGCCATTATATGTTTGAAGCTATCAGACCAGGCGTGATTTGTGAAGCATTGAAACATTTGATCACGACGCCATTATATGAAAAGTATGACATTAAAATAAATGAGGCCTATTTCCAGAACTATGAAAATGATGATCGTCCGATAAATTTCATAGTTGACAAGGATAATATCATTGATAATGAAACAAATCCGGATATAAACGGAACAGTTGAGCACAATGATATAGAATTCAATGATAAGGAAAATAAGATGAATATTGATCAATTAATTGATTTCAATCAGATAAACAATGACGAGGTTTTGCTCGTTGACCGTAATGCAGAAGTCGTAGAAAAATATGCACCAGTTGTGAATATAGTCGCTCCTGGACAGGATAAACATCCAATGCCTTGGCATAAAATTGAAGACTTGGATGAATTGTGTTATCCCAGAATATTTGCAGGGCACTCATTTAATGTACAAAAACGGATATCTTATTCAGATCGTATGAAGTCAGAAGCAAGACGGTACGATCGAAGATCATGTATTCCTTCGAGAATTTTGTTCATGGCCAAAAAAGGTTTAGAAATTACATGTTCATCGAGTATAAATATATGTTTAAGACGGACGAAGGAGAATGCTGATAAGCCAATCAATGCCGGAAATGCTTTAGATGTTGATTTTAGGAATAATTTGATTGAATTTGATGATGGATTCAGAATGTTAAAATTCGTCAGATCCTCACCGGCATATTGGGAGCATAAGAAGAAAGAACTATTGGCAATGATTCGTCAATTGGGCAAGCCTACTTTCTTCCTAACATTATCAGCTGCTGAAGGCCACTGGCCGGAGTTATTATAAACCTTAATGAAGTACAGCGAAAAGGGTCACACTTTGTCCATCAAAGAAGCATATGATCTGGATAATAATATCAAGACTGAATTAATAAGGAATGATCCGGTTACGTGCGCCCGTTATTTTGATCATAAGGTCCAGAAATTTATGTGGCTGTTAAGACAGGAGCAGAGCATATTTGGTGAATATGTACTGGAGGACAGCTATGAACGTGTTGAGTTCCAACAACGTGGAAGCCCGCACGAACATATGCTCTTGTGGTTGAAAAATGCCCCAAAATACAATAATAACAGTGATATAAATGACCATGATCGATTGAGTGAATTTATTGATCGTTTTCTCACTTGTGAGTATGATGAGAAGAATCCATACATCAAATTGCAAATGCATAAGCATGGTCATAGTTGCTATAAAGGACAAAAAAAGAGACAATGTCGTTTCCATATCCCTTATCCAGTTATGAGAAAAACAATGATATTGATACCATTAAATGAGAATGAAGCTGTACCAAAACCATATCAATCAATTGATGATCTAATGAATAAGTTTTATAAAGAAGAGGTTTCCATGAGTTATGATGAAATTTTGAAGAAATTAGATATGACTGAAGAAGAGTATATCCTTGCGATTCGTAGCACACTGAAACAAAAGCGAGTATTCTTGAAGAGATCTAGTCTAGAAGTAAGAATTAATTCTTATAATAAAGAGATATTACAATTGTTTGAATCAAATATAGATATGCAATTTATACTAGATGAATATGCCGTGATGGGTTACGTCACTAACTATATTAGTAAAATCGAAGGGGGATTGTCCAAATTATTGAGAGAATCTGCGATAGACTGCGATAATAACAATAATAGTGTTAAAGAGAAATTTCTAAAGATTGCAAATGTATTTGTCAACGGTAACTTAATGTCATCCCAAGAGGCAGCGTATCACGCTCTACAATTGTCGTTATCAAAAAAAAGTAGAAAGACAATATTCATTAACACAGGGCCAATAACAGAACGTGTTCGTATGTTGAAAACTGATGAAAACCTGAAAAAACTTGATAAAGACTCTACTGAAATATTCATGGCTGATATATTTGATAAATATAGTAGAAGAGAAAGGAAGCTTGATAATATTTGTCTTGCTGATTATGCGGCGAATTATCAAGCATGCAAAAAAAAACCGTCAAAAGATGATGATGAAAATGACGATGATGATGAGGATAGAGCGTATAAGCTTCGACTACATACAGCTGTCATTAGATACCGACGATACAGCTTGAAACAAGATCCAGCAAACTATTATAGAGAGAAGATATTATTATTTATGCCTTGGCGAAATGAAAAACTTGAGGTAGAAAATGTGGATTATGAAAAAGTGTATAAAAATAATGAAGAAATCATAGAAAGCAATCAAGCAAAATACTCCATCATAAGTGATGAAGCTATGGATGAGGCATTAGAACAAGTAGAAAATGACATACGTGCAAGTATACATGAAGGAACTGATGGGAATTCTGCAGCTCATAACATTGATATTTTCCAGCAAGATGGGGCAAATTGTAAAGCTAATGAGCATATAAAAAAAAGTGATACACATAAGACTAGATATACTTGTCCAGCCAGGGTAAAAGAAAATGAACTCCATGATATGATGAGAAATTTAAATTGCAAACAAAAAGAGTTTGTTATGCATATATTGAGTTGTTACAAATTGGGCCAAGTCCCATTCAAAATATTTTTGAGTGGCTCTGCTGGCGTTGGGAAAAGTTATGTCATTAACACACTATATCAGTTAGTAACTAATTATTTCGATAATTTACCTGGAGGCAATATGGATAAAATAATAGTTCTATTATGTGCTCCATCAGGAAAAGCAGCATTCTTAATTAATGGTGTGACATTGCATTCTGCTTTTGCATTACCATGTCAACAATATGGGGCACAAATGGGTCAATTATCAAGTGATCTAGCCAATAACATTCGTGAAAAATTATCAAAAATGCAACTCCTAATAATTGATGAAATTTCAATGGTCAGTTGTACAATACTAGGTTGGATCGATACACGATTACGACAAATAAAAGGTGTGAATCAACCCTTCGGTGGGATTTGTGTATTAGCGTGCGGTGATTTGAATCAACTACCACCTGTGAAAGACAAGCCTGTTTACCAAGTTTCAAGACGAAATGAACTAGCACCATTCCTCGACATCAATCCGTTATGGAATGAATTTGAATTTTATGAATTGACTGAGATAATGCGTCAAAAAGATGATTTAGCATTTATAAATGCACTAAATAATCTAGCGCTTGGTAACATGACAGAAGACGATATAGAATTGATCAGATCACGAGAAATCTTGAAAGGGAATGAGGTTCCAGAGACGGCCATAAGATTATATGCAACCAATGCAAATGTAATTGCATACAATGCATTTAAAATTGCAGAATGTACCAGTGAGTTGGTCATTTCAACCGCTGAAGATACCTTTCCAAAAGATATGAATCCACAAACCAAAAAATTTCTATTGCAATCAATTAAAAAACAAGGAAAAAAAAGCACGACTGAATTACTACCTAAACTTGAACTAAAAATCAATATAAAATATATGATAATAAACAATATTGATGTTGAAGATGGATTGGTAAATGGAGCATGTGGGGTCTTGAAATTGATCACATTCAAAGGAAATAGCACGATTCCTTCTATATTATGGTTTGATTTTCAATTGCCAAGAGTTGGAGTTAAAGCAAGAAGGCAGTATCATGATTATATGGGAAGGGAAAATATTAATCGAAACTGGACACCAATCATCAAAAATGCACTCCAATTGGACATTGATGATAATCAAAAACATCGAATCATGCGACACCAATTTCCTGTTATACCTGCAGAAGCAATAACAATCCATAAAAGTCAGGGACAAACTTATGAAAAGATATGCTTGGATTTTACCAAGTCAGAAAGGCGAACTTTGCCAATGTTGTACGTAGCTCTGAGTAGAGTAACATCATTAAACGGTCTGTATATTTTAGGAGAGTTTCAATTATCAAAAATGCAAACCAACAAAGCTGCTACAACGAATATAGCTTTGAGCGAATTAACGCGTTTGAGAAATACCAGACAATTAACATTATCGTATGATAATTTAATGTGTGAAAATGGCCCAAAAATTGTGTATCAAAATGTTGGGACCTTGAAAAATAAGCTAATTCACATAACAAATGATCAGTGGTTCCTTCGAAGTGATGTATTGGTTTTGAGTGAAACTCTAACAAATGAAAATGACGATTTAGCAATCGAAAATTACCGGATTGTATTCAGATCCAATTACAGCTCGAGTAGCCGAGGATTGATTTGCTATGTAAAAAACCGTTTTCAAGCAGAATTGGTATCGGTTGAACGCGAATTCAATGCGAATGCAAACTTTGAATTATTCACCATAAAAATGGATGATTATCATATAATCAGCGGTTATAAATCGCCGAAAACCACGAAAACGATGTTCGAAAAAGTTCTAAACAATGTTATGGAGAACATCCCAATTCACAGCAAGACAGTTTTGATCGGAGATTTCAATTACAATGTTGTAAATCATGAAGACGACGCAAACAATCCAAATTATCTCATAAATTATCTGAATCATCATCAATTACAGACAAAATTACCGCCATCAAGTGTAACGACAAATCTGAATACACAAATAGATATAATTTTCGCTAATTTCGATGCTATTGATTGTGGTGTATACGAAACATACTTCAGTTATCATAAACCAATTTATGCAATACTAGATAGGAAACCTGTAAAGGAAAACCATAGGATGATTGCCAATAAAGATGACATCAAGAAAACAATGAATTCTGATACCAAATGCATGGACGTTATGGATGATCGGTATAACAACCACCAAAATCTTGATGGATTTAGCAATTCGCCAACTACAGAAAAAGCGGATTTGGATACTGAATGTATTAATGTTTCGGATGATGATAAGAATATTGATGAGAATCTCGACAGAGGTAGATTAGCACCAATTTACTGTCGGAACGATGATTATAATTATGCTATAGTTGTTGAACGATGCGAGGAAGTGACGAATGACGGGGTTTATATTCAAGATTATCATGTCAATTTCTTCCATGAAATAATGAACAAGCAATTGGAAGAACGTGGAATCTTCAATTTTGCGCAAGACGTAGGATTTGTAAGGGCCTTTGTATGTAATCTGCAGCAAATTCCCGAAACCGCGAGCAATATTCAGATTCTCTACGATGGACTTTCGGGCAATCCTAAAGGAGGAGATTTACCTGTAGGGCATTGGGTTTGCACAAGATATGATGGTAATGGCAATGTTCACATTTATGACAGTATGAATCTAGGTTACTTGACTCGAATTGAAACCGATTATCTGGATGCACTTTATAGATTTCCGAAAAAAAACATATTCCACAGAGTACAACAACAAACCAATGGCATTGATTGTGGGGTATTCGCGATATTTTTCGCAACATTATTATGCTGCAATAGAGATCCGAGTGAACGAACCGATCACAATGTAAGTCTTATGCGATATCAAGTATCATCAATGCTCTTAAATCGAAGATTATTGGATTTCAATACGCGTTGACTTGGAATCTGAGTTAATTCTGACTGGAAAGAAAACATGCGCGTCAAAAATGTAAAACATGGCGTAATTGATTCCATAAGTTGGAAAGAGACGGCTTCCTGTCTTCCTACAACGAAGATAATTTTTCTGTTGCTACGGTTTCCACTGAGATGAATTTTTCATCATTTATAATAAAAAAAATTGCAAAAAATATTTAATACCTGTAATGTGTAGAGGCAAGGCTCTGAAGTTCTAAAAAATATCAATTTGACCATGAAAGACTACAAAAATGAATGAATTAGTGGATTGAAAAGTTGAAATTTATTATTCAGGGATTGGTTTTTTTTTTTTAAGAGAACAATAGATCCCCCGGCGTCTCGCCACTTACATGCTCACTCCAATTTATTATCCTCAAAGAGAACACTGAGAATTTGTTATTTTATTATTTAGTATCCATATAGAATTTAAAATGAACAGATTCAACATGTTATCGATTCTGAGATCCTACTTCTACGTGTTGAAGTTCTTGCTGGGATGGATGTTCAATTCATATCAGTCAAATTTATAAGAATTAAGACACCATTCAATATTAATTTAGCGATTTGCAATGTTATGATATTGAACATTATTGAATTTCAATACATGTTAAACATGAAAATGATTCAAGAAAATGAAGCATATTCACTCTTTCTAGTAACTTCTTACTAGGTGGAAAAATCGAGTATTCAAAAAAATTTGTCATGCTTCAAAAGAAGTGAGAAAAGACCCTTTGTGTTCTTATAGTTGGGGAATGGGACTTTGAGGAGTCATTCATAACGTCATCACACAGTGAGAAAACAATACATTTCGGAGGAATGATGAAAGAATGATACTGTTTCATCTGAGGGTATTTTGAATTGAAAATGGAAAAAAGGAGAAAAAACTGCAATGGAAATGTTTCAAATTTCTGAATTTTCAGAAGTTTGTTAACATTCAGAAGCATTTGATACAAAAAAAATTACTGAGGCTGTCGGAAAGTTGAAAATAAATTATTGCGACCCGAAGTAGTACTTTTAGCACGTAGTATAATATATGAATTAAATGTTCCTCTCAATGAATCGGTAGAGAAAAGAAAGAAATGTTTTCCCCGAAAATATCATTGATATATACATCCATAAGAATTTCAATACAAATAGACAGAGCACGGAATTAACCACTTAAATGGCGCCACACAGCGGTGAGCTGCCAAATTAAGAAATCTGGACTTTGATTGATTACCGATATGACAGAATATCATCTAGATGTCGCATATATAGTTCTCCCTATGAAAGAAACTTGCCTCAGTACTCCCCACTGTCGCGAATTCAGCTTTCAATCCATAGCCCCCACCACTCAAACTCATGTCGTTTCTTTCCTGGCATGGACTTTATGGATGATTGACTGGTGTCGGGCGAGACACAGTACGTTTATAAATCTATATTTAGTGTATATCTACTATTAGCGTGTTGCAAACGTTCGGATCAACGCGAGCACGTGGTAAGTAGAGAATTCTAGATTTTTGTGAGCCGTGAAATAATTTTTTTTATCAATTCATTATCATTGGAATGTTTTCGATAACCTAAGACGTTCCATTTATATTTCAGATTGTTGCAATATCCTGTCCGAAAACTGGAAATTAAAAATTTCCAAAAAGAAGATGGCTCAGGCATTCGATGGTGAGTAACAGTGTAAAATGATGAAAATATTTCGCTTTTAATTCGTGAGCGAATTGATTATTTCCAAGGAAATTAATCATAAAATTAAAAAAAAATTGAAAGTAAAATTAAATTTAAATTTGTATTTAGTGGGTGATAAATCGAAAATAACAAATTTAAATTTAGACATAAATTGTAAATTTTTTCTATTCATTTATTCAAATAAATTAATATTTTTACATAAAGAAAAGCAGGGATTAGATTAAGCAGGAGAATGCGGCTGAAGGCCATTTCGATGAAAGAACCAGTGTTTACATCCTGACGGTTTTATCGATTTAATTCACATTCCGCTCATTCTCACTGCGTTGAATAGTCAACACATTCAAAGAAAAAGTTTATGAGAATTGTGAACACCGAGAATTGAGTATCACAAACATCAAAATAATTGTAACAAATGCAATAGAAAATTAGAGCGATTTCGCTAGGGGATTCCATTGAAAATCTATTGAATTTTCATTGTAAATTCTATTAGATATTAGCGAATTTTTCATGAGATATTTTTTTTCATTGAAAATATTCAATAGAAAATTGTTCTATTAAAAAAAAAAAACAAAAATCTATACAGTTAATTTGGTCGACATTTTTCCAAGTAATTTCTCGGTATAAAATTTTTCTTGGAAGTTCTTCACATTGTATTTTTCTTCGTCTTCCATTAAAAAATTTTTTTTTTTATTCCATTAAAAAATTGAAGCGAAAAAAAACTTATAGCAGGAAGTTTATGGCGAGAAAATTCAATAGAAAAATTTCAATGCGATACATGGTGTCGAAAAACTGAAATTGATTGATTCTTCTGTCCATAAAAAAAATGTTCCATTCAATATTTCTATGGGAAAGATCGCGCTGGAATTGGATAAAATTTTCAATAGAATCGATATTAAATAGAATTTAAATAGAATTCTTAGCGAATTTGTTCGGATTTTCTATTGAATTTTTCAATACGCGGAGTAACTTGTGATTTTTTTCACTCATTTCTTATTCTCTCTTTCTCCACAGAGCTCCTAGATCAACTGCAGAGATTGCTAGGTTTCCCGAATGAGGATGAAGATCCTGTAGAACCTGATCCCAACAATGATGATCCATTGAACTTGAGACCAGAGGGGAATCAGAATGAAGAGCAACAGGCTGAAGGTGCAGGAGCAGGAGCAAGAGCAGGCATTGAAAACCTGGTTCTACTCCTCCAACGACAACAGCAGCAGCAACAACAACAGCTGCAACGAGAGCTACTCCAGGCAATCATGGCTAGGCGCCCACGAACACCTCAAGAATTTATAACAATGTTACGTACTTTTATTCAGGCTCAGCAACATCAACGAAATCATCGTAAGCAAATATTTAATAACTTTTGTTGTTCAGTATAGTTTGTTAAATGTTTCAATTTTCCAATTAACATTTTTAGTTGAATAGTAGATAGGCATCAATCGGAGAATTCTATATACCATATTTTTCAAGTTTCGGGGAGAATAGTGGTGGTAATGAACTAGAAAACGATTTCTTTACGAATTTTATTGATTTCAACGAATTACTTTTGATCGCAGAGAATAAGTACATTAATTTTTTTAAATCAAAGTAGTAATTAACATTTATTTGCTTCTCAAGAAATAATTCTCATGATGAATTCATAATCAGCAACAACTTTTCCCGGGAGTAATTAACTGGAATTATCACGTATAATCCTTCATAAGAAATAGAATTACCGTCCGAAAATTTGATGAGACAGATAAAAAGTGAAAATGATGAAAATGAAAGAACTAGTAGAATTCAAATGCAAACAACTTGTGGTAGATGGCATGTTAAGAAAATTGAAGAACTAATACAATAACAATCATCAATAATCAAGAATCATCATAACAATGATAGATAATGAGACTCATAATGATTCATGTTTATACATATGTCGAGGCAGTAACGGAGGGAACAGTCGTCGATCCTGGCGCGCTGGACGTGGTAGACGTGGTGGTCGTGGTGGACGTGGTGGACGTGGTGGACGCGGTAACCATTCAATGACCGTCTACTTTAACTAAGTCTGCTCGAACCCCTTCTCTTCTGATGATTGGTGAATTCGTAAAAACCAATAGAATGAAAAAAAAAAGAAAGAAAAGAAGAAAATGACTGATAGCTCTTACGATATATATTTGGTGATACTTTAACTGTGATATTTTTTTTTTGTCATAATTATTTTTTTGTGATTTTTTTCTCACAGGATATTATTTTTAGTTTTTTTTTGTATTTTCATATAAATCCCTGAATATATTCAATAAAGAGCCAATAGAAAGATGAAAGAAAATGTTATGTTATTGATTCTAATGCAAGCAAAAAAAAGTAGAATATAAAATGATAGAACAATAAGAAAATAGGGAGATGGGAAAAAAATTAAATCGAGAGTGTATTAAAATGAAAGAGAGGAATATATCTTATCGACTAATGTAGCTCATTGAAAATTAATTTCTCAGTACTCGAATATTGATTTGTGTGGAGGATGACGAATCAATTTCAAACATATCAATCAATTTTTTATCATATCTTCACGTTTCAAGGACTCCAGAATCGTTTTCGACCATTTTCAAAAAAATGTCTGTCTGCATGTGTGTGTTTGCATGTGTGCATATGTATGTTTGCTGTATGTGGCGAAATTTTTCGTGAACGATTTCTGGCAAACAAATAGCCCGATTCGATTTTTTTAATAAATAGACAGGTCTTCATAAAATTCGGCACTGATTATTAGATATTGGATGGAATCGATCTAATAGTTTTTCTAATTTTCGCGAAAAACATGAACGACAGAACTCGTGGATATGTTAGTCACTGATTTTTCATGAGCAAATGTTGTAATCCATCACCCAAATGGATACCTACGGGTTATTAAGATCTAATGAAGTATCCAGTGGAGCTTTATGTATCTCACTCCCCACGTGGAATCTACGACATGGATCTCATTGAGGTGTTGGCGTGACTAGCCAAACCGGGAAGTTTTTTGTGTGGCCCAATCGGGTCGCACACACCATGGGAGCGAGCTTGCGAGCGACCAACAACGCACCACTAGTTTTATTTTTGTTTCTTTTAATTAATTTTTGAAAATGATTTATTAAATCTTTTTTTATTTTCCTTTCTTTCGTTAATTTTATTCGGATTGTCTTTCTATCATGGAACAAATGTCAAAGGACAATTTTTTTTTTCATTTTTTTTAAATCGACGGACATAATTTTTTTACTGTTTTATTTAAAATCGAAGGACTAATTTTTTTTTTTATCAAAGGACTATTCTTTTGAACAGTAGCATAATGCCATGTAACAAATGTCAAAGGACAATTTTTTTTTTTTTGCTTCCGGACGGAAGCTTTGTTTTTACAAGATTTTTGATATTGTCTAATTTTGTGTGGAAATGATGTGGAGTGTTATGAAACGTCAAGATATGATATTTTTAGCGCCTGTCCGTATGTGTGTATGAGTGTGTGTGCAGATTTTTGATTTCTTTTTTGAAATTGGGATAATAAAACGGCAAAATTTTTTCAAAAAAATCTGAAATTTTTACACATATTTGGTATCTCTTATGTTCAACTTCAGGCAAAATTTCAGCTTGATCGACCGATTAGTTCTCGAGATATCGTCATTTATCGGAAAATCGTTTTTCTTCAATATCTCGGGAACAGTTTAAGCGATTAATTTTTTTTTTTTTCAAAATATTCGTCATAAAAATATCTATCGATTTTGATAAAAATATTCACTCCGACCCCCGAGAAGTCACATAGTTATGGCCCTTTTTCTATTTTCTTCGCTAAAATCCTTGTACGCGTGATAACTTAAAAAATAATCTATAAAAAAAGTTCAAATTTGGTATGATTGTAGGTCTTATGAAAATAAAGGTTGCTATTCTGGATGGGCGCAATTGACCGATTAGTTTCGGAGATATTGCATTTTATGTGTAAAACTCGTTTCTCTGATATCTTAGAAACTACTTGACCGATTGGTTTTTTTTTTTTTTCAAAATATTCGTCACGGTGGCTTTTATCTAATACAATCAAAATATGTATACCGCCCTATTGAAAGTTTTCGAGATATTGTCGATTTTCTATTTTTATTCTCGGAATTAGTCCCAATGAGCTATTATGCAACTAAGAGTTGGTGCCTGGATCTGAAATTTGGGCTACTAGTTGGTATAGTCAGGTTACAATCCTGTGTAAAATTTGAAGTCGATATGTCCTCTACTTTCCAAGATACAGCCAATTATTATTTTTTTTCCCTCTTCAAAGAGGATGGAAGTTGGTGTTGAGTGCAAAATTTCAGCAAAATTTCAATCGATTTAGATTTTCCTTGAGGATTAATCGAAAAGTAATTCATAAATTTATTTAATTTTTTTTTTTTTTTTTCGTTGAATACGATGGGACAGCTCACGGAATAAATAATCATTATTCTATTCTATTTCCCTTTTAAATGGGATGAAAATGGGATCAAGTAGGAAATTCCAGCAGAAATCAACTGATAGAATATGGGGTTTAATAATTAATAAAACAGAAATAACTTTATATCAAATCTTTATTAAATGTTGTCGTAATGACGATTTACACCCGAGTGAGCTCTGAACATATAAAATGTATTAATGCGCAACGGCGCAACAGTGGTGACGCGGTCAACCACACCAACGAGTCGGTAAAGAAGGAGACAGGCTCATGGCGCCAATTTCAACACTCCCTCCCGACATAGACTGTATCCTTATTTATCCCAGTCTTCTTCTCTTCTGGTAACTATACATTCAACATTATCTCATCTCTCATCTTAGTATATAGACTCATCATCACACCTCTGGTCTTAAGTTAATCAACTTATTTATTTCCTACATAACAGAAAGAGAAACATTATTAAACATTTGCATTTATAATCATGTCAATTAGTCGTTTGTGCAATTCAAACGACAGAGGCTTTGTAAATACATCAGCTAATTGATCCCTTGAACCAATCCATTTTACTTCAATTAAATTGTTCTTTACATATTCTTTTACATGATTGATTTTTATTTCAACCATATGCCTCAATTTATTTCCACCATTAGTTTCAACACAAAACTTAGCGGTTTTACTATCACACCATAAACACATTGGATGAGAGGGATCAACCAATTTCGAGAGCATTTTTTTTTGACTTGCCTCACTCATGGCAACATATTCAGCCTCATAAGTAGATAAAGCTACTGTTGTTTATTTGTGAGTTCGCCAAACAATCGAATCACCAAACAGTCTCACCACAAAAACCGCAAGTTGTTATTGAACTTGCATCTTAATATCCATTTATCTCATTAGAATCACCTGTATATCTCAAACCTAACTTCGTAGTTCCTCTAAGATATCTAAAAACTCTTTAACCATTACCCAATCGCTCTCAGTTGGGTTTACCTGATGTCTACTCAATACATTAACAGCATATGATATATCTGGTCTCGTAGCACCAGTCAAATACAAAAGACTCCCAACAGCCTCTCTGTATGGAATATTTTCTTTAGTCTGTCTTTTCCAATATCTCACCATCATATTCTGTTTCTCTCATTTTCCTTTCATTATTTGCTGCTTGAGTAGTTATCATAGGTGTTCTCTGTGAATGTGATTTATCAAATCCAAATCTAATCAAAATTTTCTCAGGGTATTCCTCTTCATTTAATCTAATTGTCTGATTTTCTCTATCTCGTCTAATAGACATACTCAAACATTCTTTGGGCTCTCCCAAAATTGTCATCTCAAATTCTACACTCAATTTGCTCTTTACTTCTGTTAGTTTATTTTGGTTATTACTCACCAACGAAATGTCATCTACATAGAGTAATAAGATCAAGAATTTTTGTTCATCTCACCAAATAAACAAACATGGTTCTAAATCTAAATTCTGTAACCCCATAGTCAATGCTACTTCAGTAGATCTTATATTCCACCGTTTTGGACTAATTCGAAGTCCATATAGAGCTCTCTCTAACTTGCATACATTATTTCGTCTCTCTCAAACTGTATGGTCTGTTCCCTCAGGAATTTTCATATAAATTTCCTCTTCAATTACACCATTAAGAAAAACTGTTTTGACATCTAACTGACAAACTTCTAAATTGTATTTATTGATAATTGCTATCACAACTCTCACCAAAGGTAGTCTAGAAACTGGAGCATACGTTTCTCTCAGTTCATAGACATTCTTATCTTTAAATTTTCTGATCACTAGTCTCGCCTTAAATCTCAATTTTCCATTTGCTTCATTTTTACACTTGAAGACCCATTTAGAATCTATAATATTTAATTTTTGCCCATTTTCCATTTTCTTGGGTCTTTTCACAACCTTCCAAACTTGATTTTTCTTTATGAATTTAATTCCTCATTAATTGCTTTTCTCCAACGACATTTTTCTTTACTCATCATTGCTTCTTTATAATTAGATGGATCAGTATTTATACTTACTAGCAATGCATGAAAAACTTCATCTTTTACTTCTATTGACTTCTCTATTTCATCATTACTACAATTAACACCAGAAAAGAAAACACTACCTTTCAAATTTTCATCAATATTCAACTCAGAGAAACTATTGTCGTTAATTATTTCTTTTACTACATTTAATAATTTTATTTTCTTTGGATCATTTAACTCTAATACTTCTTTCCTAGGTCTACCTCTCTTACGTTTTATCTCTCCCTCCTGTCTTGAAGAACTCTCAATCTCACCTTTAGTCTCGCTGAAATCTACAACTCATTTTTCTTTATCATCAACTTCTTCAAGAACAGGAAAATCTCTGACACTATCTTCATTATATTTATCACCGTAAATAAATTTTCCATTGAATCTCATATGTCTGCTTTCGTAATACTTTCCTGTTTCTGGTTTCAGTACCAAATACCCTGTAGGGGTATATCCTACCAAAATTACTGTTACATCTATCTGTCCAAACTTTGGACCTGTTTTTCTTGGTACCTTTATATAACACAGACATCTGAATCTTTTAATTTGATTTATATTAAAATTATTAACTGGAGCAAATCTCTCCAGAGGAGTAAACATATTATTGGATTTATGTGGTACGATTATAAGCATACACGGCCGCTGATAAAGCCAAGTCCCACATACTTTGTGCCAATCTCGAATCATACATGTAGCGTCTCACCTTCTTCTGTATCGTCTGATTGAATCTTTCTGATACACCATTGTGCTCTGGTGCATCTGGACAAGCCAACTGTAATTCCACTCCTAAGCTCTTAAGTACCTCAACTTTATGACCTCCAGTAAACTCAGTACCTTGATCTGATCTTAAATAACAAACTTTGGCATCATAACCCAACAAGTTACGTCCACTCCTTGTAAACATTTCTAGGCAATGTCCAGTCTCATTTTTCACTTTCATTGGATAAGAAATAGCGAATCCAGAATAATCGTCAATGAACATAAATATAAATCTGTACCCCTTAGCATGAGAAATGGGAGATATCGGTCCCATCACCTCTGAATGTATTATTTGCAATAGATCTGTTGCTCGTCTTCACACCGAAGGAAATTATAATTTATTAAATTTTGACATTAAACACACCTCACAATCTTTGATTGAATCATCGAAAACTACTATACTCAATTCTTTATTATCTGGAAATTTTACTTGCAACGCTCTAAAATAACTTGTAGAAGCGTGCCCAAATCTACAGTGCTATAATATTGCACTTTTGTTCTTTACTTGTTTTTCTTTATCAATTGAAATTGGCAATATTTCATCTAACGTTTTATCGAAAGCACACTCATTAACATTTTGAATTTTTCTATCCCAAATTGTATAATCAAAATTTGACTGTTCATATGGAATTTTTCTGTTATTGACTCTATTCTCACCACTCATTATTTCATTATTCATTATTTCATTACTTTCTTCATCTGTTTTTCCCTCTTCTACTTTATCTTTTTCCACCTTCTCGTTTTCTTCAGTTTTCTCTTTTACTTCACCTTCATTCTTCGCAGTAATACTACGAGTGAGATATCTTCTCACTTCACTCTCACCTATCACAACTTCAGCAGCATTTGCTATTATTCGCCGATTCGTATACGTAAAATTACTTTCATGATTTGAATCAATTTTATTAATCTCTAAGTCAATCATCTGTTGTCTTTGGCGAAATAAGATGACACATTACACAAATAACAAATGGTTGGGGCGGTTTATTAATTATCCAATTGCATGGTAATACAGTGAGTCCGTCTTTTATCAAGTCTTTTTAGAGAATCATCAATATCCAAGTTATTCCAAAGGACGATTGTAACCAACGGGCTCATTCGACATCCTTCAGACAGGATCTTGTTTTTAAAGAGTTCGAAGGGGGAATACGTAACACTACTCCCCTTCGTGAAAAGATTGCCGCCCCGGCAATCATACTAGGAACTATTTGAGATATTACAATTCAGGTTGAAGTTTTAAATTTGTAACAAATTGTGAGGAGTTGTAAGATCTCACATAGGGAGGGTCCTAGTCTGTTCTTCAACAAAAACCTCCCAGAAAACATGATTGAAGAACAGTCGCGATTTACACTCATTTGTTTGATTTTATACAATCACAAATTGCCAAAAGTGTTTGTTACATTTTTCAAATAATGTGTTTTCATGCAATTTATTCATTAATGGTGTGCGAGTATCAGTGTATGATTTGAGTTCTAACTTTTCATTCTTTGAATAATTAATAATAAAAAAATTATTCACTTAACAATTTCCACGTCGATCTCGTCTGCACCTGGAAACAACTCAACACAAGAACTCCTCAAATTAGAAAAATATCCAAGCAAAAATTTCATTCAACCAAAAGCAATAGGCCATTATTTGTTTAAACAACCAGATTACAAGCAACCAACCCCTTTGTTAGCAAAAATTCAAACGTTTCTACCATGGCCGTGAGTTTTTCGAAAGCTTTCGAAATTGTTATATACAAACCCCATATTACTACAACACACACGCTCATTCGTTCAGTCGTGTAACAAGTCTTAATTAAGGCTGAAAAAAATTGGTTAATTCAATTAATCACAGATAAATAAAGATCCAAATTAACCAGTAAACAAGAGATATAAATACTCAATCAGTCTGCTACAACAGACATAAATAATCAGGCCAGTCTGCTACAACAGACATAAATAATCAGGCCAGTCTGCTACAACAGACATAAATAATCAGGCCAGTCTGCTACAACAGACATAAATAATCAGGCCAGTCTGCTACAACAGACATAAAAAAAAATCAGGCCAGTCTGCTACAACAGACATAAAAAAAAAATCAGGCCAGTCTGCTACAACAGACATAAAAAAAAAATCAGGCCAGTCTGCTACAACAGACATAAATAATCAGGCCAGTCTGCTACAACAGACATAAATAATCAGGTCAATCTGGGGGAAAATTTATTCCTGATCATCATGTTCCATTGGCCATAGACGATTAACATGAACTACTCTAATTTTTCCTTTTGGAAATTTCTGAATTCGGTAAACAACATCATTAAGTTTGGATTTAATCACGTATGTTTTTTCCCAATTTCGTTGAATTTTCGGACATTGACCTTGAATTCTTTTTTCTGGGGGCAAAAAGCCAAACTTTCTGGCCAGGAGTAAAGTAAACCATGTGAGCCTTCAAATCAAATTTAGACTTCATCTTGTTACTTTTAAGTGCCCAACTGTTTCTGACTTGTTCATGAGTATTTACTAATTGTTCCTGTAATTGGTCAACATAGTCAGGAAGATTAACACGATTGTTTGAGTTATTGAATGGTGGAGTACCATGAAGCAAATCGAGGGGAAGTCTTAACTCTCTGCCAAACATTAACCTTGCAGGAGTGAATTGTGTTGTTTGATGTTTGGACGAACGATATGCGAGTAGAAATAATGGTAACCACTTGTCCCAGGATTTTTGATTATCATTGATAAATTTAGCGATGTAGTTGAGGATAGTTCTATTTAAACGTTCGACCATGCCATTAGACTGTGGATGTAATGGTGTTGTACGAGTTTTATGAATCCCTAAGAGTTTCATAAGTGATTTGAAAATTGTGGACTCAAAATTTCTTCCTTGATCAGAGTGGATCTCCAGAGGTATTCCAAAACGTGAAATGACATGAATTATCAGGGCTTCAGCAATGGTAGATGCTTGATGATTAGGTAGAGGGATTGCTTCAGGCCAGCGTGAAAAATAATCGGTGACTATGAGAACGAAACGATTGCCACTTGATGTTTTTGGTAATGGACCTAGGATATCAACTGCGATTCTTTCGAAAGGAAAACCGACATTGTAAAGTTGTAGTTCTCCTCGGACTCGTTGTGAAGGACCATCTCGGCTAAAGCAAACAGAACATCTGCGGCACCAATTCTCAACGTCAGATTTACAAGAAGCCCAATAGAAACGTTTTCGAATATTATCCAACATTTTGTTTACCTTAAAATGACCTCCGAGAGGAGAAGAATGAGCGGTTTGAAGAATCTCATTGATGGATAAGCGAGGGACTACAATTTGGAAAACAACTTTTGAATTGTCTTTAGATTCCCATCTACGGTAAAGAGTATTCCCTACCAGCTCTAGAGAATCCCAATATAGCAAATAAAGTTTGACATCTGCACTAAGGTGAGAGATTTCTTGCCACTCAGGGCGCTGATTCCGTTTTTTTGATAAAATCAACATTTGAAGAGTTGAATCTTGGGCCTGTAAAGATGGCCAATTGAAGTCATTATCAGCAATACAAATAGTCCAGAAGACGCGTTTGTCCTCCTCTTCATCTCGTAAATTGAGTTTTTCGCATTTTTTACAGGAGCAAGGACGTCTCGATAAACCATCAGCATTGCCATGTAAATGGCCAGGTCTGTGAATAATTTCGAAGTCGTACGCAAATAAAATCTCTATCCAACGAGCTACTTGGTCCTGTGGATTTTTGAATGAAAGCAGCCATTTTAAGGATGCGTGGTCTGTTCTAATTAAGAATTTTCTGCCCAAGAGATAATGACTAAAGTGTTCAACTGATGAAACAACTGCTAATAGTTCCCTACGAGTGACGCAATAGTTTCTCTCAGATTTGTTCAGACATTTGCTGAAATACGCAATTACTTTTTCTTCACCGTTTTGAATTTGAGAAAGTGTGGCGCCAATGGCAACCAATGATGCGTCGGTATCTAGAATAAAATCACTATTGGGAATTGGAATAGATCGGACAGGAGGAGAAGTTAAGATGGATTTTAATTTATCGAAGCTAGCTTGGCATTCAGGACTCCATTTGAAAGGGATTTTATTCTCAGTTAGAGCGTGCAATGGCTTAGCAATTGTTGCAAACCCTTTCACGTATTTTCTGTAGTAGGAACAAAAACCTACAAAACTTCTGAGTTGACGTTTAGTCTTAGGAGTTGGCCATTCTGTAATAGATGAAATCTTGTCTGGAGAGCATTTAATTTCATTTTTAGAAATCACATGACCTAAAAAAAAGACTTCATGTTTGAAGAAAATACACTTTTTAGTGTTTACTTTTAGGTTAGCTTCTGTCAAGCGAGAGAAGACTAATTTCAGATTGCGTAAATGTTCATCAAAATTGCTACCGAAGATAATGATGTCATCCAAAAACACACGACAAATTTTTCCAATTAATTCTCGTAAAACTTCGTTCATTATATGTTGATGTTTCACGTCCAGTATATTAACTAATATGATGTTGTTCATGGGAAAATTGGACAAATGATTACGACACTATCTATCGTCAAATCAGCAACGTTTCGATTAATATTTAATCTTCATCAGGCATCTAATAGACAAATTACAGACAAATATTACTTAACATAACCTGACAAAAGTAGCATTGCTTTAAAAAATATATGTAAATACAAATAATAACAGAAAGAACCAGATGGAGATGGATCGGTGCAGTCGGGGTCCATAAGGTGACGCCATCTGTCGCTCTTTTTACGTATCGATCGTCATCGATTGTAAACTCACCTCACCGTGAATTTGTGTAGCGCTAACCGTTGACTGCTGCGGTTTGCGCATGGTTATAAATTTATACATCATGTGGTTTATTATTTTCACAAGAGAATTTATTAGACTAATTGACATGACACTGTCGCTGTCAAGGTATAGATAATTTTGTGATAATGGTTCTTTCTGTTATTATTTGTATTTACATATATTTTTTAAAGCAATGCTACTTTTGTCAGGTTATGTTAAGTAATATTTGTCTGTAATTTGTCTATTAGATGCCTGATGAAGATTAAATATTAATCGAAACGTTGCTGATTTGACGATAGATAGTGTCGTAATCATTTGTCCAATTTTCCCATGAACAACATCATATTAGTTAATATACTGGATGTGAAACATCAACATACAATTTCATAGAAGGGATTTCTCATGACACCTCGTGATGGACAACTGCAGATGTACGTGTTTATAATTCGCAGACCAAAACAAGATAAAGTAGCAGCAGTAAAAAAGAAGATAAAGCTCATAAGGACAGAAATGAAGAACGGTCAGTCAAAACACCTACAGATCGGAGTAAACATGATGCAACAAATAGCTCACATTTACAACAGAGGGATTCAATGGTGGGTGAAGGGGGTAGAAGGAGGGAGTGAAGATGGAGATGGATCGGTGCAGTCGGGGTCCATAAGGTGACGCCATCTGTCGCTCTTTTTACGTATCGATCGTCATCGATTGTAAACTCACCTCACCGTGAATTTGTGTAGCGCTAACCGTTGACTGCTGCGGTTTGCGCATGGTTATAAATTTATACATCATGTGGTTTATTATTTTCACAAGAGAATTTATTAGACTAATTGACATGACACTGTCGCTGTCAAGGTATAGATAATTTTGTGATAATGGTTCTTTCTGTTATTATTTGTATTTACATATATTTTTTAAAGCAATGCTACTTTTGTCAGGTTATGTTAAGTAATATTTGTCTGTAATTTGTCTATTAGATGCCTGATGAAGATTAAATATTAATCGAAACGTTGCTGATTTGACGATAGATAGTGTCGTAATCATTTGTCCAATTTTCCCATGAACAACATCATATTCGTTCATTATTCTTACGAAAGTTGCAGGGGCATTACAAAGTCCGAAAGGGAGGATTTTGAATTGCCATAGTTCATCTCCGATTGCGAAAGCTGTTTTTTCTCTATCTTTAGAATCTAATTCGACTTGCCAATAACCACTTTTCAAGTCGATTGTTGAGAACCAAAGAGATTCAGAGGCAGCTTCAAAAATTTCTTCGTCGCGAGGAAGAGGCATGGAATCTTTTTTTGTAAGGTCATTTAGTAAGCGATAATCTACGCAGAATCTGAAGGAATCATCTTTTTTCCGTACTAAGACAACTGGGGATGCCCATGGGCCGTAACTGGGTTCAATAATTCCTTGTTTAATCATGTCCGCGAGTAAGTCAGAAACTTTATTACGATAATGAAATGGGACCCTCCGAGGATTCTGTTTGATAGGATTATGGTTCCCAGTGTTAATGACATGTTTAATTCCTGGATATCTGCCTAAATCATTAGAATTGCAAGCAAAGCGTTCTTGAAAGTTCAAAAGGAAATTCTTGAATTGTTCTTGTTCTTGTTGATTTAATAATTCACATGAGTTTTCAAATAGTGGAAGTAAAAAGTCGGGGATTCTTGATAAAAATTCAGAGTGTTCTGATGAAATTGTTTGCCTAACAAAAATCACTTTTCTTGGATTATCGATATGAAATTTCCTGTTAACAATTGATTGGAAATCTTGTAAAAGACCAGATCTATCAAGAAAATCTAATCCGAGAATACAATTTTCTCTAATAGTCGCAAACACCGCGTTGAGAGCAATAGAGAAATTTCCAATGGAAATAGTGACTTCTTTGATAGCTTGATAAGGGAATTGTTCACCCGAAACCGTCATGATAGTGATATTTCTGGCTGAGTCTTTTAGTCTAGTGAGATCGTTGTTCAATAGTTTAGGATTAATCAACGTAATATCACTAGCTGTGTCAATCGTCATAGAGCATGAATGATCATTAATTCTCCCCTTTAGTTCTAAATTAAGAATTGGATTTTGAATTCCATTTTTCACCTGAAAGCATTGAGAAATTTTCACATTTGATTGAGTCAATTCGTCCCCCAACAAATTGACTCTTTTTAGTTTTCCGAATGCATGTGGGAGCTGGAAGACTGGTTCTGGTTTGAGTGTTTGTTATTATTTGGAAATTTTGATTTGAAATTTCGATTGCCATTGTTTAAATTGCGATAGGGGTGATAGTTATTACGATTTTGGTTGAATTGCTGTGAGGAATTATTGTGAGAAGTGTTTGGCCCACTCTGATTGATATTATTGTTAAAATTTGTGCATTGTTTGGCATAATGGCCAAAACGTTGACATTTGTAACATTGGAGTTTCGTCTCCGTATTATGAAATTCCTTTTGTTTATCATGATTAATGGAGAAATCGCGATAATTACTCCGGAATTGAGAATTTGTCGACTGGAATTGACGTTTGTTAATTACGGAGTAGGAAATTGAATTTAGTTCAGTTGCCCGTTCAACTGCTCGTTGAAAATTTTCAATGTTCTCAGATTTTAATGTAAATTCCATTTGTGGATTATTAATTCCGTCGATAAATGCTCGACAAGCCGCACGATCGCGTTCTCCTTCAGAGGAGCTTGAATAAGCCAAACGGCTGAGTCGATCAATCTCTTCTGAGTATTTGACGTAATTTTCACCCTTTTTCTGTTTACGGGATTGTAATTCATTATAGTACATTCTGGAAAGGTGTTTTTCATCAAATTTGTCAGTCAATACTTCTGTGATTTTTTTATAATTTGTCTTATCCTCATTTGTTAGTTTACTCAAAATTAACCGGGCTTTACCGCGAAGAAGAGCTAATAATTGGGAGGCTTTAGTCTCTTCAGTCCAGCAATTATGACTCGCGGCAATTTCAAATTGTATTTGGTAATGAGACCAAAGTTCAGAACCGTCGTAAGTATCCGGTTTGATATGAAAGTTCTTGTTGTAATTAAATGGATTGGATGTATTAGTGTTAGTGTTAGTAGAAAAAGTAAAATTATTTTGAGAGTTATCTGATAGGTTCCTCGGTGGTGGGTATGGAGGAACGTGAATCCACGGTGGGCACTGCGATGGGTTTGGAGGTACAGATGTAGGTTGAGGATAATCTGGATGCACTGGGAGAGGTTGTGGGATGTTTGAAGGTACCGGTGGAGGCTGTAGAACGTCTAGTGGTACTGGTGGAGGCTGTAGGACGTTTGGAGGTACTGGTGGAGGTTGTAGGACGTTTGGAGGTCCTGGTGGAGGCTGTAGAACGTCTAGTGGTACTGGTGGAGGCTGTAGGACGTTTGGAGGTACTGGTGGAGGTTGTAGGACGTTTGTAGGTACTGGTGGAGGCTGTAAATTTCGAAATAAATTAAAAATTTCCTCTCGAGTGACACGACGATGATCCTCTCAATCCTGGCGAAGCGCTTGTCTGATGTTGGTGAGGATGTTTGTCTGGGTCTCCTCCTGATATTGCAGAAATTCATCCCTCAAACCATTTCTCAAAGTCCCAAATTCAGCTGCCACATCTGATTCTCTCATTTCGATTCCACTGGGTGCTGAATAAGGACGGAATCCATCCCTGAGAGGGCCAAAGCGTGGTGGTGCGTTCTGATCAGAGTCTCTTCTATCCGCCATTTTTTCCTTTTTTTTTTTTTTTTTTAACAAATAAATATTCACTGTCTATTTTTATTTTTATTATTCCATCACGATGTCACTTTTTCTCACTGGTAGAAATCGAAATAATCCATTCAATATTTAAGAAAATGATGGAAGGTTTGTCACTTTCCGCTGTCGAGATTGCTGGAACGTTGGACAGCTGATTACTATTTCGTTTTTTTTTTTTTTTTTTTTAGTTTATCTTGCGTGAAGGTTTTAAAAGCACTTCTGACACCAATGTTGTCTTTGGCGAAATAAGATGACACATTACACAAATAACAAATGGTTGGGGCGGTTTATTAATTATCCAATTGCATGGTAATACAGTGAGTCCGTCTTTTATCAAGTCTTTTTAGAGAATCATCAATATCCAAGTTATTCCAAAGGACGATCGTAACCAACGGGCTCATTCGACATCCTTCAGACAGGATCTTGTTTTTAAAGGGTTTGAAGGGGGAATACGTAACACATCCAACAAATATAGTTGTTTATAAATTCCCGAAATGAAAATCTCTTTTAACACTGGATAGAATATATCTATCTTTTGATCATCTAAATAAATGGCTAAACCCATTTCTACAAACTTTCCTCAACGATAATAGATTTGCTTTAAGAGCCTCAGCGAAAATTACTGAATCAATCTCAAGTACTTTATCATTTGCTAATTCAATCTCTATTTTTCCTGCTCCCTCCGTTTCCAAGTTCGCAGATTCATTTTTATTCGCGCACTTAATAATACCACGATCTGATTCATCAAATATTTTAAAGATTAATTTTGAATTGGTCAGGTGTTCAGTTGCACCTGAGTCAGCTAAGAATTTTGTTATGAATTTATCTTTTGCTAACTCTTGACTACTTGTATAGAACTTAATTACATCTGATCGATTATTATTTATTTTTATTTTACCTTGATTTGCGTTGATCCATTGTTTATTAGGTAATTTATTCTCAAGGTTCTTTTTATGCCTCTAAAACTACCACTTCTTTGACTCTCAAAATTATAACTTGAATTTACAAAATACCTTTGATAAGGCCTTGAAGGACCTCTACCATGAGATCTCAAATTTCCTTTATCCTTTGTACAGTCTCTCACCTTGTGACTTCTAAATTGATTGCTATTGTTACACATAAAACTTTTACCCACATTAGGGCAGTCATTTGTCTTATGCCCAAAGTCTTGACACACGTAGCATCTTGGCTCATCGTGCTGTACAAGATTAACAGATTTTACATTCGTGTCAGAAGGACCACTTTTGCTAATTGCTTCTTCCTCTAATACACTTGATTTTAACTCCTCAAACGTCAATCTCTCACCTTTTACTTTCCTTGTTACTTTATCAATGGTTGCAATATTAGGAAAAGCATTAATTACTACATTACAAAACAAACATCTCTCTTCTCATCAGAGGACAGGAATTTATTTCAAACTGAGCTGATGTGTCATCACATTTGTCACAGAACTCTGCTGCTGACATCTTACCACCTACGTATTTCATGTTATAAATCTCTTTTCTCACGGAATGTGATGTAAAGTTAAATTCACTAAATTTCATTTCTTTTAATTTCTTCAACATTTCTTTAGGATCTTGAATTTTAACAATTCTAAAATTATAATCTTTATCCAACCGATTTATTAAGATCTCTCTGACTTTATACTTCTGATCTGTAAGAGTTTCCTCATCAACAGTTACTTAGATACTTTCATCAATGCTATATAATAATTTATTAGACCTAATTTCTGAAGAAAATTAATCATAGAAATTTTCATACTTCATTTTACTATCTAATTTATAATCTCTCTCAATTTTATTTCCTTTGTTGATAAGTTCAACTTGTAACTTATTTAATAACTCACTCACCAATTGTTTCAAAGAACTCTCGTCAGATTCTGAATTTACTTTCTTTTGACTCGATTCATGATTTGTTTGTTAACTAAGTTTTTGACTTGACGTTCAAGTTCTACCTGACTAACTGACACTACTTCTCTTCCTTTCACCTTATAATCATCATATCTCACCTCGTCATCTTCCTTAATGCCTCGAAGTACATTCAGTTTGTACTCCATTGAAACAATTTTACTGGCCTGCTCTTTCAACATCTCCTTATTCTCTCTCATGTTCTCATATGCTGCTTTGGTAGAAGCAGCTATGTTCTCACACAACTTCTCCACCGCCGACAACAACCCTTCTAACTTCTCCTCAACTGAAATATTTTTTGTTATTTTATTTTGCTGAGGATCAATTAAATTTTTATTTGATTCAAAATCAATCAAACTAATTTTTGTTCCAAGTATCTGATCTGATATTATTCGTGGTTTGGCAACTGTTTCATTATGTATGTCAGCTTTTATTTCTCTTTCATTACACTCACCTTTCTTCAACATAGCCATGGTCTTATCTTCATTTTCAACTTTGCTCTTAACCTCAACTTTGCTCTCACCTCCCAAACCACCCTCACCAGTCACAAATTTTCCCAAATCATTATCCTTATTTCCCTTTACACCAGATACTTGAGCTGACACAACTCTCCTTGGACCGTAATCTGGCAATATTGATGGTTTCTTCATTCTAACATTCCCTTCATCCCATTTTATCAGAATTTCTCTCAATTCATTGGTGAGCAGATTTTTGTCTGTTATAACAAAAACACAAACTCATTTAAGAATATATCAAATTTAATTGATTTGCCAGATTCGGTATTCCAAATCTAGTTGACCGAACACAAGTATGGCTAGACTTAGAATGAATGAACTCTCCAGAGATCCGAACGCAAGACCTCCTTAAAGTTCGCCCGAGTGAATCAGGTCCTGAGATGTCGAACACAAACATCCATTCTCTGATCACCCTTAGGAGATTTTATAATTGCAATTATTTATTTAATTTATTGTTAATTTATTCAATTTATTGTATTTGTTTTGTTGCATGCATGACTTTAATTCATATATCTCTCAGTTTCACTCAAATTCTTCACCAATTTCAACACTCAGTGACTCTCCATCATCAGGTAGAGCATAGATCCTGTTATCGATCATCAATACAGAACTCAATTGATTTTCCTTTATAAAATATCCTTTCTTAGATAACTCCAATTTTACCAAATTGTAAATTTCAAATAGACTTTCAATTACAGCTGTAATAATACTATTCAATTTTAATTAATAATCAAATATTTATTCCTTTAATCATTTTTCCTTTTACTAATTTGATCCATCATTTATTTTTCCAAATTTATCTAGATATTTTCATGAGTCACGCGCACGACGAGAGACGACGGAGAGAGAGATTTTTTTTTTTTTTTTTTTTTTAATCATTATTAATATTATTATTATTTCATTTCTTCACTTCTCTTCTTTTTCCTTTTCTCTTCATTTATTTTCTCTTATTAAATTTCCCAGAATTCTGTATCTTTTTTTTTTCTCGCTCGAGCATATATTTCCGACTGCAGTCTCCTCTCTCTCCCCAACGCACCCCACGCCGCGCACGCAACAACATGTTGCGTCGCAATCTCTCGACCCACATGCCTTACTCCGCCATGACAAACTATTGTCACGGCGTCATAATTTTCTTTTCAAGTTTATCACTTTTATTTCATTAATTATCACTTTTTCATCTTTTTAATTATTCCTCTATCGATCGAACTTCATTTTTCCATTTACTCAAATAAATAAATCTTTTTATTTATGGACAAAATGCCCCTTTACATGTTGGCGTCTATGTCAAAACTTCCTCGTCCGCCATCTTGGCCACGCCATATTTATCATCTCATTTTATTCCGTTAATTTTCCACTTTAAATACTTAAACATGTACTTACACATCTCACCAGCTTTTCCTCTCTTATTATTGGCCATCTTTTGTCAATAAAAACCCTTTCTTCCTTCAATTTTCCACTTTTCCTTTTTATTCACTTTCCTCTCTTATTTTCCACTTTTTAACTCTTTTCTGTTATTTATTTTATGCACAGTGGAAGCGTATAATTATTTTTAATATTCTAGGCCCATAACCTGATAGAATATGGGGTTTAATAATTAATAAAACAGAAATAACTTTATATCAAATCTTTATTAAATGTTGTCGTAATGACGATTTACACCCGAGTGAGCTCTGAACATATAAAATGTATTAATGCGCAACGGCGCAACAGTGGTGACGCGGTCAACCACACCAACGAGTCGGTAAAGAAGGAGACAGGCTCATGGCGCCAATTTCAACATCAACCATTTTGGATTTTCTTCTAACACTGATTGAAGAGTAATTCATAAATTTATTTCACTGATTTTCTTTATTCCAGTGGGATTTTCCTTGAGGAAATGTAATTCATAAAGTTTCTATATTTTTTTCTGGGCAGAATCAATTCTAGATCCGTTCGGAAGCTAACTACCAATGAAATTGGTAGAAAAAAAAAAACAAGCTTAATATAATACCGCATTTCTTTGACCGCTTAATACCAGCCGCATGGCAGTGACCGCCTACTTGTTTTTTATCGAAGGATTAATAATTTTTTTGATCTTTAACAGTAGTATAATGCCATGTGACAAATGTCAAAGGACATTTTTTTTTTATCAAAGGACTAATAATTTTTTTGATCTTTAACAGTAGTATAATGCCATGTGACAAATGTCAAAGGACAATTTTTTTTTTTTTCATTTTTTTTAAATCAAAGGACTAATATTTTTTTTTTTCTTTCAAAGGACTGATATTTTTTTTTTCAAAGGAATAATAATTTTTTTTTTTCATTGACAGTAGTATAGTGCCATGTGATAAATGTCAAAGGATAATTTTTTTTTTCATTTTTTTTAAATCAAAGGATTAATTTTTTTTTTTATCGAAGGACTAATAATGTTTTTTCTATCAAAGGACTGTTTTGTTTTTCAACAGTAGCATTATGTCATGTGACAAATGTCAAAGGACAATTTTTTTTTTCTTTTTTTTTTAAATCAAAGGACTAATTTTTTTTTTTTTAATCGAAGGACTAATAATGTTTTTTCTATCAAAGGACTATTTTTTTTTTCAACAGTAGCATTATGTCATGTGACCAATGTCAAAAGACAATTTTTTTTTCATTTTTTTTAAATCAAAGGACTAATTTTTTTTTTTTTTATCGAAGGACTAATAATTTTTTTTCTATCAAAGGACTATTTTTTTTTCAACAGTAGCATTATGTCATGTAACAAATGTCAGAGGACAATAACTTTTTTTCATTTTTTTTAAATCGAAGGACTAATATTTTCTTTTTATCAAAGGACTAATAATTTTTTTTTTTAATCAAAGAACTAATAATTTTTTTTTTCCTATTTGAAAACAAAGGACTAATTTTTTTTTTTAATTAAAGGACTATTTTTTTAACAGTAGCATGATGCCAAGTGACAAATGTCAAAGGACTAATAATTTCTTTTTGTTTTATTCAAAATCAAAGAACTAATTTTTTTTTTCATCAAAAGACAATTTTTTTCTTTAACAGTAGTATGATGCCATGTGACAAACGTCAAAAAACAATTTTTTTTTCTTTCTTGCTTCCGAATAAGAAGCATTGTCATCGACCTATTTTAACATTTTCTAATTTTGGCTGGAAATGATGTAGAATGGTCTGAAACATGAAAATACGAATTTGGAGCCAATGTCCGTCTGTCGCGTGTCCACTCGGGGGTCACTTTTCCTTATATTGACCAATTAATTAAGAAAATCATTTCCGAAAAATCTGAAATTTTGTCAGATTGTTGGTATTAGCTGATACTAATTCTGTGCCAAATTTCAGCTCGATCGATTGAGTAGTTTTTGAGGAATAGTGATTTGTTTGTAAATCGTTTTTTGTGAATATCTCAGAAATTACCAAACCTATTGGCTTTTTTTTTTCAAAATCTTCGTCTCGTTGTCTACTATCTGAATCAACCAGGATATATATACCGGTCGATGCAAGGTTTTAGAGATATGGCCAATTTTCTGTTTTTCGCGGAAAATTCCTATAAACACGCTAACTTTTTAAAAAATGGAGATATCAACTTAAAATTTGGCATGAAAGTGACTCTCATGATTTTCATGTTTGATAATAAAAATGAGCTCAATTGGACAAGCGGTTCTGAAGATATTCAACGTTGAACGTAAATCGATTTTATCGAATATCTCGAAAACGACTTAATCGATTAATTTTTTTTTTTCAACACCTTCATCTCGATGTCTTCTATCTTAATCAATCAAAATATGTATACCCGTTGATACAAAAATTTCGATATATGGCTATTTTTCTGTTTTTCACTGAAAATCCTTGTAAAGATGCTAACTTTTGAAAAAGTTGAGATATCAACTTGAAATTTGGCATGAAGGTGACTCTGATGATTGTCATGTTTGGTATTTCAAATCAGCTTAATCGGGCAGGTGGTTCCGGAGATATTCAACTTTCGAGATATGAAATGCAAAACATTTACTATAATAATACGCGAAAAGGATTGAAAGGACTATTCGGAAGCGCTCCATTAATTGATTGATGGTGAGAAGAAAATGCACACGTAAAATTAACAAACTCCACAACCGCAAATCTGTAGTTACAAATCTATAGTCGTATGTCGCTGCCGCCTACTTGTTTTAAAATGAAGGGACTATAATTTTTTAAGTCCTTTGATTAAAAAAAAATTATTAGTCCTTTGATTAAAAAAAAAATATATATTAGTCCTTTGATTTAAAAAAAAATGAAAAAAAATTGTCCTTTGACATTTGTCATATGGCACTATACTACTGTCAAAGAAAAAAAAAAATTATTAGTCCTTTGAAAAAAAAAATATCAGTCCTTTGAAAGAAAAAAAAAATATTAGTCCTTTGATTTAAAAAAAATGAAAAAAAAAATTGTCTTTTGACATTTGTCACATGGCAATATACTAGTGTTAAAGATCAAAAAAATTATTAGTCCTTTGATTTAAAAAAAATGAAAAAAAAAAATTGTCTTTTGACATTTGTCACATGGCAATATACTAGTGTTAAAGATCAAAAAAATTATTAGTCCTTTGATTTAAAAAAATGACAGGTGGCTGTATCGTCGATACAGCCGTAGAATTTAACGTGGATACGTCTCACGTTCAGAGAGATATGAGGAGTAGAACATGTTGCATACAATGGTTACTGTTTTAAAGTAGCTCATCAGTACACATAAAGTCGTTAAGTGTACAAAAATTAAACAATTTCCAAAAATTATTGTTTTCATTTTTAAATTATTTATAAGAATTATTGAGGTCATCAATATGAAAATTATAACATTTTTCGATTTTTAAAAAAGTAAAAATCAATAAACAGTAATTCAGTTGACTAGCTTGCAAATATACGTGGCAACGCTGGATGTTAAAATGACAGGCGGGAGTCGAGTGGAGTGAACGCCATAACCTCTTTACTCGAGCAGACGTTGCAATGTCGATTTCGGTTCCGGTTTCTCGTCAATTTGTACTGTTTATTGTTAATATGAACAAAACTAAACGGTTAAGCCTCATGAAACAAGTGTCAATATTTTTTATTATTTTTTTCATATTTTGAGTGAAAAATTCAGATTTTAATCTTTATTCAGAAAAAAGTTATGAGTTTTTCCATAAGACGCTGGGTTAAATGTTGATTTTTCAAAATTGATTTTTTGAAAAACTAAAACGTTAATTAAATCGAGCAAAAAATTACGATTAAAAAATCTAATAACACTTTTAGGCGATTCTTTGTAGTTTTCAAAGATCTTTAAATTTTATTCCACTGATGAGCTACTTTAATGTCACTTTATTAAGTATTGGTCGGTGCTAAGAAAAGTATGATACAATAACGAAATATTGACATCAATATTTCAAGCAAAAGGCAGGTCCAAACGGGTATTCCCTAATGTCGTCGGGTGAGTCTGACATGAAGTTGAATTAAATTCAGCTTCCATAAATTTGACAAGTTTTATAATGAAACGAAAACCAACGTATTTGTGTGAACGATTAACTTTGTCTGTATGTTATTTCGCAGTTATCCGTCGATAAGTTATCAATGTGACGTGATAAGTTTTCGAAAGAGTAAAATGTTTCCCGGTAGATGGCGCTGGGGCATAAATACTACTTACATCATTTCACAAAATCGCCCCCCATCCCCATAAAGTTCAAAACGAAACTATAGACGTATCCACGTCAAAAAAATAAAAAAAAAAAATTGTCTTTTGACATTTGTCACATGGCATTATACTACTGTTAAAGAACAACAAAATTATTAGTCCTTCGATAAAAAAAAAAAAAAAAAAATTGTCCTTTGACATTTGTCACATGGCATTATACTCCTGTTAAAGAACAACAAAATTATTAGTCCCTTGATAATTACCAAAAAAAAATCTTCCCTTGACATTGTCTTATAACATTGATGCCGTGATTCGGAGCTTTCGATATCTGTCTATTGTCATTTTTTTTCAAAAGAATACATATGTTATTGGATCAATTATTCAACTAATTTAATTAATTAATGTATGGATAAATAAAGAAACCACTAATTTATTAATTAATGGATTTTAACTTCGATCGATTGACCAATAAACGGATTCATTAATTGATAATATCAGTTTATCGTAAGACTCGGAAATAGTCTTACATTTTGGATCTTAATCGCCACGCACATCTTACATTTGCAAAGTGTCTTACACCTCATGTTCTTAAATCACTTTGAGAATCTTAAATTGAGACTCTATTTGGATCTTAAATTGGGGATCTTAAAATTTAAGATTCGAAACGAATCTTATTTCTATCTAAGATCTATAAAGGATCTTAATTGCGTAAGAACATCATTATAAGATACGAAATAGATCTTATTTTAAGACTCTTTATCGTTCTTAAGACGTTAGATCTTAGTTTAAGAACCCTCCTAAGAATTTGCATGGGCTTAGCCGACAAATGTCTGCTTTTAAAAAATAAATTCATTTAATCGATTGCTAATGGTCTGGAGATAATTGGAGTGTATTCATTAATGTTTGATAGTAACTCATTTAATTATTAAAAAATCGAAAAGTTTCATACATATACTTAGCCGACAATTTCTTAAAAATAATTGTATCGGAAGTTTTTTTCCCCCAATCGATAGGAAATCGTTTGTAGTTCGTAAATTAATCACTATCAATGATTGATAAAGTGCCATTCTCTTTTTATCAATCATTTTCGGTTGACGGTCGGCGAGCGGAAATGGAGGGGAAAGGGGGGTGCAGGAGGAAGTTGCATTCACATCCCCTGCTCCTCGTGCGTGTCACACGAACAATTTCAATCAAAAACAAGGTAATTATTCTATTAAATATCTGATAAAATTGGGTTTATGGATATCTCCAATATTTATATTGTTAAACTGGATTAATTAACACGAAAAACAAAAGTGAGTACGCTTTGTGTACATCAGTTATGGGGTTGAGCAGAACAATTCCTCAAGTTTTCGAGTGATTTGTCTCTCTCTCTCTCTCTTCTTTTATCTTATTCTTCCTGTTAAAAAACTTTTCAAATAAATAACAAAATAACAGTGATTTCCACATATTACAAAACATCATTGAATCTCAATTATTTAATGAGCAACTCTAATTAATACCTCCGCTATATTCATAGATTCTCATTTTTAAATTGCAGCTATAGTGATGGTAACTGCGTGTTCACAGCATCACAATGAATCTCACACCTATTATTGTTTTAAAACGAGGAAAACAAGGAAAAAGGAAATCTCTCAACATGACAGAAGAGCTACAAGTTTAGATTTTGTTATTGAGGTTAGTTTACCTTGCGAGTTACACAAGTTTCTCCATTGTCCAGCGAATAAGATTCAAAAAAATTGTTAAGTTCATACAAATGTTCATTTCCATTATTTAAATGGACAGAGATGAACTTGGCTGTAGATATCTCGATTGTATCGAGCAAATAATCCATTATTCTTGTTATAAATCGTTTCATTCTTTTTCCAGATATATTCTTCTAGAACTATAGAGGAGCCCCGATTGATTCGCATGGAAAATGTTTAGATCACATCTATCTTGATCTAATTCCATGATGATTCATGCTGTTTCCTAAAGTGAATAATTTTATGGATATTTTTTTATGTTACTGTGAATCATTTTTATTTTGTATAATCCTTCCCTTTATTGGCATCTGGTTTCTATTGAGATACTTTTTCATCATTAACCAAGCATGTATATTTGTCATCTTTTGTCATTTAATTTGCAATGCATTATTTATCTAAATTAAAATGGAGTTATATTTTGGAACGATTGTTATGCTCTTGATCAAGTTGTAACCTTTGAAAAGCGATTAAATTTTCTTCATTATTATAATTTGCATTTCACGGTTCATGAGAAGTGAATCGTTGTCTATTTTCTTTGAGTAATTATAAATTAAATTTTTTTGTTCGACTTACATTGCTATCAAAAAATAATCCCAGAGGAATTCAGAGTTTTCGAGGCTTTGGAAAAGTGGGAGTGATTTTTATATTTGAATACTACGAGGGAAAAAGGAATGATTTGAAGGTAGAACGAGATTTTCTGATGTTGATAAGCGTTACAAATATATAATAGCTATTGACAATGTAATTTTCCTAGATTTTCTTTTCAATAACTCATAGATATTCAATGGCATTGCTCACATTATTTCTGCAATCATTACAAAATTATATGCGATGGGTTATGTATTCATGTCGCACCATTTATTGAAATTAGTTTTTTGATTCTAGTTGCAAACAGTGTGGGGGGATGAATATAACAATAGGATAATTGTTCCTTAGTAACTTCAATATTCGCGCCATCGATATGTCTATCGACCACCATGAAAATGAATCTCGACGCCATGAAAAAAATCAGCTGGCATTATGGCGGTATCCTTGGGCTCAGTGTAAACAATGGAGGCAATTTAGCAAGGTAATTAAGTTTGGAGAATTTAATGTGATATTTGTAGACGATAAGGTAATTAATTATGGACCAGTTATGTTATAGACGACAGAAGAGAGGAATCAATGTGACTGAGAACATCGCAACAGAGAAGGAATTATTGAAATGCCTCCACAAAACCGTCTCGATCAGGCCGAGGCTGTTCGACTGCTTGTGGAATCCAGAGCCTTTTTTGGGGATTTACCAGATTATAAAAATGGAATTTGGAAGAAATTATCTATTGCAAGTGGTGGAAAGTGGACGGCGCATAATTGGTACATTAGTACAAAAGAGAACAGACGACAAATCTGGACACAAGCGAGAGTGAAGATGGGGCTTAGTCCTTCCATACCCAGAACAGAAGCTGAGGTTAATAATGAAAGTATCAGTTCTGAAAGTCAAGACGATAAGGAAAATGATACAGAAGAGGATTCTGATGATGGGCGCCCTCGATTCGATTTAATCTTGACTTCAGAGGAGTGGAATCAGATAAAACCGGTGGAAAGTGATGGTAAACGATCTACAAATACCTTAAAACCTCGTGTATGGACTAACGTTATACAAGATGCTTTTTGGCGACAATTTCGTTTACCCTGTGCTTTTATGTTCAAGAGAGGTGAAATAAATGTATCTGAACAGAGGCAATATTTTTTAAAAATTCAAGGGAAGTGTAGTAGTAAAAAATGTGGCAACACATTTAATGGCACTGCTGATTGTGAACCACCCCCTGACAGTGGACTAATTGTACGAGTCAGAACTCGGGATACAACTTATGATGATCACGAGCCTGTGAAACGTCCTCTGAATGGCGTCAAGAGGAAGCACATTGGAGATCAAGCAATTGGTGAAGGCTGTCATAATTTACAAAAGAGATTGAGGAGACAGAATTTGAGACCAGGGGAAACAGATGGCCCAACAATACCCTCGCTGGATGCTTTACGTCATGCAAAAAAAGAAGCAAGTACTCGAAAGTTTGGTGGCCAACAAGTAGCAGGTGAAGATCTCATTCAGACTATTTATCGTTTGAAATATCAGAGCCCTTATACAGGGTCAATACACGATGTGGGATACTCTCCTTTCCACGTTATATATGGAACGATCGAACAACGTGCTGTATATAAACAATATCGTCGACAGTACAGGAAATATTCCTCTCTTTGTATTGATTCCACTGCTAGTCTGGTCAGAAAAATTGTCACACCTACTGGATTGAAAACAGCTACCATTTTTCTCTACAGTCTAGTATTACACTTCCATAAAACTTCGGTGTCAATATTCCAAATGCTATCAGAATCTCAAGAAACAGAAAATATTACTTATTTCTTGAGAACGTGGTTACGCACGGTAGATAATTTGAAACCCATACAGATCGTGATGGATGGTTCACGAGCATTACTACGGGCGTGTTCATTGGCATTTAATGATATGCCAATTCAACTTTACAATTCAATTTGTTTCAATGCTGTTCGTAAAAATGAGATGGTTCCAAAGGAATTGATATCTACATTTATCAGGCTAGATGTAGCACACTATCTCCATAACGTGGTAGACTCAGCCAGTTTGCGGTCTCATCCAATACCTGCAGTAAGGGATTTTTTTATTCGCTGTGTATCTCTCATGATCGATTGTCAATCCTTCATTGACTTTTTACATATTTTCATTTTGACGTGTGTTGTTGCCTATCAACAGCACGACGACTCATTACTGAAGTTGAAATCGACTAGAGACTGTATCAGAACACCAATGGAAGCAAAGACACAGCTGGAATTGATGATAAAGAAAAGGCCACTTGATAGCAATGATTACTTGAAATTGTTTGATAGCACTGATGATGGAAATGGAAACGTGAAGCCAAATGGAGGAGAAAAAGATCCAGAGAGTATGAGTGACGTTAGGAATTTCTGTGAGGGCCTGAAAGCGGAATCGAAAGCAGTTTCTCACGAGGGAACATCAGTGAATTATTATTTTTTACCAAAATTTGGTGATCAGCTGATTGTTATGGCTCGAGAATTCCCCCTTTGGTCAGCGGTGTGCATTCCTTACTTCACTACTCATCCCACAAGCAGTTACGTTGAGAGAATTTTTTCTGAAATAAAGAATGAGGTATTCAGAAACTACAAGCTACCCCAGAACGTAGACAATTTCTTGAAAATTCATTTGACGGATTTACTTGAAGGAGTACCTGGGCTTAGATCTCAACTTAGGGAGTTTCAAATCAAAGGCAATAAAATACCTGATCCGAAAAACAGAGATATACCCAAGGACGAAAAATCTGAAGTACATGATTCTGATGCTGGAGGATTGAATGATGTTCAGACACAGCAAAATTCAAAATTCCATTCAAAGAATGGAAAAAAAACCTACACATCTGACTCATTCTCACTACCTCCAGATGATCCTCTTGATGATTCTGATTGGAGATCAAGAGAGAACTGGCGAGGTAAAGCAGATCCTTATGTACGATTCAAAGCTGAAGCACTAGACGACTCAGAATATCATGCTGATGGTGTTCAAAATAGTTCAACAGAGACTGGCAGCTGGGCACATCAAGATCTCAATAATAACGTAGCCTCTGCCAGAAAATTCCATACACCCAACACTAATTTATCTTATGCTCCGCAAAACACAAAATCTCAGTCTCCTACTCACGATGGCCAGAATTCTGAGCTGGCTTCTGATGTGCCAAGTCCTAAGTCTCGTGCTGTTGCTAATCGAGGCCATAGAACTTCTATTCCTGATCATCAAGGTGCTGACGCCGAGTATCGTGCATCAGGAACTGATATTCTTGATGGATCCATTCCTGAGGCTCCTGGACATATTGAGACGAGTTTGCCAGTATATACGAATGAAATTCCTACGATATTAATTCCAGATACTTCTCCCCCCAGAGAAAATATATTTAATTCTCACTCCCTACGTGTCAAAACTGATCCTTCTCAGTCTAAATATTTTCGATCATATCCAGAAATAGTACTGAATAGAGTCACCGAAGAAACAGTCAATCACAAAAAATTATTCAGGATCAGGAAGAATAAAGAAAATGTTCTGCTAAATGGCAACCAATGCGGAACGATTCTGATTGAAAATGTACGATACTGTGTGCGTAATACATGCCCATTCGATTCAATTACATCAGTACTGTTTACAAGTCTTCTGGATGACGCTGATTATTATTCTTTTATAAAAGAAATGATTCAGCCAAATGAGACAACTGACTGTGGAGGTGCACGAGAAGAGAGAAGCTACTGGGATTTCCTGTATAAATTTCTTAACGAAGGAACTTCAAAGGAACTATACGTAGACCGTTTTCTTCTGTTGAAGCCTATCTATGAAGCCACACGTGTTACTACCAGTGTAAGCAATCAGGAGATCCTTCATTCTTATAATGCTTTCGATAGCCCAATCGAAGTGTGGATGCGTTTAATGAAAAGTGCACCAACAGCACTTCGAACTCGAGACTGTGAAGAGTGTGGAGAAATTCTTGAGGCCCTTACGTCTTTCATACCTGATCATCAAATGATCATTCGAGAGGGTTTTGAGGTTTTACAAAAAGCATTGAAATTCCATCCCAAAATACACAACTATCAGTGTAGACAATGCGGAAATTTTTCGGAAAGGGACACTGTGACCAGTGGACATGTATTTATAGAACTAGATATACGGCTCAAGTCATCCGGCCCTTGGAAAACATGTCGATTGAAAAATTTTCCTCTCAGTTTGGATTTTCCTCGACGATACAGGTACATTGAACATCTTATGTATCAAAAGTTTTCATATAAAAAAAAAAAAATTTTTTAATGGATGAAAATTGATCTTTTTCAGACTGGCAGGTATTTTATGCGGGTGGGGAGGACATTTCACAGCAATTTGTCGCAGAGCCTCTGGTCGTTGGGAAGAATATAATGATCTTGGGACTCACGTTGGCCGTAGATATGGCAATGACGAAATCACTCCCATTGCTGCACTTTATATACTGGACACTTCACCTATTCCCTAGATATTTATTTTTTAATAATTGAAAAATGACATTTTTTATTATAAACGTCTGTTGGGATGCAATGTATCTATTTAATATGTTGATGAGTTTATTAATTCGTTTAATAAAGATTTTAATTCTCTTTGAATCAAAATGAGTATTTGATGGGGAAAAAGATCCAATCAAGAAGGCAATTATTACTTGGAATTATCTCTCGCCATGTTTATTCATCACAGGTAATGAAAAAGAACAAACTTGCTTTACGAGGAACAATTTTTTATTCATTTACTTAGTTTAACGGCCATTAATTCGATGACACTTCTTGTCTTAGGAATTAACATCACGTCAATGAAAATTCATCAATAACATTTGGGAAAATTCAAGGATAATTTGCATCAAACATTACAAATCTCATGAAAGCCTGAAAAATGAGGCTCGAAACTGGCAATTAAAAATTAAACGAATTCACCAAAAAATAATTCCAATAAATTAATTTTATGTGTCATTTTTCTCACATATGGTACGTTATTCAGACCACGACCTCAATAGCATTTGTTGATGAATGTCAATGTGATTCCGAGAATGTTTAACTCGAGTATTTCGTCTTTCGTGCGCTTCTCATCAGTCTTGATCACCTCCGCAGATCAAATGATGAGCCTCTACTTCTGCGTGGTCAAAGTCTTCAGAAATAATCCAATTTTTTACCTGAGGAATTGATCAAATAAACAATTGATTTACAAATCGATTGAGAAGATGATTGTTTTTAGGACTATCCTGAAATCTAAGAGAGATATCAAAATTTTTGTTGAGAGCTTTTTTGTGGAAAAAAATGGGATCTGCAAAAAAGATCTCCATAAAAATTTCGCCATCTATATTAGATATAGAGATATCGATCAAAAACTCATGAGTAGATTAATCAGTGTCCATGAATCCCTTTTTATCCTTATCCCTGAACGCAGTGAACTGTTCTTTCTCATTTTTCACCCATTCAGGCTGTTCATCATCATCAGCACCTCTGTACACATCCCCCGTAATTAAATATATTCTTCTATCAATATTTTTCCTAGAAAATGGCCAAAGAAAACATGAAAATTAAATTTTTACCAATATATTCAGGCAAAGGAATCTTTCCATCTCCATCCTTATCAATATCCTCGAGTGTCTCCTCCGCGACAATATCCTTCAAGTCATCAGTCTCTTCAGGAAGCAAAAATGCAGTGATTCCTCCTTCGTAAGGGCATCATCACCGTCCTGATCAGCAACAGACCACTTTCTCCTGCCCCTCTTCAGCAGCACAACGTACGACCAATTGTCATCTCTCTCTTTCGCCTCAGTGACTCTCGTCCATAAATCCATGTACTTAATTCTTGTAGCTCTCCCAGGGAAGGGTGTCCTTGTCCTCTGGATTGTAGGACTTCCATTGACGGTCCATATCGTCCCTCATGTACCTCTGCTGCGTGTACCTGATCCAATCTTTGAGCTCCCCTTGATCCACAAATCCATTGTTGTCTTTGTCAATTTTATCAACGATTATTCCCGTCCTCCTAGTGCTCTTATCTCCAGATTAGAACTGGATATCCGTTGGTTGCGCATTATTCACCTATCTTATGACTCCTTCCCCCGTTGTGATCAATTCGTTTTGCCGATCAATCTCACAAATTATTAATTCCAGAATAATAGATCGAAGATCTTTTCCAACATAACACATTATCACTTTGTCCTCAGGAACATTGAGCACAGCGTCATTGCTCCGGAATACATCCATATGAGGTTAGGTTTTATATATTCAGTATCAAAAACCACAAAAATATTTTGCGTCCTTGAATCGATATAATTGAATGCATTTACATTCCACCGGAATAAGAACTCATTAAGTTTCAACGTTTCAGGATGAACTCTAATTATGATAATAAGTTTTAAAAAACGTGAAAGAAATGTAGGTTAGAGGGTTGTGCTTTTCCCCCTCCACTGCCCTTCATGTTCATATTAAAATGATTGATAAAAGGAGAATGGCACTTTATCAATCATTGATAGTGATTAATTTACGAACTACAAACGATTTCCTATCGATTGGGGGAAAAAAACTTCCGATACAATCATTTTTAAGAAATTGTCGGCTAAGTATATGTATGAAACTTTTCGATTTTTTAATAATTAAATGAGTTACTATCAAACATTAATGAATACACTCCAATTATCTCCAGACCATTAGCAATCGATTAAATGAATTTATTTTTTAAAAGCAGACATTTGTCGGCTAAGCCCATGCAAATCTCCTAAGATCCTACTTTTTGTAGTGTAGTCTATTAGTTTAGATTATTGTCACCAGAGATCGACTGGTTCCCACTCTCTTCTCTCTTAACCATCTGCAACCAACAGTAGGTTTATTCTTTCTTTCTTTGATTTCTTGTTAATATTAAGGGGTAACGGAACCTGTCGCACACGGAAATTTTTTCAAAAAATCGTAATAAAAAAACTACTGGTTAGAAAGACGTGAAATTTTTTAGGAGTATTCAGAATACTTATCCGCAGGGCATGAGGTGGTTTTTATTTGGAAAATCAAAAATTTTTTTCAACAATTTTAAACAACGATTACGTTAAAAATACTCTTCAGAAATTGTTGAAACTTTGCACGATTATTGGAATTGGTTTACCGGAGGGCATGAGGTGGTTTTCATCGCGAAAATCTAATGTAAAAAAAACCATATTGTTGATAAAATAGATCATTGACTAATGTCACCAGGTGGCGGTAACAGCATTGGAATGTGAGAGAACTGGGCCCTCCAGGTCAACTCGACCGTTAGCCCTGTCAAATAATGTTTTGAAATCAAATATGATAGAATATAAATGAAAATTATGTCATTCGATGCGGAAAAATAGTAGAAAGCACATATCAAGTCGTTGATAATCCAGCACAGAAGGCAATAATGTAAAAAAATTGAAAACTATGAAAAAAATTTTACCCAAACTTTTTTGCTTTACGCGGTCAAAACTATAACAGATATGATAAAAAGTCACAAGACTTAATTTGTAAAAAATTAAATCTTCTACAAAAAAGTGTACGGGAACATATTTTTACCTTGAAGCCTAGAGCTTCCAAGCGCGCTCAAAGCTCGGACGCGGAAAAGAAGATTTATTTGACAATTCCTATTGTCTGTTATCTTCAAAAATTGTGTTTTGAGGCTTTGCAGTCTTTGATATTAGACATGGAGATTCCTATACCTTTCAGAAGATTCTTATAATTCTGAACAACGATTTCAGGAGACAATGAATAGAGGATCAATTAGTTGGATGATTTCTATTGCCTGCTATCTTCAAAAATTGTGTTTTGAGGCTGAGGAATCTCTAAAATTTGTCATGGGTATTCCTATACCCTCCAGAAAATTATTCCAATCCTTTGCAATGATTTTAAAATATATTGAATTACTACAATGATTTATTTGACCATTTCTATTGTCTGCTAACTTGAAAATAGGTTTTTTAAGATTGGTTCTTACGATTGGTCCTCGGTAATGATTGCAAAATGTATTGAATATCAAAAATGATCAATTTGAGCATTTTGATTGTCTGTCAATTTAAAAAAGTGGATTATGAGGCTGAGGATTTTCTGAAACTTTACATCAATACTCCTATAGCCTCTACAAGATTCTGTCAATCCTCAGAAAATATTTCAGAAAATATCGAATATCCAATATGATTGATTTAGCGATTTTTACTGTCTGCTAGCTTGAAAAGTTGAGTTAGGAGCCCGAAGAATCTGTGAAATTTAGGATGGACATTGCTACTCCCTAAAAAAATTCTTTTGATCCTCGGCAATGATTTCAGACAATATTGAATGTAGTAAATGATTAATTTGACAATTTCTATTGTCTGCTAGCTTGAAAAATAGGGTTATGCGGCTGAGGAATCTCTGATACTTCAAATGGACATTTTTATATCCTCCAGAACATTCCTGCAATCTTTGCAACGATTTCAATACACATTGAATATATAAAATAATTAATTTCACGATTTCAATGGTTTGGAACCTTTAAAAATTAAGCTATGAGGCTGAGGAATCTGTAAATTGGAGATCAAACAACACTAAATCCCCCTGAAAACTTGTTCAATCCTCAAGGACAATCACGAACAGTTGTGAATATTTAAAAGGATTGATCTGAGAAAACTGTAAAATTGGAGATCGACCTTCCTACATGTCCCTGAAAACTCGTTCCGTCCTCAACGATTATTACAAAAAGTTTTCAATATCTATAAGGATTAATTGAATGATTTCTATTGTCTGCTACTTTCAAAAATTGGGTTCTGAGGCTGGGGAACCTGTAAAATTGGAGATCGACATTACTACATCCCCCTGAAAACTCGTTGCATCCTCAAGGATAATTACAAAAGGTTTTAAATATCTAGAAGCATGAATTGGATGATTTCATTGTCTGCTACCTTCAAAAATTGGGTTCTGAGGCTGGATAGTCTCTGAAACTGACAACGGGGATTTCTATACCCTCCAGAAGATTCTTGCAATCCTCTGCAACGATTTCAATTGATATTGAATATAGGAAATAGTTAATTTCACGATTTCCATGGTCTGGCACCTTGAAAAATTAGGTTATGAGGCTGGGGAATCTGTAAATTGGAGATCGACATTACTACATCCCCCTGAAAACTCGTACCATCCTCGAGGATAATTACAAAAGGTTTTGAATATTTAAAAGGATTGATTGGGTGATTTCTATCGTCTGCTACCTTCAAACATTGGGTTCTGAGGCTGGGGAATCTGTAAAATTGGAGATCGACATTCCTACATCCCCCTGAATATTCGTTGCATCCCCAAGGATAATTACAAAAGGTTTTAAATATCTAGAAGCATGAATTGGATGATTTCATTGTCTGCTACCTTCAAAAATTGGGTTCTGAGGCTGGATAGTCTCTGAAACTTCCAACGGGGATTTCTATACCCTCCAGAAAATTCTTGCAATCCTCTGCAGCGATTTCAATTGTTAATTTCACGATTTGCATGGTTTGGCACCTTGAAAAAATAGGTTATGAGGCTGGGGAATCTGTAAAATGGAGATCGACATTCCTATATCCCTCTGAAAACTCGTTCCATCCTCAAGGATAACTACAAAAGGTTTTGAATATCTAGAAGTATGAATTGGATGATTTCATTGTCTGCTACCTTCAAAAATTGGGTTCTGAGGCTGGGAAGTCTCTGAAACTTCCAACGGGGATTTCTATACCCTCAAGAAGATTATTGCAAGCCTCTGCAACGATTTCAATACATATTGAATATAGGAAATAATTAATTTTACAATTTTCATGGTCTGGTACCTTGAAAAATTAGGTTATGAGGCTCGGGAATCTGGAAATTGGAAATCGACATTATTACATCCCCCTGAAAACTTGTTCCATCCTCAAGGATAATTACAAAAGGTTTTGAATATCTAAAAGGATTATTTGAATGATTTCTATTGTCTGCTACCTTCACAAATTAGGTTCTCAGGCTGCGGAGTCTCTAAAACTTGCAACGGGCATTCCCATACCCTCAAGAAGATTCTTGCAAGCCTCTGCAACGATTTCAATTGGTATTGAATATAGGAAATAATTTATTTCACGTTTTCTATTGTCTGCCAGCTTGAAAAATTTTGTTATGATGCTGGGGAATCTGTAGACTTGGACATTGACATTCCTACGACCCCCTGAAAACTCATTCTATCATCAAGTATGATTACAGAAGGTTTTGAATATCTACAATGATTTATTTGGCGATTTCCTTTGTCTGCTGGCGGAAAAAATTGGGTTATGTGGCTCAGCAATCTCTGATATTTGACATGCTCATTCCTATACCTTCCAGAAGATTCTTGTAATTCTCAACGACGATTTCAGGAGATATTGAATCTAGGATGAATTAGTTGGATGATTTCTATTGTCTGCTACCTTCAAAAATTGGGTTCTGAGGCTGAGGAATCTCTGAAACTTGAGATGGACACTCCTCTACCCTCCAGTACATTCTTGCAATCCTCAGCAATCATTACAAAAGATATTGAATGAGTACAATGATTTTTTTGACAGTTTCTTTTGTCTGGTACCTTGAAAAATTGCGTTACGATGGTGAACAATCGCTAAAATGTTAGATGGACATTTCTATACCCTCCATAAGATTCTTGAAATCCTAAGCAACGATTTAAAAACATATTCAATGAGGAGAACGATTTTTTGGACAATTTCTATTCTCTGCTAGCTTAAAAAACTAGGTTCTGTGGCTGGGTAATCTCTGAAACTTGAGATGGATATTCCTACATCTCTTCTAAGACTCCTCACATCCTCACCAAGGATTACAGAAGATATTCACTAAGTAGAATGATTCATTTTACAATTCAAATTGCCTGCTAGTTAAAAAAATTGGGTTATGAGGCTGAGGAATCTCTGCAACTTGAGATGGATACTTCTAAACCCTCCAGAAGATTCTTGCAATCCTCAGAAATCATTACAGAAGATATTGACTAAGTAGGATGATTTTTTTGACAATTTCAATTGTCTGCTAGCTCAAAAAATTGGGTTACAATTCTGAACAATCGCTGAAATTTTGGGTGGACATTCCTACATACCCCTAACACTTTTTGCATCACTTTTTATCTGAAAAAAAAATTTTCCTATTTTCATTCAGGGATTTATCCATAATGGATGGATGTCGGGTAAGTACACAAATGGATGTTGAACATTTTATGGGATTCATCAAAATATCATTACTATCGGATCCACTGGATGAATTTTCTGCGTTTGTTTCGATTCGAAATAGTTTTAGGAAAACTAATTGAGGCTTCATTGCTCGATTGACATCCATCAATATGCCCGCAGTATACTTGTAGGTCTGCCGGTATAGGAACCAGACCATGATCAGAAGGATAAGTGTCTCAAGGCCCCCTGCAGTTAGTATTTGGGGATTGGCTCTTACACATTTATCTTAATGATCACTGGATTAGTGCAAAAAAGTTATTTACTCTACTGGTGGGGACTGGTGCTCTGCTGGTTGCGGCCAGCTTCGGTGTGGAAATTTTAAGGTGTGGAAGAATATCAAGCATACTTGATATGTATGCGGCATAATTTGAGTTAACTTGACAAGGTCATAACTCTCACTATCGTCAATCATATAGACGAATTCTGTAAATTAAGGGAATTTTCGTCGATCTATTCGCATGCTCTATTGCGCGTGACTGATTAAGCTTCCTATCGGTGGCCAGTCAATAAATTGGTAAATATGAATCAAGATTGAACATCAAAGTTTAAATTTGGGATGGAGGACAGCAAGGAAACTATAGTAACGGAATAATTATAACGCTGAAACTAGCGAGAACGCGCAGTGTAAAGTGGGAACAACTCATTGAGAGGATTGTACTACTTCCAGCACGGCTGATCTCTCTATAGTATACAGATAGCCATGCCTTACAATTACAAAATTAAAAAAAAAATCATTACAATGATTTTTGCAATTGGAAATTTTTTACAAAGTTTATTGAAAGGTGGGGGAATACTTCTGAGGTGGAGATATCCTGAGGTGGAAAAATCCTGGTGCGTTGAACACGGGATTTTTTATAAATTTTTTAATAGGAATTTTCCAATGTGGGAAAGGTTTACAAACAGATAGATCATTATTTTTTTGCTGAAATATTCCTGAGGGGAGGGGAGCACTCCTGAGGTGAAGATATCCTGGTGCGTTGAACACGTGATTTTTTATTAATTCAAATTACAAAATTGATAAAAAATCACGTGTTTAACGCACCAGGATATCTCCACCTCAGGAGTACCCCCCCACCCCCTTTCGAATATTTCAGAAAAAAAAGTGAGCCGTCGTGGGACGCCTGGTAGATGTGAAACATCAAAGGGGGGGGGGGGGGTAGTCCATACGCCAGGGCCATTTCGTGTCCATTGACATTTTTTTTATTTCTCCAGTCAGTTTTATGATTATATTTTACATTTTCGGGGTCGCTAATCATGAATATGATAACCGTTTTTGCGAAAGCACGGGCCGTCTATTTGTTTATAACAATTTCATTGTTTGAAACGCTCTCTTGGAAAAACGGTTAGAGATAGGAAAAAAAGTTTCAAGCAAAAAATGTTCTTCACGTCAAAAGACATATTTTTTGTCATATAACTTGGTTTCCTAACTATCACGGATGAAAAGTTATTGCGGGTGGAAGCAACTCAGACGACGCGCTAACACTTTCGCGCGGTGGGAGCGCGTTTCAGGATCGCTTGTGAAGTACCGATAAGAGATGGAGCGAAATTGTTTGAATCAAAAATGTTTGTCATAAAATGATATATCAAATCACCTATTACACTCTTCGCTCTATCTCCAGTAGTTAATGGAATATTCGCGTTTGTATGGAAGATAGCGGGGCAAATGTGTCTCCCATTGCACATTCAACCGTAATTATCTTGTTAACTATTAGTGATAGAGACAAAAGTCTTATAACTGAATAGATGCATCACAAAATGGTAAACATTTTTTGTTTCAAACATTTTTTGCTATCATCATTATTTCGAGAGATATTTCTAACGCAAGTCAGACTCTGACTATGTGGTTCGTTCACTTGAGCTCTCACGACGAGTTAGAGTGTGACTTGCGTTGAAAATATCTCTCGAAATAATGAAGATAGAAACAAATATTTGGAACCAAAAATGTTTGTTATTTTACGATGCATCTATTTAGTTATGAGACTTTTGTCTCTATCACTAATAGTTACCGAGATAATTACGGTTGAATGTGCAATGGGAGACTCATTTACCCCGCTATCTTACACACAAACGCGAATATCTCATCAACTACTGGAGATAGAGCGGAGAGTGGAATAAGTGATTTGATGTATCATTTTATGACAAACATTTTTGATTCAAACAATTTCGCTTTATTTCTTATCGGTTCTTCACAATCGGTCCTGGAACGCGCTCCCGCCGCACGAAAGTGTTAGCGCGCCGTCTGAGTTGCTCCCACCCACAATAACTTTTTATCCGTGACAGTTAGGAAACCAAGTTATATGACAAAAAATGGATCTTTTGACGTGAAGAACATTTTTTGTTTGAAACTTTTTTTCCTATCTCTAACCGTTTTTCCAAGAGAGCGTTTCAAACAATAAAATTGATATAAACAAATAGACGGCCCGTGCTTTCGCAAAAATGGTTATTATATTCGTGAGCAGCGACCCCGAAAACGTAAAATCCAATCATAAAACTGAAAAACTGACTGAAGAAATAAAAAAATTTCAATTGACACGAAAGGGCCCTGGCGTATGGACTAGGGGAGGGGGGGGGGGGGGGGGGGGTTGCGCCGGCGAGAGACGCACAGACTGGAAGGGAGGGGAGCATATCGTCTGAAACTGAGACGTCTCCTCGCTACTTTTCTCGCAACGCGCCATTAGATGTTTCACATCAAAAAATTATCATCTACCTCTTTGAAAACCTTCCCCACATTGGAAAATTCCTATTAAAAAAATTTATAATAAATCACGTGTTCAACGCACCAGGATATCTCCACTTCAGGAGTGTTCCCTCACCTCTCGATAATCTTTGTAAAAAAATTTCAGTTGCTAAAATTATTGTAATGATTTTGTTTTTTTTTCTTATTTTGTAATTTTTATCCGTGGCTATCTATATACTATAGAAAGATCGGCCGTACTGTGAGCAGTACAATCCTCTCAATAAGTTGTTCCCACTTTACACTGCGCGCTCCCGCTAGTTTCAGCGTCATGAAATAATTATAATTATCGAAGAAAGTTATTATTTTTATGCAAATCATTGAATGGACGAGGCCCCCACCAGGCGACACAATTTTGGTCCATCTTCTAAGGAAAAAAAAAAAAATGGGGGTATACTTTTACCGTTATTCCGGGTCGAAGGGGAGGGGACGAAAGCATGGTAAAGACAAAGCACGTTGAAAGTAGGACGCCCACTAAAACCAAAAATATCCGAATAGAATGGGTCATAAAGTTTCCGAGCTCAATGGGACCACGTGGCAGTTGGGCCCGTAATAAACTCTAATACCTAAAGGACCTTCGAGGAACTGGGAAAAAAAAAATAGGGTACAGGATGAAGAAAATTGTTGATTTCCCTTTTCTGGGGAAAAGTTCAAGACTACAGGTAAAGACAGTAATGTTGCAGCAATGTAACTCGCTTGGTCCAAAGGAAAGTATTTTGAATTTCTTTTCATTGGATTAATAAGGGGGGTTAACATTCACTGGCTGAGAATGGCAATCCTGTTCTAAATTCGGTTGGAACTCGCCGTGGGGGTCCCCATCAATGATCGGTACCGGTCCACCCCCCCTCGACGATAATTACATTCACTAATTCAGATGGCCCAACTGTCACCCTCTTTACATTTGTATGATATGGTATTTTGAAATCCGGAAAATTACTGAAAACCGCTTGGCTTCATCATAATGACAATAATAATCATAAGACGGTGAAAGATTTCTACATTTATTCGAATATTTAGGACGGTGTAAATGGCCTCCTCTCCTCCAAATGTGAAAATTCAAACTTTTTGAAGGGACTGATCACCGAATAATGGAAAATTCGGAATTTTTTTTTTATAGAAATCTCATCGAAAAAATTCATTTCCAATATTCTAAATATAATGTAGCGGAAATAGTTTGCGATCTTATTTTCTTTATGGAGCCAAATGGATTTTTGCATTGGGAAAAAGGCTCAACTTCACTTCTCCCCAAAATGCAGTTTTCTCTATGAAAGAAATTTTTTTAATTTACAATTTTCTTTTCATCGATACTTTAAACAACCCCTACTTGATTCCCACCCTTATCAACGACGGTCTAATTTTCCGTATTTTCTACATTCAATATCCATTGAAATCGTTGTAGAGGATTGCAAGAATCTTCTGAAGGGTGTGGGAATGTCCATATAAAGTTTGAGACATTCCTGACACTCATAGCGCAATTTTTAAAGCTAGCAGACAATAGAAATGGTGAAATTAATTATTTTCTCGATTCAATATCCACTGAAATCGTTGCAAAGGATTGCAAGAATCTTGTGGAGCGTATAGGAATGTCCGTCTGAAGTTTTCGAGAGTCTTTAGCCTCAGAACTCAATTTTTCAAGCTTGCAGACAATGGGAATCGTGGAATTAATTACGTTAGATATTCAAAACCGTTTGTAATCATCCCCAAGGTAGGAGCGAGTTTTCAAGGGGTTGTAGGAATGCCAATGTACAATTTGAGAGATCCTCTAGCCACATAACCCAATTTTTAAAGCTAGTAGACAATAGAAATCATGAAATTAATTATTTTCTACATTCAACATCCATTGAAATCGTTGCAGAGGATTGCAAGAATCTTCTGGAGGGTGTGGGAATATCCATATGAAGTTTGAGAGATTCCTGACACTCACAGCGCAATTTTTAAAGCTAACAGACAATAGAAATGGTGAAATTAATTATTTTCTCGATTCAATATCCACTGAAATCGTTGCAAAGGATTGCAAGAATCTTGTGGAGCATATAGGAATGTCCATCTCAAGTTGTCGAGAGTGTTTAGCTTCAGAACTCAATTTCTGAAGCTAGCAGACAATGGAAATGGTGAAATTAATTATTGTAGATATTCAAAACCTTCTGTAATCATCCCTGAGGATGGAACGACTTATCAGGGGGTTGTAGGAATATCGATGTCCAATTTGACAGACTCCCTAGCCTCATAACCCAATTTTTCAAGCTTGAAGACAATGGAAATCGTGAAATTAATTATTTTCTACATTCAATATCCATTGAAATCGTTGCAGAGGATTGCAAGAATCTTATGGAGGGTGTGGGAATGTCCATATGAAGTTTGAGAGATTTTTCAGCCTTAGAGCCCAATTTTTAAAGCTAGCAGACATGGAAATCGTAAAATTAATTATCTCCTATATTCAATCTGAACTGAAATCGTTGCTGAGGATGACAACAAACTTCCGGAGGATATAGTAATGTCCATCCCATATATCAGAGATTGCCAAGCATCAGAACCAGAACTTTCTGGGCTAGTAGACCAAAAAAATTGCCAAATAAATCATTCTACTTATTCAACATGTTCTGTAATCATTGCCGAGGATTCCAGAAATCTTTTCGAAGGTAAAAGAATGCCCATCCCAAATTTCCGAGTTTCTTCAGCCTCAGAACCCACCTTTTCAAGCTTGCTGACAATAATAATTGGGCACAAAAAAGGTTGGGCATTTTTTTTTATAAATTGCAAATTATTTTTAACATTTTCCCAGTATGTTGAATTCAACCGACAGAATCTTTCGTTATCCTCGGAGGGCCTGAAGCGCAGGGGAGGAAACGGGCCCGAGGGTGAAAATCTCCACGGTAGGGAGAGCTGTCGATTCACCCTAAGCCGCCATTACGAGACGTCAAGGGCCCACTTTTTGTGCATTATCCTATTATCAATTTTTGGTCGTGTGGTGTTTTAGTTTCACTGTGCAATTTAAATTATATCGCAGAAGTTTTTAAAAATGGATCGTCATTGTACGGGAGATATGCCAACTCCTGATGGACGAAAAGAATGTAGAAGGTAAGTTTACCATCCAATTTTTTTTTACGTAACCTCATATATGCTTAGATTTTTTTTATTGATGATGGTATTTTTTTAAGCGGCCAGACAGCTGAGCCAGTAAAAACGTCGAATCATTCATCTAATCTTGTTTTTTTTTTTAATTATAAGATATTTGTAGACTTCTACAAGAGAGAATTGGGTAGGAAGAGATGGTATAGTCTAGTCAAATTAGTGTTGTTATGCTTTTATTATTTTTCTCTTATATTTTCCAATTTTTAGAGGTAAACATCAACTTAAAAACGTTAAAGAAGGCCCAATCAAAGTCAAAAGTAAACTGCCAGAAGACAGGGAGCATGAAAAATGCAACGAATCCTACGTGTAAGTATACCAATAATATGATCAACATTTACAAACTTTTAGGGGTATGATTCAAGTGTTTTATTTTAGTAGTGAAGAACGAACCGAGTTCTTTGGTAATACCAAAAATATTGCCGGTGTGTCCAACGCCAAGAGTGAAAAATGGGTCTGGTAAATATACTTCAATATCAAGAAGAAATTCCAGTGGCATGTCAACCTAAAAAATATTTCAATATATCAATGAAACGATATTGACATTACTCTCTTTTTTCCAGATCCTCGCTCCAGAAAATTGATCATGGAGACAAATGAGTACTCCGGATTACGACCGAAAACTCTGGTGAAACCCCTCAAGCCAACATCTACCACTGCAGTGTCCAAAGATGAAGCATTACAGCAAGGAGCCCGAAGGCTCGGTATGCTGACCAAATAACAAAAATTGAAACAGAAGAGGAAAAACTATTTTAGGAACCAACAGAGGGAAAACTGGGCTCTGAGAAAAAGGATATCGAAACTGGAAAAGGTACCAACTGTCAATTTCATAAACAGACTTTTTGGGATATATTTTAACGTATTTTAATTTTTCAGAAAATTTCGTCGGAGAACAAAGGACGGAATGATTTGAAAATATCAGTTGGAAGCGGACAACATCCACCAATCTATCCGTGGCCGCAAATACCGTGCGTGGTCACCCCAAGAAGCCAATTGCCCCTGATTTACCCCCCAGGACTATGGCCACCGATCTCCACAACAATTATCATGCCCCCACCCCATGGATATTATTGAGGAAATATATTTGCATAATCGGTAAAGACAATTTTTTCAATTATTTCTATTTGAACTTTTCCACTCTCCCTTGTCCTTGAAATCTATTTTCCGCTTCACGAAGATTGGTAAACCTTTTTCTTCGTATCTTCACGTTTGTCTGATTGTGACATTCTTGAAATTTTCTTTCTGGCCTCTACTACTGTTTATTTGTCTATTTTATCTATTTTTTCCCACTCTACCCAGTCGGAAAAATGATAAATAGACAAATATGCCTGATCAACAGTGGTGAAGGCGTTGGACATCTATGATGGCCCAACTGTCACTTGTGACATTCTTAAAATTTTCTTCTTGGCCTCTGCCACTGTTTATTTATCTATTTTATCTATTTTTCCCCACTCTACCCAGTGGGAAAAATGATAAATAGATAAATATGCTTGATCAACAGTGGTAGAGGCGTTGGACATCTCTGATGACCCAACTGTCACTTGTGACATTCTTGAAATTTTCTTTCTGGCCTCTGCCACTGTTTATTTGTCTGTTTTATCTCCTTTTCCTCACTCTACCCAGTGGGAAAAATGATAAATATACAAATATGCCTGATCAACAGTGGTGAAGGCGTTGGACATCTATGATGGCCCAACTGTCACTTGTGACATTCTTAAAATTTTCTTCTTGGCCTCTGCCACTGTTTATTTGTCTATTTTATCTATTTTTCCTCACTCTAGCCAGTGGGAAAAATGATAAATAGACAAATATGCCTGGTCAACAGTGGTAAAGGCGTTGGACATCTCTGATGACCCAACTGTCACTTGTGACATTCTTGAAATTTTCTTCCTGGCCTCTGCCACTGTTTATTTGTCAATTTTATCTATTTTTCCTCACTCTACCCAGTGGGGAAAATGATAAATAGATAAATATGCCTAATCAACAGTGGTAGAGGCGTTGGACATCTCTGATGACCCAACTGTCACTTGTGACATTCTTAAAATTTTCTTCCTGGCCTCTGCCATTGTTTATTTGTCAATTTTATCTATTTTTCCTCACTCTACCCAGTGGGGAAAATGATAAATAGATAAATATGCTTGATCAACAGTGGTAGAGGCGTTGGACATCTCTGATGACCCAACTGTCACTTGTGACATTCTTGAAATTTTCTTTCTGGCCTCTACCACTGTTTATTTGTCTATTTTATTTATTTTTCCCCACTCTACCCAGTGGGAAAAATGATAAATAGACAAATATGCCTGATCAACAGTGGTGAAGGCGTTGGACATCCCTGATGGTCCAACTGTCACTTGTGACTTTCTTAAAATTTCCTTCTTTGCCTTTTTTCACTGTTCGTTATACATATTATTATTTTTCCTCACTTTGCAGAGTAGGAAAAATGACAAATTATAACAAAAATGCATGTTGAACAGTGCAAAGGCCGTTGGATATCTTTGATGTTACAATTGTCACTTTTTGATACTCTTTTCATTGAATTATACTGATGATTCAGTTATCACTCTCTTTCTCTCCATTCTTTAGCTCCATTTCTATCTTTCTAGCAACTTTTTTGAATTTTTTCACTGGGATTTTGTCCTTGGAAAATAGAAAATAAAATTTTGTATTTTTCAAGTCCAAAATCCCAAAAACTATGAAAACCTACTATACCGACGGGAGGTATCCTAACCTCTGCTTGCGACGGGTTCCGTTACCCCTTAATTGTTAGTTTACAGTTAAATATTTTGCTTTGACTTGTTTTTTAGAGGAATTTTTACTCTTTTGAACAAACAAAAAATTTTTTCTTAAATCCTATAATTTTTGGTATAACTCTCAGTGTTAGTGATCATGCATTGTGTTTTCAGATTAGAAGAGGCTTATGACATGTTGTCTCATCTGCCATGTGCAATTGTTGGTTATTTTGTTCTACTCTATCCCTTAACATCTCACGGGATTTTGGTAATTTTGATTCTCATGAATTTGCTATTAATTTTTTAAATATGTTTTCATCTGTTTGTTTTTTTGGATTTAATTTTTGTAAATTTTCTTTCTTATACAGAACAATAAATATTGCCCTGAAGATGGACACATATAGTGTCCGAAACGTAGGCACTTAAAAATGAAATGAGTTGCTTTTCATTTGTATTTTCATCTGGTTGATGTGATCGCTAAATGGCCGGAAGGTGAAATTTTTAGTAATATTAAGTTTTGTAATTGCGTTTTCAGTTTTTTAAAAAATATCTGGGCTGCGAGAGAGTGATAGGGGAAAAGTCTCATGGCGATGGGTGGATAAGAAGTTGACTAGTCTATTGGACCACTCTCAAAAAACTAACAAAAAAAACGAAAAAAAAATAATATTTATTTCTCAACTTCGTTTTAAGTTTTTTAAAAATAATCTGTGCTGCGAAAGAGTGATAGGGGAAAAGTCTTATGATGATGGATAGATAGGAAGTAGGACATGGGTAGATAGGAAGTTGACTAGTCTAATGGACCACTCTCAAATAACTAAAAAAAAAACGAAAAAAAAAATATTTATTTCTCAATTTCGTTTTCAGTTTTTCAAAAATAATCTGAGCTGCGAGAGAGTGATAGGGGAAAAGTCTCATGACGATGGGTAGATAGGAAGTTGACTAGTCTAATGGACCGCTGTAACAAGATTTTCCATTGGGGACTGAAAAATCAGGTTATATCCGCCGTTTTCCCTTACCTTGATTAAAACCCAGAATCTCTAGCAACCGCTAGATAGGTATACGTGGGCGCCAGTCGCTCTTTTCTGCTGCGGGAATGACAAACCGGAAGAACAAACCCAAAACGAAACCAAAAACGTAGGGAACCACCAAACCATCGATGTTCCAACAATAAAAACAAAAGAAACTTAAATCTAAGGGGGATGAGGGAAAGATCCTGAATGCTCCGCGCTGCTCAGGGGATAGGTTGTGGAGAGAGGGGTGGATCGGATGGAAACGAAACTGTCGGGCTCTTATACTAAAAAATTAAACTCAAAAGACCAGGGTATACTGTAAATTATCCAAGTTCTCTATTGACTCAAAGTGACACAAGAAAAAGTATCAAAAAAAAATAATCCATTATCCATCGAAGGCTCCAGGCCTTAAGAAACTCCATATAACACAAAAAAAATAAATTCTAATCTCGGATTTGCATCCGATATATAACAAAAAAGGGACAGAATCCAAAAAAAAAGAATAAATATCCTTCAAAATAAATTCATCATAGGGGACTCATATTCTCAGAATACCATGAAAATGAGAGAGAAAAGAAAATTCAATACTTCAAAAAAAACAAAATTAATTTTCAGCTCCACAACGGGATAAATCAATTCTGAGCTCGATAATATTTCAATCGTACACAATGAGACCAATATCGGCACTTATTCACCGAAATTCGTAATAATAATCATACTCGGACCGGATACGTGATTTTTACTCGTCATTTTACTAAATTTGGTCCGATAAACTCCCTAAATCTGCCCTACAGGGCTAACCGTCGGTCAATCCGACACGACTAATGGACGGGTATTTCTACGCAAATTTTCCCATAAAATCCCTAATAATTCACACCTCATTATGAGGTTAATCGGGTAAAAGAAAAACGTAAAACTCGCATTCAGCAAAATACTAACGTGCCGGGGCACAACGGGTAAATTTAGCTGGCGAACGGTCTAAGCGGACTCGGCGAGCGGGTATTATACCCTAAGAAAAGGGAAATAAAAAAAATAAAAATGGATCTCAAAACCCTAAAATCGTATTCTACCTACACCTGAGGTTAATTAAACATCTCATTACGAGACTAAAACTCTTATGAAACCCGAATAAATTCGGTAAAGGTAACGGGTATAGGGGAGGCACATCAGACGATGTTAGCTGGCCGACGGCCCAAAGCAGAGTTCTCTCAACACAGGGAATTGTTCGGTGTAGTCTCTCAAGCAAGAGAGAGCGAGAGGGGGAAGGCACATGCTTGAACCTTGTAGCCTCGTGCGCCGTGGTGGCTAATCTCCCGGCCCGGCGTCTATGTGCTCGCTTGGGGCACAGATATTACCCTTAAATGATTTCGTATTAATGTTTTCCAGGGATTTATTGCTCGAGAGGGGACCGAGAATAAATTTAATAATTTATTTACACCATAATTTATTGGTTACTCACCGGTGTTGGCGTCAACGGCTTGGAAATACCCGTCTCCTTAACACCTATTTCCCTCCACCGAGGTATTGTCTTTTTCGTGTTATTATAATTCTACACTATCAGCCGCTAATTGACGGCACTCCCGAACCTTTTCACTAATTTTAATTTATTCTATTTGATTTTTTTGGATCACGACCGTTGGCGTTCACACAAAACTTTCTAACTGCGACACCGATCGATAGAGCGGTCGATGTCTAATACTCACGGAGATGCGTGATAGCAGCGCCGTAGTGACGGCTAGCGCGTAGAACTACGCATTAAATTTAAATTCAAACGGAATACCTATATCGCCATCCATAATCGGATGTAATAATTAATTTATTTAAAACTTTCGAGTGGAGGGCGGTTGTTGGCCCTGATAATCATCCAAATGGGGTCTCGCCTCCTCGGGGCTGTTTCTCGGGGCTCCTACGGGTCAGGGGAATATCTTCACACATAATAAAACGAAGGGCAGAGTACTCAAGGCACACTGATAAACGGGATTCTCTAATTGCAACCTGGACTATCCACGAGGTGATCCATGGTTGCGATGGTTCTCATGGTCTGTCACCTAACACGTAAACGTACCGTCCTGACTCGTAAGACCCGCTAATCGAGCGGTAATTGTTTCTAATTACTCCTATACATTTCCCCGGGGATTTGGATACTAAGATATTCGCTAACTCAATCGCGTAGCTCGTTATGTTGGCCAATACCGTGATTAAATCGGAATCTCTAGGGCATTTAGATACTTTTCCTCACTCTACCATAATAATAAAACAAAACATGAATACTCAATAATAGATACGGAAAAAAAGGAATCTCTAACCTCAACTCCGAAAAATCGGATAATTGGACTGACTCTAAGCGCGAGTTTATACGTATCTCGCTATCTTAACTTATTCGCGAGGTCTCATTGTGTACTCACGCTAATGGCTAGTCGTTTCCTCCGGTTCTGCAGTTGAACTAAGGGATTTCCCCAGGATCCCTTACACCGCTCTCAAAAAAAAAAAAAACGAAAAAAAAAAATGACAGGTGGCTGTATCGTCGATACAGCCGTAGAATTTAACGTGGATACGTCTCACGTTCAGAGAGATATGAGGAGTAGAACATGTTGCATACAATGGTTACCGTTTTAAAGTAGCTCATCAGTACACATAAAGTCGTTGAGTGTACAAAAATTAAACAATTTCCAAAAATTATTGTTTTCATTTTTAAATTATTTATAAGAATTATTGAGGTCATCAATATGAAAATTATAACATTTTTCGATTTTTAAAAAAGTAAAAATCAATAAACAGTAATTCAGTTGACTAGCTTGCAAATATACGTGGCAACGCTGGATGTTAAAATGACAGGCGGGAGTCGAGTGGAGTGAACGCCATAACCTCTTTACTCGAGCAGACGTTGCAATGTCGATTTCGGTTCCGGTTTCTCGTCAATTTGTACTGTTTATTGTTAATATGAACAAAAATAAACGGTTAAGCCTCATGAAACAAGTGTCAATATTTTTTATTATTTTTTTCATATTTTGAGTGAAAAATTCAGATTTTAATCTTTATTCAGAAAAAAGTTATGAGTTTTTCCATAAGACGCTGGGTTAAATGTTGATTTTTCAAAATTGATTTTTTGAAAAACTAAAACGTTAATTAAATCGAGCAAAAAATTACGATTAAAAAATCTAATAACACTTTTAGGCGATTCTTTGTAGTTTTCAAAGATCTTTAAATTTTATTCCACTGATGAGCTACTTTAATGTCACTTTATTAAGTATTGGTCGGTGCTAAGAAAAGTATGATACAATAACGAAATATTGACATCAATATTTCAAGCAAAAGGCAGGTCCAAACGGGTATTCCCTAATGTCGTCGGGTGAGTCTGACATGAAGTTGAATTAAATTCAGTTTCCATAAATTTGACAAGTTTTATAATGAAACGAAAACCAACGTATTTGTGTGAACGATTAACTTTGTCTGTATGTTATTTCGCAGTTATCCGTCGATAAGTTATCAATGTGACATGATAAGTTTTCGAAAGAGTAAAATGTTTCCCGGTAGATGGCGCTGGGGCATAAATACTACTTACATCATTTCACAAAATCGCCCCCCATCCCCATAAAGTTCAAAACGAAACTATAGACGTATCCACGTCAAAAAAAAATAATTTTTATTTCTTAATTTCGTTTTCAGTTATTTAAAAATAATAAGTCAAGGAGGGGGGGGGAGTGGGGTTATAAATTTATATGTTGCAATGAATTACGCCAAAAAAAACCAAAAAAAATATGGTCTGTCGTGAAGACACGCGACAGAAGTGAAACTTCATGGGTGCATTTGATAGGATAATTTTCTTTTTCTCGTTGACGGGAGAGGGAGAATTTTCAAAACTAATTAATCGCTTTTCGCCTGAACGTATAGTAAATATGACTACGGGCTGCTAGAGAGAGAGAAGGTCGTACGTCTCACTCTTCCCCGATACACGGAGGCAAGCAAGACACGACCCCCACTCTCTCAACACTACGTATTACCCCCACCTATTTCCGTCACCGAAAAAGGTTGCCGATCCGGATTTCAAGACCCTCCCGTAAGAAGTTTCACTTCAAAAAAAATTGAACCCTATATGAAAATAGTATATTTTGTCATAAGGCCATAAAGCGAGGTTTCATGGACGAGTGTGGCGCCCGCACGAGCCGAAGGCGAGTGCTGCCACACGAGTCAGAAACCTCGCTTATGGCCGAATAACAAACGACTATTTTTGTCACTGACGTATCAAACGAGGTTTTATGGCCTGTTTTCGGGCCGTTAGGTGGCGTCCCTGAAGCGCTGCCTTATGGCCCGAAAACAGTCCATAAGACCGAGCTTTTGATATGTCAGTGACAAAAATAAAATTTCGGCCCTGGAATGAGTAGTAACACACAGAAAAAAAATATAAAGTCAGACGGATAAAAAAATTGAAAAAATCGAAAAAAAAAGCTCAGATCCAAAAGTTGAAGAGGAACTTTCGATCTCAAAAATGATCCTTTCCAATACCCTTTCAGGAAAGTGATCGGTTGCGGGACACCCTATAGAGTAATTTTTTCCTTAGCCTTTCAGCCTTGTATACTGGTGTAGTTGGTAGAGTACTAGTTCTCCAGCCGGACAAACCCAAGTTCGATCCCCGGCCGAAACAATTTTTTGAAGTGAAACTTCTTTAGGCACGGTAGAGCGAGTCGACAATACAGCGTAAAAAGAAACGGAGGGAGGGTACACGGGCTGTAACAAAAAAGAGGGGAGGGCTGTGACGAAAAGTGGTGGGAGTGGAGCACACCAGCACAGCTCTAGTACTACTCCGCTTACGGTGCATACTGAGAACACTCATAACATACGTATTATATGCTATGAGAACACTGCACATTTCTCGCGTTAGAAGCGCCACCTCCTGAATAGGTAATCGCACGTGGAAACAGCGTAAAGAATCGGGCTGTTTCGTAGTTAGTCTCGTGTATTATCGTACTGAATTAATTATTTATTTCTATCATCGTGTTTGAAAATTGTTAGAAAAATTGGAGTGCATAAGATAGGTGTTCTTGCAGAATTAATGGGTTTTTAATCAATTATTGAAATGTGTTAAGTTCGTACAGATAAATTGGAGGATTTGTTTATTGACTTCATGGAGGAGAAGTTATTGTAATGCCCCCGAAAATGAAAAATCGATTTTTCATCATATATCCACGTTTCAAGGTCTTTCGAATGTTTTTCGGCTATTTTAAACAAAATGTCTGTCTGTGTGTGTGTGTGTGTTGTGACGGAATTCCCAGCGAATCCGCCATTTCCTGATATTGAGAGGGTAACTATAGAGAGATAAAGAGTAAGTGAGACCAATCGAGAGAGAGAGAAATAGCCGAAAACGGGTATTCGTTAGATGTCAAGCCCGTAATGCCCCAGCTCTGGAGAAATATCCCCCCAGCTCTGGAATAATGCCCCAGCTCTGGAGAAATACCCCCCAGCTCTGGAAAAATGCCCCAACTCTGGAAAATCCCCATGTTCAGGAAAAACCCTGACGAAGCTCTGTAATTACGTGAATCGACTCTAGAATAGCTACCGTTACTTTTGTCTGATTACCTTACGATTTATTACCTGGGTAAAACCCCTGATTATTCAATTTCGTTAGATTTTTAGTTTCATTTCAGTAAAATTTATGGTTATGGTATATGCTACGGTCTACGTGATAGGGTTAAAGGGACTGAGGCCATGGAGGATCAGGGCCGATACATCGTGCCACCCTATGTATCTCCACAACCCATTTTTGGTTACGTTAATGGAGATAATACAGAGGTCAAGTTGAAATGCTTGCGCTCCCTTAGTTGTATGAGGGTTAAGTTCCATACAGTTTAGTACGGATGAAAGGCCATATGGGTAAAACTAGCCCCTTTTCTCATATGGATCGCCAGGGCTTTTGAGTTAGAAACTTATTTTGTTCGTATGGTTCGTAATTCCTCACCGGAGAGTGTACTCCGGCGATAAACCCTCCGATTCCCGGTCGTAGACGAGGGTAAACGTTCACCATCCAACGTAGCTACCGTTTGGTTAAAGAATTCCGCTTTGTTTCCTGTAAAACTCCCGATATCGAGAATCCTCGGATTCAAATATTTAAATTTATTCGCGCGCTATCGCCCAAACTGCTAGAGTCGATAACACAGTGGTAGCCACACGTCGCCGACTGGCAACAAGTTGCCCGCATGGTGGCGCCACGTGCTGGCAGTCTCAGTTCACCCACGAGACACTACGCCTCGTCGTTCCCGAGTGAGAGTGCGAAAAATATATTTCCCGGTTGCAGAAGCTACCAGGAGGGACAAAAGAGGATAATGGTGAGTACTGACGTTTATTCTCAGTGTTTGAGTGTTACGGTGGCCGCTCAGTGAAGAAAATTACCCTCCTAAACACCTGAGAAAACCCATGGCGTCTCGTTACGTCGTAATTCGACGCCATGGAGTCTCACCATAGCTCTCGATCACCCAGGCTCTCGACATACCCCGAGTTACGTTAGATGATTTATTATGGAGAATTTTTAATTATGGAAATCATAATTTTAATAATTATAATATATTAAATTATCAGTAATCAACACCCACCCCGTGGAAAGATTGCTCTAGTGAAGAAATGCTCTGGAAAATATGCTACCGGCAAATGCTCTCGACAAAAGAAATAATACCGGGAAAGTGCTCCCGTGGAAATACCCCAAAATCACGCTATCGTATGATACCCCAGAGGATACACCCGTATAGACGGAGCTCCGGAGAAAAATCCTCGTGTTTAGTCCCTAAATTAATGCTCTGGACCCTTGAAAATATCGGGAAAATCCCCCAAATATATCTGGTTAAGAATAACCATGGATAAAACCCGGATTTTCCCCCAAGTTACATAGTAAAAACCTCAGCCCAGCGCCATGTCGCGTAGTTACCGTCTCTCTCTCACACTCACACGCTACTGTATAGGCTCTCTCTCAGATTCATGAATTTAAGAAAAAGGTCTCCAATGCTACGTTGAACTTCACCGAGATTATAAAAAAATTATCAAAATCAATTATTTCGAGTTGTCTGTAATAAAACCTCTGTTAATCGAATAGTTGTACTATTCTTCGGTAAATAGTCTGGAATAAATAGATTGATAGGGAGTAAAAAGCTATTGTACCGTTTCCTGAACATTTCCGCCCTCTTTTCAGCTCTCATTAAGATTCTATGGTTGATAGTTCTCTCATACGATATATTTTCTATTAGCTGGTTTATTAGCTGGGTCTATCCTGAGCAACCCGAGCCTTCCGTACCCTTATCCTTGGTCCTCCTCCCATTTTTGAGTTTTGTTTCATTTGATTTCGGGGTGATGGTTTCGATTTTTACGGTTAAGATATGGTTGTGGTTTGTTAGATCCGCGTCCCCCAAAATTCAGCTGGCGCCCAGAAAAATTATTTAAGGCAGGATGAGCTTAAGGTCTTCCTGGAATCTAGTTCCGGTCCCGTTTTATGGTTTTAGAGTTTCGAGGAATTCCGAGGGTAAGAACGAAGTGTGATACTTGTTCATGGGTTTTGATACGTATAAGAGATTAGGGAAAAAGTGTCACAAATTGGCGCCCAACGTGGGGCTCTAGCGAAAGATGCCAGTCAATAAGCTACCGTTTGGATCATAATTTGAGTGAATTGAGTTACGTTGAAGGAATTGATTAACTCCAGATAGATTCGTGGGCAAAATAGTGGAATAAAATTCCCTAAAAATCGGTATGAATGTGGGATGAGTGAATTAGTGTGTGTGGTGGAAAGAGAGAAGTGAAGTGGTATGGAGGAGTGAGAAGGCGCTATGTCGCCATAGCTAGAGAAATAAGTTTTTCACAGACTAAACTTTAGAGACATTAGATTTTAGAATAAGAGATTTAAAAGGAATGTTTTTTTTGAAGAGTATGGTCATTCGAGGTGCGAGAGGAAAAGTGTATATGTTGTGTGACAGATTTATTGGCGGTCAAGTTTGTGCGTGCTAGAGTTTGAAGAGTTCGTTGGAAAAGTGCGGGTGGTTGATGTGATGACGTAGGAGACCACCCTTGGAGACAAAGGATGTATTGAGAGAGAATGAGTGTGTGTATGGTTTTGGGAACGACAAGAGAGTCAGTTCTCATCGGGTGGATGACGAATAAAGATGTAGAGCAACCTCAGCTCATTGTGTCTATGTATTAATTTGGTTTTATTTCAAATATATTATTCTTTTATTCCGTTAAAATAAATATCCTGTTTTCTTCATGTATATGATCCTACAGATTTGGGGGCGCGTCCGGGATCATATCAAGCCAACAGAGATGTTTTAATACGCTGTCTAACGTGTAATCGGTGGAGTCAACGGTGACAGTTCATACCCAGAGATTCGGTAAAGGTGCATGCGGTACACAATAGGCAGACGGCCACACGGTGATAATTTGTGTAACGTATTCAAGGTGTTAAAATGCCGAATTCCAGTGGAAGTGTTCCATTTGAAGAGTTGGATGTTGAAGAGTTAAGGAGTAAACTCCAAGTGCTTTGTTTATTGACGAAAGGGTCTAAGCCTGTACTTGTCGAACGATTAAAAAAGGTGGTTTGCACGAGAAATGCAACAAAACAGGTTGATGATGACGAAGAAGAAGAAGAAAGTGAACATGAAGACGAATTGGAAACTCTGTCTGTTGGTGAACTGAAAGCTCAATCACGTGCGCTAGAGCTCAAGGTGACGGGTAAAAAGGCGGCACTAATCGAACGCTTGAGATCAGCAGAGTCAAAGGTGAACACAGGTGACAAAGGTGATGATGAAAATAAAAAAGGTGAAGATGATCTCAAAAATGAAGTGAGTAATCTTGATGAGTTGAAAAGCAAAGAATTGAAGTTACGACTCAAGGAATTGGGATTGAAAACAACGGGCAAAAAGGCGGCATTGCTCGAGAGACTAAAGGTGGCTCTGGATGAAAAAAATGAAAGTAGTTCAGAGGGTGAAGACAGTGAAGACGACGAAGACAGTGAAGACAGTGAAGATAGTGAGGACGAGAATTCAGATGGTGGAGTAAATGCGAACAATGGTGGTCGTAGAGGAAACACACATGGTGTAAAGAAAGGACACAGTCGAGACGAGAGTGGTGAAATGTATCGTCGTTTTGGCTATTCACGTTCAACGTTGACAGTTAAAGATGTTGAAGATACGTTGGAATGATTCAAGGGAGATGGAAGCCAAAACATTCGGCGTTGGTTTTTCACATTTGAGGAAACGGCAGAAATGTGTTCATGGTCAGAAGCGCAAAAGGTGATTTAGGCGAAAAAGTTGTTAGATGGACCTGCGAAATTATTTGCAACTTATGAATGTCATGCTAAATCTTGGAGTAAACTAAAGAAAAGGTTAATTAAAGAATTTTCAAAGACGGTGAACAGTAAACAAGTGCATGAAAATTTGAGTAACGTGAAGAAAAAAGGTGATGAAAGTTATGAGACTTATGTCTATCGCGTAATGGAGATGGCCAGTCATGGTGACATTGAGTTGGATGCGAAACTACAGTACATTATCGACGGTATTCAGGACGATGAGGTGAACAAGACAATTTTGTACGGTGCAACGACGGTGAAAGAGTTGAGAAAAAAGTTGAAGCAGTATGTAAGACAGAAGAAGAACATTAAAATAAAAACAAATGTGAAACAACCTCAAAAAAGCGATAACTAGTGGTGCGTTGTTGGTCGCTCGCAAGCTCGCTCCCATGGGTGAGTGCGTTGCAATATTGGTGTGACCCGTTCGGCGGGTCGCAACAATAACTTCCCGGCTTCCTCCTCATTATTGTATAGGAAAAAAACAAAAAAAAATTATCTCGTTTTCCTGGAAAAACTGGAGAACGACTGGACCAATTTCTTCCAAAATCTTTTCAGGTCTAAGTTGAATGGATGCGCTTCGATTACGTCATAGTAGTCCGGGAAGTTAAATTATATAAAATTAATTTTGACGTGGATACGTCTATAGTTTCGTTTTGAACTTTATGGGGATGGGGGGCGATTTTGTGAAATGATGTAAGTAGTATTTATGCCCCAGCGCCATCTACTGGGAAACATTTTACTCTTTCGAAAACTTATCATGTCACATTGATAACTTATCGACGGATAACTGCGAGATAACATACAGACAAAGTTAATCGTTCACACAAATACGTTGGTTTTCGTTTCATTATAAAACTTGTCAAATTTATGGAAGCTGAATTTAATTCAACTTCATGTCAGACTCACCCGACGACATTAGGGAATACCCGTTTGGACCTGCCTTTTGCTTGAAATATTGATGTCAATATTTCGTTATTGTATCATACTTTTCTTATCACCGACCAATACTTAATAAAGTGACATTAAAACAGTAACCATTGTATGCAACATGTTCTACTTCTCATATCTCTCTGAACGTGAGACGTATCCACGTTAAATTCTACGGCTGTATCGACGATACAGCCACCTGTCATTTTTTATGAAGTTACGTATATTTCCCTTGGATTCAAAAATATCCAGGAAACATCCAAAAACCTCTTTTATTAATAATTATTATTTTATATTAATGAACAAATTTTTTTAATTACATTTCAAAAAAATATTTTTACTAATAATTAAAAAAATTTGTTTATTAATATAAAATAATTTATTAATAAAATTAATTTGATATAATTCGATAAAATTACAATTTTATTAATTACTATAAATTTTTTGAGGAATTACGGGAATCTATCTTGGGAGAGATTATTACGAAATGTGCCATATAGATGTCGTGAGGTGCCGAAATTTCTGCCATCTATATTTTGATCAATGATGATTCGATAATACAGAGCGCGACAGGCGGTTGGAGACGTTGCCTACGTATCACTAATTATGCGAATATCTATATTTTGATGGATAGTCAATATGATACAATATCATCTAGATGTCGTTACGTACTCTGGGTTATCGCCGATATTTTTTCGATGGGTCTGGTCTATATCTATACGATATTAATCCTGTTCTTTTCGATCCACGTGTGCTCGAGGTGAGTACAAACATTTGGTATTTTAACCTAAAAAAATTGGAAAATTTTGCGTTTTTATATAAATAATTACAAGAATCATGCTAATTATGATTTGAACGAATCATGCTTATTCTCTTAGTGAATAAATATCATCTTAATGGCAAGAGATTAATCAATTTTCATTTTATTTACCAGATCAATTGGAGTGCCAAGATTGGATAGAAAAGAAGAGAAAATGGCTGACGCATTTAATGGTGAGTATTGGTGTTTTTTTGATGAATTTCTTGAAAAAGTGAAGTCCAATTGAATTGGCTCACCGTTTGTTGATTCTTATCTATTTCGCTAATAAATAATTCTAGCGAAAAATTTCATGGAACTTGATTGTAGGAAATCGAATTTTTTGCAAAAAAAAATCTTTTGATATTTTTTGATAAAATTACCCCTTACCAACATGATTTCTCTCCACTAAAGAATTTCAGACCAATTGACAATTCAGAATTTTTTTTTTCTCATTCTTTTTCAATAGAAATGTTGGATCAAATGCAGAGGTTGTTGGATGGAGAAGATCCTGTTGTGGGCGATCCAAACAATCCAGATCCCTTGAATCTTTGTGGTAACGGAGCGGCAAACGCAGGCCCACAACAGCAACAACAGAATGATGCAGGAGTAGAACCAGCGGTAGAGAATCTGGTCATTGTCTTACAGCAGCAACAACAGCAACATGAGTTGCGAATACAACGTCAGCTAACACGGGGTTTGCTCCAAGCCATTATGGCTCGACGTCCACGCACCTCTCAGGAGTTATTCGAAGTGCTTCGTACTTTTCTTTAGGTTCATGACCCTCAAAACAAGTCAACTGGTAGAGATTCTTCTATAAATATTGATGATAAATATGATATCGCAATCAACTGTGAAATTCATCTTTTCTTTTGACATAGCTCGAGGAACCAATGCTGGGGCAAGCCGCAAGTCTTGGCGTGGGGGAAGAGGTGGACGCGGGGGACGTGGTGGGCGTGGTGGAGTTGGCAAACGCGGAGGCTATAACATCAGCTTCTACTAAAGCTTTTCATCTGCTCTCCTAGTTTTTTTTTGTGATTTTTTTAATGATATTTTTCTGTGATAATCTATAATATTTTTTTGATGATATTTTTTTATAATATTTTTTTATAATATTTTTGTATATTCATACACATGGCAGAAAAATAAAGGAGTGTTGACTGAAAAAAAGAAAATTTTTATTCATTTCGGATTGTATTCATTGTTTTTGTTACAGAGTGAAGGAATTTCATCAATAAATAGAATTCAATCAATCACTTTAATTCAATCACGTTCGTTCAATGATTATCATTGATAATTTTGAGGTAACATGAGAGATACAACTGTGGCAATAATTTTCAACCTTAAAAATTATTTATATGAATTTCTTTATGTATTAAAATTTTTCGAATACATTTGGCGACACCGCATTGTCGTCTGACGGAGTTGGTACACTTGTCTCTTTAGATAGTCCCTATACCACACTGTAGAATCTACAGTTGGCTCCTTGATGTCTTTCGGCGGGAGCGACACTCCGAGCGTTCTAGGCTCCTCTCAACGTTGCCACTTTTGACCGCCATTTTGACCAAAATTTCTAACGATCGATAGATTTTTAATAATATCTCAGGATTGGTGTAGTAACATGTGGAAAAAATTATTGATAAAAATTCTTAAATATTTCACGGAGTGATCGAGCAGGTATTTCGGTTTGTAGAGTTTTTCCGATCATTTTTAAATGATTTTTGAACATCGCGTCTCATGAGATCCTGTACAAATGACATATCTTCAATATTTTTTTTTCAAGAATCTATGTAGTCCATCGTTTTGGGACTTCTAGTAGCCTGCCGGATATATACTCGAAATTTCAGGTCTCTAGATTTTTTTCTTCGATTCCCATTTACTTACGGCGGAAGTACCTTAATGTTCATCATACTCGCCATTAACTGGAAAAAAAACTGAGTGTGTCAAGCCAACGCACGACGGAAGTGAAACTGTTATTCCTCTCTCTCCCAAGCAGCTGATGCTTGGCGTGGCGTCGTTGGCTAGGGTCTGAGAGCGAGAGGAAAAGAGAGAAAAGAGAGAGAGAACTTTTGTCAAAGGCTCCCTCACCTCAGTGAGCGGATAAAGTGAGAGAGCGACAGTGAACGGTGAGCGGTGGTGAGGGTCCCCAGGGGTCTGGTTACCTCCCCCTCGCTATGACGTTTTTTCGTGACGGTCTTGAGTCGGTTTTACTCTGGTCGTCGAAAATCCATGACGCGCGTGAAGAAGTTTCACTTCAAAATTTGACCACCCAAACTTCCTTGATCACTAAACGGTAAGATAAGCTCTGTTCGCACTCAATAAAAAGGCAGAAGAGGGGTTATGCATAGATTTTTCCGTCTTGTAGAAAAATGGTTTTTGAGCATTTCAATAAAATTTCTAAATTATCATTTATATTTTTCGAACAACCTATCTTGAGAATATTTAACTGCATTGGTCCGGTGATCGATTATCCCTTTCATAAGCATTACGATTTGACGGAATTATCATCATGGCCGTGACTTATCAGATTATCATGAGAAATTGTTTTACAGATTCAATTCCATTGCCGATGTGAAAAAAATATTTAAGTCTATTCTGTGCACATAGAATGAATGCACATGGATATGTTGATCAATGCGTTTGATACCCTTCTGCTGGGAAGGGTGCCAGTTGTCGGTTCAACAAAATTGTTACGACATGATTCCGCATCAAGCGTGCATCATAATGCGTCTGCTTGCTAGGGTCTTCTCCTAGATACAGTAGAGTTGCGAAATATATCGCAAATACTCCACATGAAATGGCATCTGGCTGATGCTGAACTCTATGAAAGATATAATTTTTTCTGAATGGATACAAGGCCTGCAGAAAATCAATTTGATCTTGTTGTAATCGTCTCGCGTTTATACTGTCGTAGATATGAACATTTCGATTTCCATCATACTTCGTGCAAATCCAATGTCCTATTGGTTCTTCTTCATCCATTCTCTTTCGGCCCACTTCACCGCTGTAAACAATCTGAATATTATTTGCATCATCAGGGATTGGTTGCAGATTGCGTAGGAAATACTGGACAAAACCTGTATCTTGAGCGAGATTGAATATTCCCCGATCACTCAATGATCCGTTCAATATTTCATGAAAGAAATTGATATGCCCGCATGTTAATTGACACCTGGGGCTTAGTGCTCTTCTACAAACTTCCACAGGTATAGCATAGTCGTAATCATTATTCTGATGGACTCTCATACGTGAACCATGTTGATGGTCGTTTCTGTAACTGCTTTCGTCGGAAATGATGATACATTCACTTGCGTCACCTGGTTTTTCCGAAACATAAATACATTCAGTATCCAAATCCGCTTTTTCTCTAGTTGGTGAATTTCTACATTTATTCATATTCGAGTGGTTGTTGTCACAATCATCTGAAACATCCATACATTCGGTATTCAAATTTATTGTTTCCTTAGTATCAGCCTTATTGATAAATATTCTCTCATTTTGCTGTATAGGTTTCCTATTGAAAATTGCATAGATTGGTTTATGATAACTAAAGTATGTTTCATATACACCACAATCAATATCACCAACATTAGCAAAAATGACATCTATTTGTGTATTTAGATTTGTCGTTACACTCGAAGGTGGTAATTTGGTCTGTAACTGATGAAGCTTCAGATAATCGATGAGATAATTTGGATTATTTGCATCGTTTCCATGATTCACAACATTATAATTGAAATCCCCAATCAATACCACCTTGCTTCGGATTGGGATGTTCTCCATAACATTGTTCAGAGCTTTTTCGAACATTGTTATCGTGGTTTTCGGCGATTTATAACCGCTGATTATATGATAATCATTCATTTTTACGGTGAATAATTCAAAGTTTGCATTCGCATTGAATTCGCGTTCAACCGATACCAATTCTGCTTGAGAACTGTTTTTTACATAGCAAATCAATCCTCGGCTACTCGAGCTGTAATTGGATCTGAATACAATCCGGTAATTTTCGATTGCTAAATCGTCATTGTTATTTGTTAGAGTTTCACTCAAAACCAATACATCACTTCGAAGGAACCACTGATTATTTGTTATGTGAATTAGCTTATTTTTCAAGGTTCCAACATTTTGATACACAATTTTTGGGCCATTTTCACACATTAAATTATCATATGATAATGTTAATTGTCTGGTATTTCTCAAACGCGTCAATTCGCCCAAAGCTGTATTCGTTGTAGCAGTTTTTTTGGTTTGCATTTTTGATAATTGAAATTCTCCCAAAATATACAGACCATTTAATGATGTGACTCTACTCAGAGCTACGTACAACATTGGCAAAGTTCGCCGTTCCGACTTGGTAAAATCCAAGCATATCTTTTCATAAGTTTGTCCCTGACTTTTATGGATTGTTATTGCTTCTGCAGGTATAACAGGGAATTGGTATCGCATGATTCGATGTTTTTGATTATCATTAATATCCAATTGGAGTGCAATTTTGGGGATTGGTATCCAGTCACGATCAATATTTTCCCTTTCCATATAATTATAATACTGCCTTCTTGCTTTAACTCCAACTCTTGGCAATTGGAAATCCAACCATAATATTGATGGGATCGTGGTATTTTCTTTGAATGTAATCAATTTCAAGACCCCACATGCTCCATTAACCAATCCATCTTCAACATCAATATTGTTTATTATCATATACTTTATGTTGATTTTCAGTTCGAGTTTAGGGAGTAATTCAGTCGCGCTTTTTTCCCTTGTTTTTTAATTGATTGCAATAGAAATTTTTTGGTTTGTGCATTCATATCTTTTGGAAAGGTATTTTCAGCAGTTGAAATAACCAACTCACTGGTGCATTTTGCAATCTTGAATGCATTGTATGTAATCACATTTGCATTGGTTGCATATAGTCTTATGGCCGTCTCTGGAACCTCATTCCCTTTCAAGATTTCTCGTGATTTGATCAACCCTATATCGTCTTCTGTCATACTTCCAACTGCTAGATTATTTAGAGCATTGATAAATGCTAAATCATCTTTTTGACGCATTATCTCGGTCAATTCAAAAAAATCGAATTCATTCCATAATGGATTAACGTCTAGGAATGCAGCCATTTCATTTCGTTTGGAGACTTGATAAACTGGCTTGTCGTTTACAGGTGGTAATTGATTCAAATCACCGCAAGCCAATACACAAATCCCACCAAAGGGTTGATTCACACCTTTTATTTGTCGTAATCGTGTATCGATCCAACCTAGTATTGTGCAACTTACCATTGAAATTTCATCAATTATTAGGAGTTGCATTTTTGATAAGTTTTCACGAATGTTATTAGCTAAATCACTAGATAGTTGACCCATTTGTGCTCCATATTTTTGACATGGTAAAGCGAAAGCAGAATGTAATGTCACCCCATTAATTAAAAATGCTGCTTTTCCTGACGGGGCACATAATAAAACTATTATCTTATCCAAATTGCCTCCAGGTAAGTTATTGAAATAATTAGTTACCAATTGATACAATGTATTAATGACATAACTCTTTCCAACGCCAGCAGAGCCGCTCAAAAATATTTTGAATGGTACTTGGCCCAATTTGTAACAATTCAATATATGCATAACAAACTCTTTTTGTTTGCAATTCAAATTTCTCATCATGTCATGGAGTTCATTCTCTTTTACCCTGGCTGGACAAGTACACCTAGTCTTATGAGTATCACTTTTTTTTATATGCTCATTAGCTTTACAATTTTCTCCATCTTGCTGGAAAATATCAATGTTATGAGCTGCAGAATTCCCATCAGTCCCTTCGTGTATACTTGCACGTACGTCGTTCTCGACTTGTTCTAGTGCCTCATCCATAGCTTCATCACTTATGATGGAGTATTTTGCTTGATTTCTCTCTATAATTTCTTCATTATTCTTATACACTTTTTCATAATCCACATTTTCTACCTCAAGCTTTTCATTTCGCCAAGGCATAAATAATAATATCTTCTCTCTATGATAGTTTGCTGGATCTTGTTTCAATCTGTATCGTCGGTATCTAATGACAGCTGTATGTAGTCGAAGCTTGTACGCTCTATCCTCATCATCATCATCGTCATTTTCATCATCATCTTTTGACGCTTTCTTTTTGCATGCTTGATAATTCGCCGCATGATCAGCAAGACAAATATTCTCAAGCTTCCTTCCTCTTCTACTATATTTATCAAATACATCAGCCATGTATATTTCAGTAGAGTCTTTATCAAGTTTTTTCAGGTTTTCATCAGTTTTCAACATACGAACACGTTCTGTTATTGGCCCTGTGTTGATGAATATTGTCTTCCTACTTTTTTTTGATAACGACAATTGTAGAGCATGATACGCTGCCTCTTGGGAAGACACTAAGTTACCGTTGAGAAATACATTTGCAATCTTTCGAAATTTCTCTTTAACACTATTATTGTTGTTATCGCAGTCTATCGCAGCTTCTCTCAATAATTTGGACAATCCCCCTTCGATTTTACTAATATAGTTAGTGACGTAGCTCATCACAGCATACTCATCTAGTATAAATTGCATATCTATATTTGATTCAAACAATTGTAATATATCTTTATTATAAGAATTAATTCTCACTTCTAGACTAGATCTCTTCAAGAATACTCGCTTTTGCTTCAGTGTGCTACGAATCGCAAGGATATACTCTTCTTCAGTCATATCTAATTTCTTCAAAATTTCATCATAACTCATGGAAATTTCTCCTTTATAAAACTCATTCATTAGTTTATCGATTGATTGATATGGTTTTGGTACAGCTTCATTCTCATTTAATGGCTCCAAAATCATTGTTCTTCTCATAACTGGATAAGGGATATGAAAACGACATTGTTTGTTTTTCTGTCCTTTGTAGCAACTATTACCATGCTTATGCATTTGCAATTTGATGTATGGATTCTTTTCATCATATTCACAAGTGAGAAAACGATCAATGAAATCAATCAATGGATCATTGTCATTCACATCACTGTCATTATCATATTTTGGGGCATTTTTCAACCACAAGAGCATATGTTCGTGTGGACTTCCACGTTGTTGGAACTCGACTCGTTGATAGCTGTCCTCGAGTGAATATTCTCCGAAAATACTGTTCTTTTGTCTTAATAACCACATAAATTTCTGAACCTTGTGATCAAAATATCGTGCACACGTAACTGGGTCATTTCTTATCAAATCAGTCTTAATATTATATTCCAAATCAAATGCTTCTTTTATAGATATCGTGTGTCCTTTCTCACTGTACTTCATCAAAGTTTGCAATAACTCAGGCCAGTGGCTCTCAGCAGCTGATAATGTCAAGAAAAAAGTTGGTTTACCGAATTGACGAATCATTGCCAAGAGTTCTTTTTTTTTATGCTCCCAATATGCTGGCGATGATCTGACAAATTTGAGCATTCTGAAACCATCGTCAAATTCAATTAAATTAGCCTTAAAATCAGCATCTATAGCATTTCCGGCAGTTATTGGCTTATCAGCGTTTTCCTTTGTTCGTCTCAAACATATATTTATACTCGATGCGCATGTAATTTCTAAAGCTTTCTTGGCCATGAACAAAATTCTTGGAGGAATACATGATCGCCGATCATAGCGTCTCGCTTCTGACTTCATACGATCTGAATAAGAAATGCCTTTTGGTATACTGAACGAGTGCCCTACGAATATTCTCGGGAAACACAGCTCATCCAAGTCTTCCATTTTATGCCAAGGCATTGGATGTTTATCTTGTCCGGGAGCGATTATATTGACAATTGGTGCATATTTTTCTACGACCTCTGCATTATGGTCAACCAGCAAAACCTCGTCATTGTTTATTTGATCGAAATCAATGAATTGATCAATTTCCATCTTACTTTCTTTGTCATTGATAACTATATCATCAAGCCCAACTGCTGTGTCTATTTCTCGATCTGTTTCATCTATTTTTCCATTGTCAATGATATCATTATTGTCAACTATGAAATTGATAGGATGATCATCATTTTCATAGTTCTGAAGATATCCCTCATCTATTTTAACTTCATACTTTTCATATAATGGCGTGGTAATTAAATGTTTCAAAGCTTTGCAAATCATTGCTGGTCTGATAGCTTCGAACATATAATCACTTTTATGATCAACGTGTCTTTTCAATTTGATTTGGATTGTCTGCATTTCATCAAATTTACGGGGTAAAACCTTTAGCATATCATTTATTTCAACTTGTATGTTAACAACACTGCCTTTTAGACCCAATTGCGGATTTAGAGCATAGGGTTTGAGTGCCCGAATTTGCATGAAATTTAATACTGGTGCTACCATTCTTTCCTCAAGATCAGACAATTCTCGAACAGATTTTGGGACTTGTACGAATTGGAGACCATTACTCGTTGATAACTTGTGTACTTTACCAAGATATGCAGCATTTTTGCACGTGTTGCATATAAAACCTGAGGGAAAATTATTGATTTGTGCTAAGAGTGAAGGACCACTTTTGACAATAATTTTTTTTTCATTAAATTTTACAACGGAACATCTGAAAAAAAGGCCTTCGCAACAACAGCACACGAATGAGGCTGTTTCTGCACGAAATTGTATAAATGCCAGTTGAACTTTTGCCTTTGGATCTTTATCTTTATTTCTCAATAAAAGACTGTTCAGATTTTCGCGGAACTGCAATACATCAATTGATCTTTTTTTTCTTTGCAACGTTGCATTTTTCTTCAATTCTCGGGTTCGGAATTGCTCATTCGTTCGTTTTTCTTTGATTCTTTGGATATTTAACATTCTCTCCCGTTTTTTATATTCTTTTCTGCAGCGAATTTTCCTCATTCGTTTCTGGTTCTCTTCTGTTGCTTTTCGTCTATACGTGCTATTGGACCTCAACTTCTTATTTCGTTCAATATTTCGTGATATTTCATTCTGAATATATTTAGAATGCTTTCTCAACAATTTGTTCCTCATAATATTTTCCGCTAATTCTCGTGATTTATAAGCTTTCCCTTGTCGAAGAATACGATTTCTTTTTAGATTATTGGCAAGTTCATTCTTCATATATTCTATATTTTGTCGTAGAATGATATTCCTTGCAATATTCATTCTACGTTCATTAACCATATACTTTTCACGCTTTCGGATAACTATCATTCTGATTCTATTTTTTTTAAGTTTATCCCGTTTAAATTCGTTTTCCGCCTCGCTTGCGTTTCATGTATTTCCTGGTTTCATTATTCTTCTTTTTCCTAAATTCTTCATTTTGCCTCTTACGTTTCATATATTCTCTCTTATTCTTATTTTCCTTTTTCTTAAATTCATTATTCTGTCGTAAACGTTGTAAGCTTTCCTTGTTTCGTTCATTTTCTTTCTTTGTGAAAACCTTATTGATTCGTAATTGTTGTTTTCGCTTACGATTTTGGTCCCTTTCTAATTGTTTGTAGAATGGATCAGAACGCTTAATTCTCATCATCTCTTTTTTTTTTGTCTTTTATGCTTCACCACTTCATTTGGCTTATCATGCTGTTGCCGAGTAGAAACTGTCTCATTCAAACTCGTTGGATGAATCATGCCACGGTTTGCATTTTGACGGCGCTTTTTTTTCTTGTTTTTGTTGATTTTTCTCATGGATTGGCGTTTTGCCCTCATTTTTTTCTCTCGTAGAGATTTTGTCGCCAACGGCAGACAATTTGTTTGTTTGTTTGTTTTATTGTTTTCAGTCTAATGTCGCTCGTCGCAGACAATTTTCTAATTGGCAATGAGTTCTTACCTTTGTGTCGTCAACGGCAGACGATTTGTTTTATTATTTTCAGTCTAATGTCGCTCGTAGCAGACAATTTCTGATCAACACTGGGTTCTTACTTTTGTGTCGCCAACGGCAGACGATTTGTTTTATTATTTTCAGTCTAATGTCGCTTGTCGCAGACAATTTTCTAATTGGCACTGAGTTCTTACTTTTTTGTCGCGTTTAGCAGACAATTGCTATTATTTTTGTTATTGGTCGCCTATCGCTGACCCTTATTTCCTCTCTTTCTTAATGTATTATTACAATTATGCTGAAAGCAAGAATTATAATAATAGCTTGGAAGTAAATTCCGAAAAAAAGCTGATATCGTTCCTCACAGATGAATCGATCACAGCTGATTATCGAATAATGGCGGATGCTCTTTCGTGAAAAAGCCCCCAACTTCTCACAAACAACTTGAACGCCAGACGGCAAGATCGCGTACTACCCAATACTCAATACCGCCAATGTAATTTCCTACATTACCACTGGCTGCCCGGGTATTGAAGAGATTTTTGCTGCTCTTTAACGGATTAATATGTTTTTGGAGTATTCGGTACTGACTCATTGCCTTAGTTTAATAGTGACTACTTAATTGTCGAGGTAAATGTTATATCATGTTATTTGGGCCAATAATAGATTGCATTGAAAGTTGCTTACAAGTCGGAAATATTGATGGTTATGTTTGAACAGAATTTCATTTCTTTTTTTAAATTTTCAAATCTTTCATTTTAACTTTTTACACATTTTTATTTTGTTTTCCTTTAGTTTATAGATTTCTGTTTATTGTGTACGAAGTAAGAGCAGAATCAAGCAAGAATATATTAAAAAAAAAAAAAAAAAAAAAAAACAACAAAAAACAAAAAAAAAAAAAAAATCACCTCGTTTTCCTGGAAAAACTGGAGAACGACTGGACCAATTTCTTCCAGAATCTTTTCAGCTCTAAGTTGAATGGAGACGCTTCGATTGCATCATTAAAGAACTTGATCCCATCATCCATACACGAGAAATCGTTGGACAAAATTTTTGGTCACAGACATACGAACCCACACACACACACACACACACACACACACACATACATACATACATCATCTTAAAAATAGTTGAAAAATATTGTGGTGACCTTGAAACGTGGAGATATGATGAAAATTCGAATTTCGATTTTCGGGGTGATTACAATAACTTCCCTAGCCCGGGAAGTTAAAAATGATAAAACGAAGAAATCTAATTTTACACAAGATGGTGAAAATGTCAAACGTTGTTACAACTGTGGTAGTAAGACACATTTTGGTGACAACTGCCCAGACAAGGAGAGAGGGCCGAGGTGTTTCAAATGTGGTGATTTTGGTCGTTTATCTACAGGGTGTACAAATGAAAAGAGAAACCCCAAAGGCGAAAAGGGAAAAGAGGAAAAGAAAGAGAAGACACGTTGTGATGCATTAAAGTCAGGGGACAAGAAGACATATAAACAGGTCAAAATTTTGGGTAAAGAGGTTAAAGCTGTGTTGGACTCAGGTAGTGACCTACATCTGGTGCGGTCAAGTTGTTACGTACGACTCGGAGCCCCAGAGCTTGATTCAAAGACAATCCCCTTCGACGGCATTGGCGTGTTGAATCAACGTACACTTGGATGTTTTAAGGCGGAGATAAGTATCGACGACATGACATTTACATTCGATTTTGATGTAGTTCCAGATGAATTTCTCGGACATGATTTATTGGTGGGTGGTGAATTATCTGATCATGCTGAAGTACGAGTAAAACGCAGAAAAGCCGTTTTAAAGAAAATTAAATCGAAAGAAAGTTTAGTCGAAACAGATGATGCTGGCTGGAATGAAGTGTTGAAAATCAATGTGTGTGAAGGGACAGAAAATGACTATGAAGTTTCAATTCAATACGTGACAGATCCAGAAATTAAACATGAATTACGAGAGTTAGTGGAGAATTATACATCAGAGAAAACAAAGGATACAGGGGTAAGAATGAGAATCCTGTTACAAGATGAAGTACCTGTATTTCAAAATCCACGACGACTCTCAGCTGAGCAGAAGAAACAAGTGATGAAAATAATCGAAAAGTGGATTGACGAAGGTGTTATAAGGTCGAGTGTATCCGAGTATGCTAGCCCAATAGTGTTAGTTGAAAAGAAAAATGGACAAACAAAGCTATGTGTTGATTATCGAGCACTCAATAAAAAAATCATTAAAGGCAGAAATCCATTGCCTTTGATCGAGGATCAATTGGATCGATTACAAGATGCACGAGTGTTTTCTACGTTGAATTTAAAAGATGGATTTTTTCATGTACCAGTTGAAGAAGAGAAAAAAAAAAAAAAAAAGTTGAAGACGAGAGTGTGAAGTATACGACGTTTGTGGTGCCAGATGGGCACTATGAATTCCTCAAAGTTCCTTTTTGTCACTGACGTATCAAAAGCTCGGTCTTATGGACTGTTTTCGGGCCGTAAGGCAGCGCTTCAGGGACGCCACCTAACGGCCCGAAAACAGTCCATAAAACCTCGTTTGATACGTCAGTGACAAAAATAGTCGTTTGTTATTCGGCCATAAGCGAGGTTTCTGACTCGTGTGGCAGCACTCGCCTTCGGCTCATGCGGGCGCCACACTCGTCCATGAAACCTCGCTTTATGGCCTTATGACAAAATATACTATTTGGATTGTGTAACTCACCAGTAGTTTTTCAAAGACATTTTTCGTTCATTGATTACAAGTGGTGTAGTATTGGTTTATCTGGATGATTTGATTATTCCTGCTAAAGATGAAAAAGAAAATTTGAAACAAGCAGGCGGCAGCGACATGCGGCTATAGATTTGTAACTACAGATTTGCGATTGTGGAGTTTGTTAATTTTACATGTGTATTTTTTTTCGCCATCAATCAATTGATGGAGCGCTTTCGAATGATGCTTTCAATCCTTTTCGCGTATTATTATAGTAAATGTTTTGCATTTCATATCTCAAAAGTTGAATATCTCCGGAACCACCTGTCCGATTGAGCTGATTTTAAATACCAAACATGACAATCATGAGAGTCACCTTCATGCCAAATTTCAAGTTGATATCTCCATTTTTTCAAAAGTTAGCGTGTTTACAAGGATTTTCAGTGAAAAACAGAAAAATAGCCATATCTCGAAATTTTTGTATGAACGGGTATACATATTTTGATTGATTAAGATAAAAGACATCAAGATGAAGGTTTTGAAAAAAAAAAAAAATAATCGATTGAGTCGTTTTTGAGATATTCGATAAAATCGATTTACATACAACGTTGAATATCTCCGGAACCGCTTGTCCGATTGAGCTCATTTTTAAAATCAAACATGACAATCATGAGAGTCACCTTCATGCCAAATTTCAAGTTGATATCTCTACTTTTTTAAAAGTTAGCGTGTTTATAAGAATTTTCCAATAAAATTGGCAATATCTCTAAAACCTTGCATCGACCGGTATATATATCCTGGTTGATTCAAATAGTAGACAACGAGACGAAGATTTTGAAAAAAAAAGCCAGTAGGTTTGGTCATTTTTGAGATATTCACAAAAAACGATTTACAAACAAATCACTATTCCTCAAAAACTACTCAATCGATCGAGCTGAAATTTGGCACAAAATTAGCACCAACTAATACCAATAATCTGACAAAATTTCAGATTTTTCGGAAATGATTTTCTCAATTAATTGGTCAATTTAAGGAAAAGTGACCCCCGAGTGGACACGCGAACAGACGGACATTGGCTCCAAACTTCGTATTTTTACGTTTCAGACCATTCTACATCATTTCCAGCCAAAATTAGAAAATGTAAAAATAGGTCGATGACAATGCTTCCATTCGGAAGCAAAGGTTGAAAATTGTTTTGAATACAGCGAGTGAATACGGTCTGGTGATAAACTGGAAAAAGTGTGAATTGTTGGTTAAACGAGTTGAATATTTGGGATACATTGTGGAGGCTGGACAGATGCAACCCTCAGACAGAAAGACACTAGCAGTGAAGAAATTCCCAATACCCAAGACGGTAAAACAGGTGCAAAGTTTTTAGGGCTCACCGGTTATTTTCGGAAGTTTATTCCTCAATTTGCCGTACACGCGAGACTCTTACCTCAGTTGTTGAGAGACAATGTAAAATTTGAGTTTGGTGAAAAACAAAAGGCGTCATTCGAGAAGTTGAAGTCGGCATTGACTGAAGGACCAGTGCTCAAGTTGTGTGGTGTTGGAGCGGAGACTGAATTACACACAGATGCCTGTATGGGTGGACTAGGCGCTGTGTTACTTCAGAAAGATGTTGAGGATGGTAAGTTACATCCTGTCTATTATGCGAATTGGAAAACGTCTCCCGCTGAAGAAAAATATACCAGCTATGAATTGGAGATTTTACGTACTAATGTGAGTGTATTTTACGTGGTAATGTGAGTGTATGACAACTCCACAGTAAATAAATTTTAGTTATTAATTTTTGGGTAATTTAGGGTAATTGGTGACGGGAAAAAAGGATTCTAATTGTCGGTCTTGATTCCTGGTAATCATTGAGTCATAATGATACTCGAAGAATTGTACGGTCTCTGTCAGTGTGATCAATATATTATTGATTTCCTGAGGGACAAGGGGGTAATAAAATCCTCAGCACAATGCCCAAGCTGTGACAGTTTGATGTACACAGATTATAATCTGAAATTATTTAGATGCCAGAAAAGCAGATATATAATTGACGCGCACCGTAAACGGAGGAAAATTAAGTGCAATAGTTCTCTGAGTGTTTATGACGGATCGTGGTTATCGGGGTTCAAGATTAAGTTAAAAAAGTTATTTATTATCATATTTTTATATATCCATAACGACACTAACACTCTCGAATACCTGTCTCAAGAGAGCAATACTAGTGTGACGACAGTCCGCCGGGTTATTGCCAGTATTGGCGAAGTGTTGGACCGGTGGGTTGCCGACATTGATAGTGAAAAGATAGGAGGGAGGGGGGTAATTGTCGAGGTTGACGAGTTGTGTTGGGGGGGGGGAAGAAACTGAGACTAGGTCGTGCGGTCAGTTCTAAGCAATGGGTGCTAGGCTTACGGGAAAGGTTAACAGGGCGATTAGTCGTCGTTGTGTTGCCGAACCGGAGGGCCGAAACACTTATCTTTGAAATTGAAAAACATGTGAAGCGCTACTCGGTCATCCACACGGACTGTTAGGGTGGGTATCTCGCGTTGAGGCTGCGTGAATACCACCATGCACGCGTCAACCATCGATACTACCACATCAACAGAGTCAACCGTGCACACATTCAAGGTGTTGAGAGAGCGTGGAGGGAACTACGATGACTGGTGCCGAAATATGGTGAAGGAGGAGGAGGAGTTGGATGTAGACTGAGTAAGTTTTCATTCACTTATCATACTCCGAGACCTGATCGGGTTCTAAAGTTTCTTCGAATACTCGAGAATTACTACACTCCCGAATAGCTACATTAGCAATGTTGAATCTAGTCGATTAGTTAATCGTGAAAAATTGTTCTCTCGGGTGAATTGAATTATAGGATGTAAATTTATCGAGATACGCGGTAGCGTATCGGCCAAGTACTTGTTTCATAACCTCACATAACAAGGCCGAGCGCTACCAAGTATCTATACACGACACAACTTCCCCTTCCACTACCTCCAATTAGTTTTTCGGTGCTATTAAATAAATGTCACCACTTACACCAAAACTGCCCTTAGTTACATTATATAAATCGCCTTTCCGCTATCCACTGATGTCGCTATTTATTTAATTAATTTAATATTAACGAAAATATGTGCATAGCAACGAGTTACTGTGCACGTTTTCACGAATTTTATTATCTCTGTATGGAATGGCCAGATTGGAGCCACTGAGTTGGCTGCAATGAAATGAACGTAATCGCATTTTTATTTTCGATGTTCAGCGATTGCCATCAATCGGTCGGTAACTCTAGGGACTCTATGTCGGATCTAGTGTTTTACGCGACATCAGCGCTACTTTCTCATAAAAGTCTGTTTCTTCCCACTTAGATGGCGCAATAAATTGATTCCAAAATTGATTTGATTCTTGATGGTTTATTGAGGGATAGAAAAAACGTGTAAGATTGGCAATAACTTTTTAACCAATCGATGGATTAAAATTTTTTTCCGGAATTTTCATAATTAAATTATCTACAGATTCGATTGAGATATTTTTAAATTTATCGATTGGTTAAAAAGTTATTGCCAATCTGAAATTGTAAATTTTCAAAAACTGTTTCTCGTTGAGGGTGAAAAATACAAAATCACAGATGAGAATATTTGGAGCTATTAACAACAGAAAAAATTAAAAACTATCAATTTTATTATTTTTTCCTAATTTTGGTCTCACCCCGAATCTTTACACGGCTCTGAGGGGGTGAACGGTGGGAAATAGGGGTGGAGTCATAATGAACTTGTTTGAATCGAAAATTATCTAAAATCTAAAATTAGTTCAAATCGGAAATCATCGTTAAATCTCGAGGCCCTTCGGGTCAACGGTCAACTCGCTAAGACGCTCAACCCCAACGAGTAGTAGTCATCTAGCTTTCGAGCGAGGTAGTAGTAGGAATCTAGAATTCAACTAGCACGCATCAAGTACGCAGTATTAATTTCCGCGAGATTATTAATCGAGTTTATCAACGTTTAGAGTCAGTTATCGGTCAATATTATTGTGTTTATTTAATTATTATAGATTCAATAGATTTAATCATCGATTATCTAGTAAATTATCGCAGTAAATCATCAAATAATTCAGTGTTAACTTCAGTGTTAAATTCAATGAATTTAAAGAACTTTCTCACGAGAACATTATCAGTTTACTTAAATTTCAGTGTTTTATTCTATATTCAAGTGATTAAACAATTTATTAAAATTCAAGAAAACTATCAACCGTTGTAAATAGTGTATATTAACTTCGACAAGTGGATAAATCCACGAATAAATCATAACTCGAATGTTAAATACTACTTGTGTTATTTGTTCACCAAGTCCGGCACTTTCCTAATTAATTTACCACCCAAAACCACCCACTATCAAGTTCCTCACCAAACAAATGGTCCTTCGAGCCGGATTTGGGTTTCAAGTGTATAAAATCAGTGCTACATTATCAAAGTGATCAAGGACGTTTCGTGTATAATTGACTTTCGTATTATACCGAGCATCAATTTATTCGGACAAAGTTGTGACTCTAACAGTGTAGTGCCCAGGTTGTTTACATTCCACAGGGAATTCGGAGAAAACAACGTGCTGATCACGTGCACTGTGAATCTCTGTTGACCACAGTTGACCTTGGCAACAGTGTGCAGCTCTAACCGCTTGGCAACGAATTCATCAACTCAAGCGGTGATCATCGCTCTCAATCTCTACAGCCGTCGGTAATTATCGACGCGTGAGAAGTCACTCTCAAGGTAACATATCAAATTCTACTTAGTCCAGAAATTCACCATGCCTGACAAGTACGAAGAACAGCTGTCAGACACAGGCACCATCATCGAAAGTAATAATCCTGACAACAATCAGGATAATCAGTTATTAGATGAAGCAGCAGGAGGAATCATTCCACAGATCAAAGTTGATCATGAAGTCGATGGAACTATTAAGAAACAAACTCTATTCCCTCCTCAAAAACCTCAGAGACGCTCTGATTTAACTCAATCCCAAAGTATTGGCCTGACACCCTCTCAACGAATGCAACTTAATCAGCTTTTGTTTAAGGTTCATACTCTAGAAGAAATCCAAGCAGTATTGTCTAGGCTTATCAACAATCATGATGATCTCACTCTAGATAAAGTGGAGGGCCAAGAGAAAACTATCGATGGAGAATGGCAGGAGTTACTCATTCTGCAGGACAGATTGATTGATGGAATTCCTGTAGATCATGCCCACACTACTCAAGACATATTACAGAGAGCAGCCATGTGTAAACGCGACTGCCTTAAACTCATCTATCGACTGAAAGGCCTTATCAGAAAGAAAGACGGTGAGAAAAGTTCACCACCCTCAAATCAATCAACCCAATTGAGAAGAATTGGCATTCAGTCCTTTGATGGGAACATTATCAAATGGAAACAATTCAGTGACCTGTTTCAGGCTCTGATTGGTAATACCTCAAGTAGCCCAGTAGAGAAGTTTGCACGCCTCAAGGAGCTCCTTCGGGGCCCAGCTGCAGATCTTATATCAACCTTCACAGTGACTGCAGAAAATTATGAGAAAGCATGGCAGAAACTTGTGAAGAAATATGAGGATCCTCGACTCATAGCTCAAGCTCTATTTAATAGGATTCTCGAGCTTCCTAAGATAAATAAAGCCATGCAGATGCTCGTGAGTGAATTTCAATCCAATCAATTTATAATCAATCTCAAAACTCATTGATCATTTTCAATCACAGCCTTCAGAGTATCATCATCAGCAGTAAACAACAACTATCAAAGGGTCAATGAGTTAATAGAGTCAACCAACGAGAGAGATCATCAACCAGAACGTGATCAACAATTTGTACTGTTAGCGACAGTCCAGGCTAACGTACTGTCTCCAAAAGGATTTTCAATTGCATCAAGAGTGCTAATTGATCAAGGATCAGAAGTATCCTTCATCTCTGATCAATTAGTCAATCAGTTACATCTCAAACGAAGGTCTTCAACTATCGAACTCATAGGAATTGGTGGAGTTAACTCAGGCCGCACGAGAGGAGTAGTATCAATTGTACTTCAATCAGTGGATGGGTCTCAACAGGTGCTCATCAATACCCACATCCTCAAGAAACTCACGGCAAGATTGCCAACGTTCTCGTGCACATCAGCAGATATCAGCTCACTCCAAGAATTAAATTTAGCCGATCCATATTATCTAAAGCCTGGTCCAATAGATATCATCATAGGGGATGACAACTATGGGCGGATTATCAAAGATCAAGTTGTCAGGTCCAGAAAATCTCAAGTAGTTGGCCAACAAACAGTATTTGGTTGGGTATTATCAGGTCCAATCAACTGCACCGGCTGTTCATCAAAGACTTCCTTAACTGCAGTACGGAAATCTCCAAATGAACACCTCCTAGAGCTTCTCCAAAAATTCTGGATCCAGGAAGAATCACCAGTTCAACAAATTCAACATTCAGAGCTTTCACCAGACGAACTCGAGTGCGAAAATCATTTCAAATCAACGCACAGTAGAGATGAAACCGGGCGCTATATCGTCAGACTGCCTCTCAAGACTTCAACAGCAGCCCTCGGTGAGTCTAAATTCAAGGCCTCACGACAGCTACAATCTGTCATGAGACGTCTCAAGTCGAATGAAGCCTACTCTCAGCTCTATAGAGAGTTTATCAACGAGTATGAGGCACTGGGACACATGAAGAAGGCACCAGAATCTCCAGAACCCACTCCAGCGTACTATCTACCGCATCATGGGGTTCTAAGAGAGGATGCCGTTACAACAAAATTGAGAGTAGTTTTCAATGGCTCAAGTCCAAGTTCATCAGGAGTATCGCTAAATGACATTCTCTATCCTGGTGGAAAACTCCAAGTAGACGCTATGAACGTCTTAACATGGCTTAGAAAACACAAGATCGTCGTTGGTGCAGACATCGTCAAGATGTTCATACAGATTCGAGTTCACCAAGACGACTGGGATCTCCAGAGAATCCTGTGGTCCAATGAAGAGCATCAATTGATAGCATATCAATTAACCACAGTTACCTATGGTCTCAACTGTTCACCATGGTTATCACTCAGAGTCCTTCAACAATTGGTAGATGACGAAGGTCATCGTTTCCCAGCAGCAATCGAGGCACTCACAAAAGGTCGTTACGTAGACGATATCTACGGCGGCGCAGAATCACCAGAAGCGATTAAAGAGATCGTTGAGCAGTTAAAAGGTCTCTGCAAGGGAGGGGGTTTTACTCTACAGAAGTGGAGCAGCAATTATCCAGAAGCATTAGAGGAATTGGGATTATCTACAGAGAATTCAATTGTCCAATTTGAAGAGGCTGTCATCAAGGTGCTGGGACTGTGTTGGCATCAAGCTACAGACACATTCAGGTACAAATCTAAGAAATTCAATTCATCGACATTCACCAAGAGATCAGTGCTATCTGAAATAGCCCAAATCTTTGATCCATTGGGATTTATTGCCCCAGTTGTGGTGCGAGGAAAAATCCTAATCCAAAATCTATGGAAGTTAAAATTGAGTTGGAATGATCCACTGCCCCTGGAATATATCAGACAGTGGAGGTCATTCAGAGAAGACATCACCGAGTTAGACCAAGTTTCAGTACCCAGATGGTTGAAACTATCATCTGAGACATCGAGCATACAAATCCATGGGTTTGCTGATGCCTCAGCATCAGCTATGAGTGTAGTAGTGCACATACGCACCAAGAAATTCAACGAGCCAGCCTCAATAGTATTATTAGGTGCTAAAACAAGGGTAGCACCAGTAAAACAAATGACAATACCTAGATTAGAGCTAACAGCTGCTCTTCTATTAACTCAATTGGTATCAGCATTTCATCAGACAATGCAACTCAACCAAGTAGAAACTTATCTATGGACAGATTCATCAGTCGCTCTGGCTTGGATATCAAGTCATCCATCAAGATGGAAAGAATTTGTACACAATCGAGTTACAAAAATCCAAGAAAATCTACCACAGGCGACTTGGAGACACATCAGCGGCAAGGAAAATCCAGCTGATTGTGCCTCTCGAGGCATCTCAACTAATCAATTAGTGAATCATCAATTGTGGTGGTCAGGACCTGAATGGCTGAAGCTAGATCCTGAACAATGGCCACAATCTCCAATAGATACACCAGCAGAAACATCACTAGAAGCAAAGCCTTTGCCAGCACATTCAGTCACTATCAAAGTTCATGCTTTGGCAGAGCTACTCGACAGATACTCAACGATAGAGAAGGTTCTGAAGGTCACGGCTACCCTGAATAGAGCAATTGAGAGGTTTAGGAGAATACCAGTACCCCAGACACCAACTCCAACTACAGAGGAATTCAATGAGGCCAGATTATTCTGGGTAAAAATCACACAGTGTCAGTACTTTGCCTCAGCTCACAAGGTACTTGACAGAGACCATCAACTTCCACGAAATCACCCATTAGCAGTGCTCACGCCTACCCTAGATGAGCATAACATTATCAGACTAGGGGGACGTCTCAAAAATTCAATGTTAGATCCTGATGAGAGTCAACCAGTAATATTGCCTCGTCAGTCTCGTTTTACCACTCTGGTCATCGAAGAAGCCCACCGACGAACACTCCACGGAGGGACTCAGATGACATTAGCCTACACTCGACAGAGATATTGGATCATCGGTGGCAGAAACACAGTAAGAGCTTATATTCAACGTTGTGTTGTTTGCACTCGACACCGAGGAAAGCAGGCTGAGCAATTGATGGGCCAATTGCCAGCAGTTACAGTCTCACCAGCACGAGCATTTCTCCACACAGGAGTGGATTATGCAGGTCCATTCGACATTCTCAAGTGGAGACCAACTAATGCTCAACCAGGATCAGTACACATAGCTGTTTTCGTGTGCTTCACCATGTCAGCAGTTCACCTAGAGCTCGTATCACGACAATCAACAGACGCATTCATTGGAGCGTATAAAAGATTCACAGGTAGACGAGGAATCCCAGCATTTATGTACAGTGATAATGCTACAACATTTACTGGGGCATCAACAGTACTCGAGAGGATATATCACCAAAATTCAGATGAAAATCAACGAATTCAAGCTGTTCTCGCTACCAATGGCACTCAATGGAGTTTTTCACCACCAAAGGCACCCCATTTTGGTGGCAAATGAGAAGCAGCAGTTAAATCTGTGAAGCATCACCTCAAGAGAGTTCTGGGCACCACGACACTGACTTATGAAGAGCTCAACAGTGTCATAATTCAAATAGAAGCCTGTCTCAACTCCAGGCTAATCTCTCCATTATCTGATGACCCAGACGATCTCCAAGCACTCACTCCAGGACATTTCCTGATCGGAGAACCTCTCCAAATATTACCAGAAACATCTCTACTTGAAGAAAATCTCAGTAAACTCACCAGATGGAATCTGGTTACTCAAAAGGTTCAACAATTCTGGTCCAGATGGTCAAAAGAGTGCCTCCAACGTTATCAATCAATCTATAAGTGGAAACATTGCCAGGAGAATATTAAAGTTGGAGACATGGTTCTCAAAGTTGAGGAAAACTATCCACCAGCTAAATGGCCATTAGCCAGGGTGATAGCAGTTCATCCAGGCCCTGATGGACTAACTCGAGTTGCTACCATCAAAACAGCAAACGTAGAAGTACCAACTCGAGTAGATGGAACTCCAATCATTGAGAGAATCAACGCCAATCCAGTGGTATTCACCAGGCCAGTTACCAAGCTCTGTCTGTTACCTACAGACCCACCAGCTCCAGATAATCCTCCAGAAGTCAACGACGAAGAAGAAGATGGATGAGGATACCAGCTAGGAATTTAATTCATCATCCCTGATGATGAATGCCCCCGGGATGTTTGAATCGAAAATTATCTAAAATCTAAAATTAGTTCAAATCGGAAATCATCGTTAAATCTCGAGGCCCTTCGGGTCAACGGTCAACTCGCTAAGACGCTCAACCCCAACGAGTAGTAGTCATCTAGCTTTCGAGCGAGGTAGTAGTAGGAATCTAGAATTCAACTAGCACGCATCAAGTACGCAGTATTAATTTCCGCGAGATTATTAATCGAGTTTATCAACGTTTAGAGTCAGTTATCGGTCAATATTATTGTGTTTATTTAATTATTATAGATTCAATAGATTTAATCATCGATTATCTAGTAAATTATCGCAGTAAATCATCAAATAATTCAGTGTTAACTTCAGTGTTAAATTCAATGAATTCAAAGAACTTTCTCACGAGAACATTATCAATTTACTTAAATTTCAGTGTTTTATTCTATATTCAAGTGATTAAACAATTTATTAAAATTCAAGAAAACTATCAACCGTTATAAATAGTGTATATTAACTTCGACAAGTGGATAAATCCACGAATAAATCATAACTCGAATGTTAAATACTACTTGTGTTATTTGTTCACTAAGTCCGGCACTTTCCTAATTAATTTACCACCCAAAACCACCCACTATCAAGTTCCTCACCAAACAGAACTTTTATGTAGAACATTTTACACTCTACAATTTTGTATCCCACCTTTTATCTTGTATCTGAAGTAGTTTCTGAGATAATTCTAAAAAACGCATTTTTTAGGTGGTTTTTAATTTTTTCTATTTTGAAAAAATTATTGAAATCTAATAAAAATTTAAAAAATTTTTTTTGAAAAAAATTACGCCAAGTACTCGTTTCATTGTGTTGGAATTGGCAGAAAAGTATTTGTTGAAAAATGAAATCCTGTGAGCCCTAAAATTACGCAAATGACCACAAATTGTTCTGAATAATTGGAAAAAAGAATGGAATGAGAAATGAGCGCCGAGCTTGCTGGAAACTATGAAGAATCAGTGAACAGAAAAAATTGGAAAAAAAAGTCAGGACCAACGTACTTGGCGCGGTTTTCCAAAAAAACTCAGGGAGTCAAGAGTCGATGTTTCCTGTCGACCTAAGAACTATATTATGCATGTTCTGAGTTCCAAGTTCGATACGAAACGCAAAAAATCTCAGATGAGGATTAACATTAGCATTGAAAGGCGCGCCAAGTACGTTGGTCCTGACTTTTTTCTCCGATTTTTTCTGTTCACTGATTATTCATAGTTTCTAGCAAACTTGGCGCTCATTTCTCATTCCATTCTTTTTTCCAATTATTCAGAACAATTTGTGGTCATTTGCGTAATTTTAGGGCTCACAGGATCTCATTTTTCAACAAATACTTTTCTGCCAATTTCAACGCAATGAAACGAGTACTTGGCGTAATTTTTTTCAAAAAAAATTTTTTGAATTTTTATTAGATTTGAATAATCACTGGTAGAATTGAAAAATACGGTTAAAGTTCTCGGAAATTAGGATTAATATTTTGAATGACGGATCACTCGAGACAAACATGGTAACAATGGTTGCCGGCTGCGCGTTTAGAGTGGGGGGGTTACAGTCACCTTGGGCACCCGGGTCATGCTGGGATTTAAGGGTTGATCGGCTCTCTCTTTAGTGAAGTTATTTGAAGTATCTAACTTCCGCGAAGTTTGAATTAGAAATTTTTATGATGTTTTATCAGTACTCATCGCCATTTCATCAGTGTTTCATACACTTTCATGTTCATTATTGTTTAAATTTTATTATAAGTCCCGTGGGGGGGACAGTGGAAATTGCAGTTCCTATTCTTCAATTCTGCATTCTTAGGATGTTAGACAAGTTATTGTTGTTGTTAGGTCGTTTCTTCGGGACCTAGCATCGCCACTTCCTCGTAGTGGTCCTGGGTAACGCTAAGAGTGATGCAATTCTGATCGTACTAACGCGTAATTCGAATTAGAGGCTTCAAGGTTATTGTTGCGATTTGGGATATTCCCTATACTGTCTTGGCGCTGGTTTTGTCTATTTCACACTGTCTGAACTCGTTAATACGTTGAGAAAAATTAAAAAATAAAAAAGTTCACTGGAGTTGTTATTCTGTTATATTACCGAGATTTTGGCAGTGGTGAAAGCATTGAAGAAATTTCGAGTGTATTTGTTGAACATTGATTTCAAGATTGTGACAGATTGCAAGGCATTTGTGTTGACAATGAAGAAAAAAGACTTGTGTTTGAGAGTGTCACGTTGGGCGTTGTTAATTGATCAGTTCAATTACACGATTGAGCATTGACCTGGTATGTCCATGCGCCACGTCGACGCATTGAGCAGAAATCCAGTTGAGATTTTATTAGTACAGGAAGACCGAGACGGTTTACTTAAAATAAATTCAAAAAGCACAGAAAGAAGATCCAGAATTAAAAAAGATAATTGATTCAGTTGAAGGCGGACGAAGTGATGAATTTTCAATGTCTAAAAAGGGTGTATTGTATCGTGAGAGCAACGGAGATGAGCTTATGGTAGTACCCAAAGCAATGCAGTATGATGTCATTAAACAGGCTCATGAAAAAGGACATTTTGGGTGGAACAAAGTTGAGTTTATGTTGAAACAAGAATATTGGTTTCCAAATATGAGACAAAAAATTCAAAAAGTGATTGATAATTGTGTGAAGTGTCTACTAGCTGAGAAGAAATATGGGAAGAGTGATGGTTTGTTAAATCCCATTGAAAAACGGACTTTACCATTGGATACTTATTACATCGATCATTTGGGTCCAATGCCCTCCACAAAGAAAGCCTACAATCATTTATTCGTGGTTGTTTGGTTGTATCCAACGAAATCGACGACAGCAAATGAAACAATAAACAAACTGAAGTTGCAAGCAGTGACTTTTGGAAATGCCAGGCGTATTATTTCTGATCGAGGCACGGCGTTTACGGCTAACGCATTCGATGAATATGGTAAAGCGGAGAACATTGAACATGTTCTGATCACAACAGGTGTACCAAGGGTAAATGGTCAAGTAGAAAGGATGAACCGTGTGATTATTCCAATTTTGACTAAATTATCAGCAGATAATCCGATGGAGTGGTGGAAACACGTAGGTCAAGTGCAACAGTTCATGAATTCCACGCTCAGTAGAAGTACCAAGAGCACACTTTTCGAGCTACTGATTGGTGAGAAAATGAAATTAAGAGATGATCAAAAATTGAGACAGTTAGTGGAGGATGAATTTATCAATTTGTTCAAGGAGAAACGTACAAATCTTCGCGATGAAGCAAGACAGAACATTTTGAAAATTCAAGAAGAAAATAAAAAGGCATTCAACCGGAAAAGGAAGCCGGCTGAAAAGTATAAGGTTGGTGATCTAGTTGCCATTCAAAGAACTCAGTTTGGTGGTGGCCTGAAACTGTACCCTAAGTTTTTGGGTCCATACAAAGTTACGACAGTCATGCGAAACAATCGCTATTTGGTGGAAAAGGTTGGAGACCATGTGGGGTCCAATCGTACTAGCTCTGCAGCTGACTTCATGAAGCCTTGGGCTAAGGCAACCAAGGACTACGACGAGTGGTTCACTGATGATGAAGGCGACGCTATGGATGGCGATACCAGTGCAGGATGGCAGATTGTGGGATGAGTGAATTAGTGTGTGTGGTGGAAAGAGAGAAGTGAAGTAGTATGGAGGAGTGAGAAGGCGCTATGTCGCCATAGCTAGAAAAATAAGTTTTTCACAGACTAAACTTTAGAGACATTAGATTTTAGAATAAGAGATTTAAAAGGAATGTTTTTTTTGAAGAGTATGGTCATTCGAGGTGCGAGAGGAAAAGTGTATATGTTGTGTGACAGATTTATGGCGGTCAAGTTTGAAGAGCTGGAAGGGCCTGCTCTCGTCTTCTTCCTGGAAGGGCCTGCTCTCGTCTGGTATCGAGGCCATGATCATACCAATCTTACGTGGGTGCAGATGAAGCAAGAGCTACGTCGTTTCTTCGCTGACCCAGAGTATCAAATTGCCCTACGAGATGAAATCTCTGCGCGTACCCAGGGGGAAAATGAGAGCTTCCAGAGGACGAAGCCCCTATGGCCCGAAGAGGAACAGCTACGTTATGTCCACTGGAATATGCTACAGAAGTACAAAGTAAACATTCCAGAACCCGAGGGAACGCTGAAGAAATTAGAGAGAAGGGCTACCATGCTCGAAAAGATCATGGAAAGCGGTCCACATCGTAGACCTCCCCCAAAGCCTGAACACCCCCTCTGTCCCAGCTTCGCTTACCGTGCCCCTAACTCCCGTAAGGCATTCCCTCGACGTGGACAAAGCTCTCGAACATCGTTTCCGGTCCATGCTATCGAAGAAATGGGGGATGAGGTAACCTCCCCAGCTGATTATGACGAATTCGGCCCAAGCGAGGATGATCATCTAGAGGTAGTCACTACCCCTAAACGTAAGACTATGGGACGTACCCCCCAAACCAGCTCTCGACAAAGCTCCGTTCTACAGCCACGCCCCAAGCCACAGCCTCGACCCACGCTACCGTCCAAACCACCCCGACTAACTGCCAGGGTCCCCGATGAGATGGCCCCAAGGGAGTCAGTTGCCTCCGCCTCACGAGGCGCACCCCAAGCTCAGGTACACTAGGCCGCCGACTCAGACCCAGAGGCTGCGAAAGCGTCTGACGAAGATGACGCCCTGGCAGGACTCCAGATGGGAGAATTATATTGTTGGAATTGCAAGAAGGTGGGACATCGCCATAGGCAATGTACCGCTGCTCGTAGGCTTTTCTGTCACAAGTGTGGCCAGTCCGGAGTCTCCTCGAAGACTTGCGAGTATTGTGGGGAGGAACCCAAAGAAAAGGGAAAACCGATCATCCGGGGAATGGCCAGTGAGACGCCAACCACCGGGAAAAGCGTCTCCAGTAATAGAAAACACGGCTCGTTCCCAGCTACCGAGGAAAGTTACGTCCTGTTGTGGTCTTTGCGATATTGCAAGTCGACAACCCGCTAGCGAAAGTTACCTAGAAAGTACGCTAACCCCGCTACGGAAGCCCGAAGAGATTACCCAAATGGGGATAGAGCCGAAAGATCTCGTTTCACCTGAACCCTTGCCCCAGGACAGTGCTCTCGCCAATGCTACCTCAGAAAGCAAGCCTATATCCTTCCGACTGGAACTGGAGATTTGTGGCCAGTCAGTCCGCGCCCTAGTCGATTCGGGGGCTTCCCGAACATTCGCTGGTCCCGCTGGAATCAAACTCTTCAACCGTGCCAAGCTACCGACCTCCTCCGTACCCCAAAAGCGCATCATCTGTACTGCTGGCCAGGTGGAGCACGTAAATTCGTTGACTGAGTTTGAAGGGAAGCTGGGCGGTCGCACGATCAAAGCCTCCGCGTACCTCTTCCCAAAGCTGGCGGAAGATTTCATCCTCGGGATGGACTTCTTACTAGCCGCCCGAATCGTGATCGATTTTTATGATCAAACCTGGTGCTACCGAGACAAACCGGAAGAACGTTTCTCGTTCACGCCGGTCGACAGCGTCTATCAAGTCGTCATGTGTTGTGGGCTACGGACATTAGAAGACACTGAGACAGATCGTCTATACGACTTCCTCGACGCTCATGTACCCCCTATGCTGACCGGTGCCTTCCCAGTTACGTCATTAACCTTCCATCATATTGGTGTGGGTGACAGCGCCCCCATTACTCAGAAACTCTACCTCGTGACTCCGAAGATACGCGATGTTATGTGGAAAGAGGTCGATGCTATGCTCGCGGCAGACATCGTCGAACAGTCTAACAGTAATTGGGCGAGTCCCGTCGTCATGGTGAAAAAGTCGAACGGCAAGTATCGATTCTGCATAGACTTCCGCAGAGTCAACGCCGTGACGAAGCGAGATGCCTACCCGATCCCCAACATGTCAGGCATACTTGACGAGCTCAGGCAAGCTCACTACATTACAACCCTCGATCTGAGTCAGGCCTATTTCCAAATTCCCCTAGACCCCGCATCCCGGGAAGTTACAGCCTTTGTGGTACCAGGACGGAGATTGCTACAGTTCAAACGAATGCCATTTGGTCTTACTGTTATGTCCTGAGCGGATGGGTTCTTTAGTTGGATTAAATCTCTCGGAGATGGATAGAAGATAATTATGTTTATTGGAATTGGTTTAAAACGATTATTTGACAAGTTATTAATAATTAAAAGTTCAGTCTGTTACAGAAAGTAACAGGTGAACATAAGTGAAAAAGAGTCGTCGAATTACTGGCCCAGAGACAACGAATTCGCGAGTATTTATTGTAGTCGCGGTTTCGTATGTCACTTGGTCGTGTGGCTCACACCTGCATGGTGTCTTGTGACATCGCGCGGGTGAGTTGTGAAGGCGAGCTATGGAATGCGCTGGATCAGCGTCCCACTAACTCGCTTTATTCAATAATTCTTACGATTCATAACATAATGTTTTGTTTCGGAGTTTATGTGCCACTTTCGTGTTCTCATAAAGTCCGAATCAATTGTGAAATTAATGCCTCATTTTAGGGGCATAACATTACCAATGCACCAGCTACGTTTCAACGCCTGATCGATCGCATAATTGGAATTCAGATGTACCCGAACGCATTCGTTCACCTCGATGACATAATAATTGTCACACGAACGTTCGAGGAACACTTGTTCTGGCTGGAGAAGATCCTCCAGAAACTCAAGGAAGCGAACTTGGTCGTGAATCGCGAAAAGAGTGAATTTTGCTGCTCACAAGTGCATTACCTCGGCTTCCTTGTTAACAGTGCTGGACTCCAAATCGACCCCGAGAAGCTCGACCCCGTGCTAAACTATCCCGCACCCCATAATTTGAAACAGCTACGTAGATTCCTCGGTATGGCCTTGTGGTACCGACGATTTATACCCAACTTTGCTACGGTCGCCCAACCCTTAACCAAGTTGCTAAAGAACAGTCAAGCGTGGGAGTGGACTGCTGACCAGCAGGTTGCCTTCGCTATGTTGAAAATGCATTTGACCTCTGCTCCTACCCTCGCCTGCCCCGATTTTGATAAGCCATTTGTCCTCCAAACCGATGCTAGTGGAATAGACCTAGGTGCCGTACTCACTCAAGAAATCGAGGGAGTCGAACGAGTTATCGCATACGCTAGTCGTTCTCTGACCGAGGCTGAGAAAAGATACACAGTTACCGAACAGGAGTGTCTAGCCGTCATTTGGTCCATCAAAAAGTTCCGTTGTTACCTGGAGGGATATGCGTTCACTGTGATCACGGATCATAGCAGCCTACGATGGTTAAATAATCTAAAGAATCCCACTGGTCGACTCGCCAGAAGGGCCTTGAGCCTTATGGAATATGACTATACCATTATCCACCCTAAGGGCGCCCTCCATCATGTTCCCGACACTCTCTCTAGAGCCCCAGAGTCTGGAACTCCCGGAGAGGAGATAATTGCTAACGTAAACGAGACTGAGGATTAGGGTGCGTCAAAAATGCTTCAAGTATTTTTTTTCGTTGCTCATGAAAATTTGCATTTTTTCTAGCTAAAACAGAAACCTTGATGAGGCTGTAGTCGATCGGATCATATTTACTACTGCCTCATCAAAGCCAAAGTTGCTGAAAATTGTATTTTTTCAGATTTTCAAGTTACTCATATTAAGCTGCTCATCGAGAATCGAATAATATATAAAATGATAAGAATTTTTGCACCTCCCTAGACCTGTACTACAATTCAAAGTACTGCCTCACTGCAATTGAAGTTTCATTTCTTTATTTTAAAATATCAAATTTTCTCCGTGCTCAAGCAGAATTTGAAACATCTTCTCTGCCAGAAAAAGTACAAAAAACCGCAAAGCCGTGCGATCATTTTTACTACTGCCTCATTCATGTTAAAGTTGTTTTTCTGAAAAAAAATTCAAATTCGAGGACTTTGGGCGACTGATCAAGTTTATGCTGCTTAGATCATTGCAAATAACCATCTGAAAAGTGAAAAATCGTCAAAAGATCTTCACTGGCTGCTCCTCATTGGTAAACACTCAGTACGATTAATCAACCGATGGCAGTGGCTGAGTGGCTAAAGCAGTGGGGTTGGCAAGCAGAAGATCGTCGGTTCGAGTCCCACTGGGGGCTAAAATGTGAAAAGCTCGGCTCTCGGCGAATGCGATACAGGGGAAAGGGAAGGGAACAAATCGTAAAGACCCTAGAAGATCTACGAGTATTATAATAATAATGAAAAAAAAACAGTACGATTAATCACGCATTACCATGGGGGCGTTCCTATTTGAATGAGTGCCGTGACAGTAGCATTGTCTTGTCGATACTCGTGTGAAGCGTAGGAAAGTGGGGGTAAGACCTACCCTCTCGATTGGCTATTTCACACGTATACCGGCAAAGAGTGAGGGTAGGCCTTACCCCCACTCTCTTACACTTCGCACGTGTACCGGCGCGAGAGGATTGAAATGTTTTGTTTACGCGAACTCGTGAGGCTTCACTGGCGGTCAAGGACGTGTGTTGTTCTTTGTTCTGCTGTGAGTAGAGGGAAAAAATCATCAGTATTCCACTAGACACAAGCGATGTCACATCGACTAAAGAAAACTGAGGAACGTTGTTGATAAATCGATGAGTGCATTGTTGTATTCAATTGGTGAATAATTGATTAATTGAAGATTGGAGACAAATTTATACATCAGGCGATTAAATCTTTCAGAAATAGATCAATCACAGGTAACACTGCAAAAAATGCGTTGGATTTTCAGTGAATAAATCATACCTTGTTACTATTTATCATCTTCGAATAAAAAATATGGATATTGTTCGACATTTACAGATAAATTGAAACTACCATTTGCCTGAATCAATTCAATTCATATCGGCGTGAGTCGAACAATTGAGAGCATTTTAAGGGCTTAGTTACAGGTAATATCTGGACCATTATAGAGATGAACATAATCTATTACTTTCCAAGCTAAGATCAATGACGAATAAAACTTGACGGATAGATCACCTTCGTTTCATTCCTATTTTTTTACACTTATTTTAGGCAAAAAGGTAGAAATATGGTAGACACCCAATCAAGTGTGGAGATTCCTCTCATCGGTCAGCCTGTCAATTCATTTGGGCATGCAGTCCTACCAATCACACGTGATGTACGCAGAGCCTACTTTTTTTACCATACAAGCCAAGGCTGGACCCAAAAAGATGCTGTGAAGCAAGTCAGTGAGGAAATTTACGCAATATGAGCTCAGATTGATCTACCGATTATTGCAATGAAGAACGTGGTGCGTAAGTTACAAATGGAGGTAAAAAATTACCGTGATGTAGTGCGCAATATCAAGAGAATAAGTGAAGGTCAACGTGCTAGGGAAAAAACATTTGTACAATCAATTCAGACATTATTCGATATTAGTTGCAAGAATGCTCTCGATTTGTTACATGATGAGAATGCCAAGAAATTTCTTATCGATCAACAGACGAAGAGGAAATTTACTATGAGGGAGTTGTTGAAAGCTCAGGAAAAGGAAAAAAAAGACCAGGAGAATAACCTGATTCAGAATCAAGTTCAAAGTGATGAAGTCAATAACTTGACACATGCGATGAGTAATCTCAGTTCAAATAATGGATCCTTTATCAGTAATACAGTTAGTAAGAGTTCATCGTCATATTCAGTAGAGTTTGCAAGTGAATTAGCACCTTAACAGAAGAAAGCAAGGCGTGAACAGATCATTTCGGAGAACGTTGCTGCTGCATTGGATCGGACCAATGTCAGCCATGCAGACGCGGTTCACATTCTATCTGCAGCCACTGTCGATTCTGGGAAGAAATTGGAGAATGTTTCTCTATTTGTCAGTACCGTGAGCAGACAACGAAAGTTCCATAGGTCTAAAGAAAGGCCAGACATCGTCGCGAATGGGCCTTTAGTGCTTAATTTTGATGGCAAACTTCTCCCTGCATTAACAGGTTCGAAGAAAGAAGAAAGAATTGCTATAGTCATATCTGGTGATGGGATCGAGAAACTTTTAGGTGTTTCCAAGGTTATCCAAGCTACAGGACATCAAATAGCTGACAAAACATTCTCATTACTAGCAGAATGGTAAGTTAGAGATAAAATTTCAGCGCTGGGATTCGATACGCCTAATGTAAATACGGGCTGGAAGAAAGAGGTTAATGTATTATTAGAACAGAAGATGGGAAAAAAATTGTTGTGGTTAGCTTGTCGACATCATAAACATGAAATTGTATGTCGCGATGTGTTCAAAGAAGTATTTGGTTCAACTGAATCACCAAATGTCACTCTTTTCAAGAAGTTGCAAGAATTCTGGCCGAATATTGATCAAAAGGATTATAAACCATGTCAAGATAAAAGACTGAATGGTGTTCTGAGAGAATTGAAGGAAGAAACAATTCAATTTATCCAGAGCAGATTAGGACAAGATCAGGAAAAACTCCCCCGAGATGATTATTGGGAACTATTGGAATTGACACTGCTATTTCTTGGAGAAATACCACCACGTGGTGTACACTTTCAACATCCAGGAGCATTCCACCATGCAAGGTGGATGCGTAAAATTTTATATGTCTTCAAGTTGTACCCATTTCAAGATCAATTCGAGGCCGACATTCCTTATAAGAAGAAATGTCTTGAATTTGGGTTATTTGCTGCATTGATTTACGTCAAGTCTTGGATTACTTGCACTAATATAATTGATGCACCAGTCAATGATTTACTCTTCCTAAAGGCCATAAAAAATTATGAGGCCACGTCTAAAACAATATCACGAGCAGCACTCAATGCCTTACAAAGGCATCTCTGGTATCTTGGCGAGGAATTACTTCCACTGAGTCTTTTCTCTGATTTGGTTGATAGGAAGGATAAAATGAAGATCGTAGCTCGTTTGCAAGAGAGTCGTGTGGAAAACTATCAGGCTCGTTCCTACAAGTGTACAAAGAAGATTGATATGAGCGACAAGAAACTGGATTATTTTGTTGGACCCGCATCACATCATTTCTTCGAAATTTTGGGAATATCTACTGAGTTCTTAAAAGAAGATGTCAAAATTTGGAAGAATCTCTCATCTTATCAAAGTGCAAAGACGATCATTAAAGCTTTGAGTCCAGTTAATGACAGTGCTGAGAGGGCAGTTGCCCTCGCGACAAAGTTCATCATGGATCCCAGGACTCAAGATGAAGAACAATATCAATTATTATTGCAAGATGTTGAAAATCATAGAAAAAAATTCCCCAACGCGAAAAAACAAATAATCACTCAGGGACCCAGTATGTAATTACAATAACTTGGTTGAATTCCAATAAACAATGGGTGGCGCTATGCCACCTCTTGGAGTTATATTGAAGTTTGTTCAAATATTGGTACATTCGAGTCCAGACTCAATTGTGAAGTCAACAATTAGATCAAAGTATTGATTTCAGATGAATTTTGCATTCAATTTATATATTTAACTCGTTTTCTTGCTTTAAATATATGTAAAATCAGTTCGTACTTCAAAGAATATAGTAAAGATGGAAATATCCCTGCGTAATATATGTATGGTGATTTGAAGGAAAATACATTTTATCAAGAACACGGAAATACTATTTATTTATTGATTTCATCCAATAATCTCTCCGAACGTCGTTGGAAGACTACTGAATCTGCTGAATAAGTAAGAGATATTATATTATATATATACGCATAGTTCATTCAACTCAAAATATCATTCGAAAAGGAATGAAATCGATAACGTCATCGAATTTGAATTTTTTCTCAGAAAAACAACTTTAACATGAATGAGGCAGTAATAAAAATGATCGCACGGCTTTGCGGTTTTTTGTACTTTTTTTGGCAGAGAAGATGTTTCAAATTCTGCTTGAGCACGGAGAAAATTTGATATTTTAAAATAAAGAAATGAAACTTCAATTGCAGTGAGGCAGTACTTTGAATTGTAGTACAGGTCTAGGGAGGTGCAAAAATTTTCATCATTTTATATATTATTCGATTCTCGTTGAGCAGCTTAATATGAGTAACTTGAAAATCTGAAAAAATACAATTTTCAGCAACTTTGGCTTTGATGAGGCAGTAGTAAATATGATCCGATCGGCTACAGCCTCATCAAGGGTTCTGTTTTAGCTGGAAAAAATGTAAATTTTCATGAGCAACGAAAAAAAATACTTGAAGCATTTTTGACGAACCCTACTGAGGATCGATGGTATCTCAGACGCTACCGAGACGTATTACGAGCCCCTGATCAATTTCCGGATTACCGAATCGTCGATGGAAAATTGTATATACATCGCCTCAATCCCTTCGTTTCACTCGGGATGGAAGACCTGGATGCATGAAAGATGGTCATACCTCGAGAGCTACGTTCACAGGCTATCGCAGAATCCCATAAGTTACCGCAATCTGGCCATTTGGGTACAAAGAAAACGTATCAACGGGTTTCTCTTAAGTACCACTGGCCAAGTATGGAAAAAACCGTTGCTACGTATGTTTCTCGCTGCGACGCCTGTCAGAAGAGTAAGGTAGAGCAAGCCCCGCCCGCAGGTCTAATGGGCCGCCGAGTTATCGAAGAACCCTGGACCACCGTCGCCGCCGACATCATGGGTTCAATCACACCCAGTAAGTCGGGAGTTCACTACGTACTAGTACTACAAGATCTATTTACTAAGTGGATCGAAGTGGTACCGCTCCGGAGTGCTACGGGAAAGAAAATTCGAGAGGTCATAGAAAGGGAGATAATTTCTCGTTGGGGAACCCCTCGAGTCTTGCTGACTGACAATGGCACGGAATTTGTCAACAAAGACCTCCGTGCATTGGCAGACAAGACTGGTATGAAGCTAAGTACTACTCCAGCCCACCATTCCCAAGCTAACCCCGTAGAAAGGGTTAATCGAGTCATAAAGACAATGCTACGTGCCTTTACGGGCGAAGACCAGCGACAGTGGGATGAGCATCTCCATGAGTTCCGTTATGCGTACAACACGGCCTGGCATAGCTCCCTACAGAGTACCCCCGCCTTTGCCAATTTCGGCCGTGAGCCCCAATCCGCCATTTCCCTAAAGCGTCAATTGGAGGGAGATGTCGAAATCCTCCCCCGACAACCCGAGGAGTGGCTTGATCGTATGAAAAGGTTAAAAACGCTACGGCAAGATTTCGCCCACGCGCTAAAAGAAGCCCAAACGCGCCAAGCTCACTACTATAATTTGCGCCACCGAGACCGAGAACACGAGGTCGGTGATCTAGTGTTACGGAAGTCTCACCCCCTCTCTAGTGCGAGCAAACGCTACTCAGCAGCCCTAGTTAAACCTTTTGAGGGCCCCTACGTTATCTCTCGCAAGCTATCTCGCACACGCTATGAGCTATCGGACCTTGCGGGGAAATCGAAGGGGGAAACATCTATTCAAGACCTTAAACACTACCTTTTGCCCTTGAAAGATACATGAATTCCCCAGCATCTCTCATACCCCATGGCAATGGCAGGATGCTACGTTCCTCGAATCCGTAAAACCAGGCTACCGTACTTCCGCTCTCGATATAATAACCCTGAATTAGAGGAAAATCTAGCTACGGAAATTGCTAACAGTCGTCATAATTACAGTGACAACTGGCAGGGTAATAACTTAATTAAACCCGTAAGGCCGCGATCCCATGTTGTACTGAGTGAGGCTACCACCAACGCTTGCTCACTCTAATGCTCACTCTAATGCTACGTTACTCCTTCTAGGGAAGAAGAACAAATCAAAAAGCAAGAAGGAAGGAGTATAGGGGTTCAGGTGCCCCAGTTCCGGCACCTGAACCCCTATAACTGCTCAAAACCTCCCCTCTCACCTCAAAGCTACGGTTGTACCAAAGAGGTCCCGGTGAAGAGCAAAACCCCGCCAAGCGGACAGCCAACGAACATCCTACTACTTAAGCTACGTTGTACCTAGTAGATAATAAACGCTACCGTCAATTTTTTTTCAACATTACGTTGTTTTTTTCCCGTTGGGTTGTTGGGCGTGGGTTCGATTGTTACAGATTCTCCACGAGGTGCTCCAGATGAAGAAGCCCAGCAGACCCGGTTGGACCTAAGGAGGACTCCCACAGCAGACTCGATTCAACCAGACGTACGCACCTGATAAGGAACGTCAAGAGAGGGAGGCCTGTGACGGAATTCCCAGCGAATCCGCCATTTCCTGATACTGAGAGGGTAACTATAGAGAGATAAAGAGTAAGTGAGACCAATCGAGAGAGAGAGAAAAATAGCCGAAAACGGGTATTCGTTAGATGTAAAGCCCGTAATGCCCCAGCTCTGGAGAAATATCCCCCCAGCTCTGGAATAATGCCCCATCTCTGGAGAAATACCCCCCAGCTCTGGAAAAATGCCCCAGCTCTGGAAAATCCCCATGTTCAGGAAAAACCCTGACGAAGCTCTGTAATTACGTGAATCGACTCTAGAATAGCTACCGTTACTTTTGACGTGGATACGTCTATGGTTTCATTTTTGAGGTGTCATTTTGTGGAAGAACTTCATTTACTAACGCCATCTAGTACGTGTTCGTATACTAACACCTCGACCATATATGGATAAATTATCGATTGATGATTACTCAAAGTTATCGACGGTGGATAATAATATTATCGATTGATGATTACTCAAAGTTATCGATGGTGGATAATCATCAAACTTAATTATCATGACGATAGAGGTTTCTCCATTCTTCATCCTGATTACACTTAATACTTATGATGATTGATCGCATATAAATGCGTGGTAAATAGGATGTTCTAAAAAGTTCCAGGATATTCTAAAAAATTCTAAAATGTTCCGGAAAGTGTTAGGATGTCCTAAAAAGTTCCAGAATGTTCTAGAAAGTTCTAAAATTTTCTAGAAAGTGCTAAAATATTCTAAAAAGTTCTTGAATGTTCTGGAAAGTACTAGGATGTTTTAAAAAGATCCGCAATGTTCTAGAAATTTGTAGAATTTTCTGGAAAAAAGCTAAAATAGTCTAAAAAGGTTCAGAATGTTCTAAAAAGTTTTAGAATGTTCTGGAAAGTGCTAGGATGTTCTAAAAAGTTCTGGAAGGTTCTAGGAAGTTCTAGAATTTTCTAAAAAGTGCTAGGGTATTCTAAATAGTTCCAGAATGTTCTAGAAAGTTCTAGAATTTTTTAGAAAGTTTTAAAATATTCTAGAATGTTCTAGAATGTTTTGGAAAGTACTAGGATGTTCTAAAAAGTTTCGGAATGTTCTAGAAATTTCTAGAATTTTCTGGAAAAAGCTAAAATATTCTAAAAAGTTTCAGAATGTTCTAAAAAGTTTTAGAATGTTCTGGAAAGTGCTTGGATGTTCTAAAAAGTTCCGGAATGTTCAAGAAAGTTCTGGAATTTTCTAAAAAGTGCTAGGGTGTTCTAAAAAGTTCCAGAATATTCTAGAAAGTTCTAAAATTTTCTGGAAGGTGCTGAAATTTACTAGAAAGTTCTAAAATGTTCTCAAAAGTCTGGAAATCTCTCAAAATATTTCAAATGGTTGTAAATTTTCATAGATCTTCCATGAACTAGTGGGATTAAATCGAATTCATCTCAATGAAAACTGAACCACCACAAGGTGGACCATAAAACATTAGTTATTCATAATATAAGAAATAAAAGAACGAAAAAACAGATCCCATAGACGTATCCACGTAACAACTTACGGCTGTATCAGCCGCGACAGCTTCTGTCGCGCCCCCTACAGCCGCGCCAATTTTTGTCTGATTATTCAATTTCATTAGATTTTTAGTTTTATTTCAGTAAAATTTATGGTTATGGTACATGCTACGGTCTACGTGATAGGGTTAAAGGGACTGAGGCCATGGAGGATCAGGGCCGATACATTGTGCCACCCCATGTATCTCGACAACCCCTTTTTGGTGACGTTAATGGAGATAATACAGAGGTCAAGTTGAAATGCTTGCGCTCCCTTAGTTGTGTGAGGGTTAAGTTCCATACAGTTTAGTACGGATGGAAGGCCATATGGGTAAAACTAGCCCCTTTTCTCATATGGATCGCCCAGGCTTTTGGATTAGAAACTTATTTTGTTCGTATGGTTCGTAATTCCTCACCGGAGAGTGTACTCCGGCAATAAACCCTCCGATTCCCGATCGTAGACGAGGGTAAACGTTCACCCTCCAATGTAGCTACCGTTTGGCTAAAGAATTCCGCTTTGTTTCCTGTAAAACTCCCGATATCGAGAATCCTCGGATTCAAATATCTAAATTTATTCGCGCGCTATCGCCCAAACTGCTAGAGTCGATAACACAGTGGTAGCCACACGCCGCCAGCCGGCAACAAGTTGCCCGCATGGTCGCGCTACGTGCTGGCAGTCTCAGTTCACCCACGAGACACTACGCATCGTCGTTCCCGCGTGAGAGTGCAAAAAATACATTTCCCGGTTGCAGAAGCTACCAGAAGAAACAAAAGAGGATAATGGTGAGTACTGACGTTTATTCTCAGTGTTTGAGTGTTACGGTGGCCCCTCAGTGAAGAAAATTACCCTCCTAAACACCTGAGAAAACCCATGGCGTCTCGCTACGTCGTAATTCGACGCCATGGAGTCTCACCATAGCTCTCGATCACCCAGGCTCTCGACATACCCCGAGTTACGTTAGATGATTTATTACGGAGAATTTTCAATTGTGGAAATTATAATTTCAATAATTATAATATATTAAATTATCAGTAATCAACACCCACCCCGTGGAAAGATTGCTCTAGTGAAAAAATGCTCTGGAAAATATGCTACCGGCAAATGCTCTCGACAAAAGAAATAATACCGGGAAAATGCTCCCGTGGAAATACCCCAAAATCACGCTCTCGTATGATACCCCAGAGGATACACCCGTATAGACGGAGCTCCGGAGAAAAATCCTCGTGTTTAGTCCCCAAATTAATGCTCTGGACCCTTGAAAATATCGGGAAAACCCCCCAAATATATCTGGTTAAGAATAACCATGGATAAAACCCGGAATTTCCCCCAAGTTACGTAGTAAAAACATCAGCCCAGCGCCATGTCGCGTAGTTACCGTCTCTCTCTCTCACACACACACGCTACTGTACTAGGCTCTCTCTCAGATTCATGAATTTAAGAAAAAGGTCTCCAATGCTACGTTGAACTTCACCGAGATTATAAAGAAATTATCAAAATCAATTATTTCGAGTTGTCTGTAATAAAACCTCTGTTAATCGAATAGTTGTACTATTCTTCGGTAAATAGTCTGGAATAAATAGATTAATTGAGAGTAAAAAGCTATTGTACCGTTTACTGAACATTTCCGCCCTCTTTTCACCTCTCATTAAGATTGTATGGTTGATAGTTCTCTCTTTCGATATATTTTCTATTAGCTGGTTTTTTTTTATATTGCCGAATCCACCCCTTTCTCCACGACCCGCATCCTGAGCAACCCGAGCCTTCCGTACCCTTATCCTTGGTCCTCCTCCCATTTTTGAGTTTTGTTTCATTTGATTCCGGGGTGATGGTTTCGATTTTTACAGTTAAGATATGGTTGCGGTTTATTGGATCCGCGTCCCCCAAAATCCAGCTGGCGCCCCGAAAAATTATTTAAGGTAGGATGAGCTTAAGGTCATCCTGGAATCTAGTTCCGGTCTCGTTTTATGGTTTTAGAGTTTCGAGGAATTCCGAGGGTAAGAACGAAGTGTGATACTTGTTTATGGGTTTTGATACGTATAAGAGATTAGGGAAAAAGTGTCACAGTGTGTGTGTTACTAGGTATGTATGTGGTCAAAATTATGGTCAACGATTTCTCGTGAACGAATGGTCTGATTTGACTTTTTTTTTTTTTTAATCAATACGTCTTCAGGTAACATAGATCTGATTAGATTATTGCTGGAATCGATCCAGTAGTTTTCGAGTTTTTTCAAAAAAACATTGAAAAAATTACTTTTTTTTTTTTAATGTATATATGGGATGATGAGAACCGGGAAGTTTTAGTTGTGAACCTCAATGGTTCGCTCCGACTTGAACGCACCCAAATTCGGGAGCGAGCTTGCGAGCGACCAACAATACTCCGTAAACCGGCCGCACCACTAGTTCGCAGGATAATCATGCCAAAACCGTGTACGGAATGCAGCAGAGCATGGCGTGACAAACATCGAATAATAATTTTTTTTACACCTAAGACCGCGGCAGAACGAAGCAGAAAATATCGTGAATATTTTTAAATCTCAAGGAAATTTAAATTGTCGAATAAAATCTAATTTATATTTATCATTAATACCACGCGTATTCTTCACTTATTATTCCTTCCTCTCGAATTTCAACAGAGACAATTATGGATAGATAGGATATCGAGATTTTCATACAACAATCATCTCTTGACATTTCAAGCCTAAAGAAGTTTCACTTCTGTCGCGCGTGGCCACCACGCACACATTTTTTTTTTTTTTTTTGTTATTTTCGTTTTATGAACATCGAATGTACTATATTTTAATATTTTAATTATTTTTAACGTCAATGTGGAACGTACCTTGGTCTATTTCTTGTTTTTTTACACATTGAGTGTCACGGCATAAATGGAAATTTTTTTACACGGCTATTCAGTATTGTATACTGGCGCGGTCGGTAGTGTACATACTCATCGGACTGACTGACCCGAGTTCGAGCCCAGAGCGAACTGATTTTTTTTGTTTTTTTGTTTTTGTTATGCCCTAGAAATGTAGCATAATGTCTCAATACATTCGGGTATTATGATGACACGAAAGTGGCACATAAACCAGAATGTGAAAGAATTGAGAAATGTAAATGAACTCATTCTTTATATTAGAAGAATATACGTGAATAAAGTATCACGTATATTCGCAATCAGTTAGTGGGACGCTGTATCAGCAGATTCCCCACAACTGGCCTTGGTTGCCCACCCGAACGTCTCACCGTACACCATGCAGGTGTAAGGCACGCGACGGCTGGACATACGAAACCGCGAATGAATAAATCCTCACGATTTCGGTGTCTCTCGGCCAGTAATCACATAACTCTTTATGACTTATGTTTACTTGTTACCATTCGTAACAGACTGAACTTTTAATTGTTAATTAGTTATTAAAAATCAATCTTCGAATAAAGATTATTTAATTCTCGTAATTCTACTGTGTGACTACCCATCTCAGAACCCACTCCGCTCGGGTCCATTACAATTTTGGTGGCAGCGTAGACTTTTGGGAAGACAGAGAGGCCTGATCAACTACTGTCTTGTCGCACAGCAACATTGAGAAGCAAATATCTGGAGATTGAGCTACCTGAGTGTAGACTGGCTACACAATTCTACAATTTTTCAACCCTTTTTCGTCGGGGGAGCGAGAAGTTCACCCGTGTGGTAAAACCAGCCGAAGATTTTCATCGAGGCAGCGGAAAGATTACTTTAATAGTAATCAGCAGAGGCATACCCTATAGTACTATATTTGTACCCAGGGGAGAGCTAGAGTTCCTGTATTTTTGGGAATTATTTTGGTGAGTTTACGAAAATATTTTAACTATCGACAGTGATGTCGGCTCCAGGGAGAATGTACGGGGAGGGTCAAAAAGAGCCTCCATCTGAATCGTATTCTCTTTTAAATCCTGGGGTAAGAAGGGCTTTATTTGAAGCCAGGAATATCAATAATCAACGTGAGTATGAACAATCAGTGCATGCAAGCATGTTCGGTGAACAAAGTGCCATCGGACGACAAGTAGTCCAGGCAGAGGTTCATCAGGAAGATAACGATGCTACATTCAATATTTTGCCAAGGGATGGGTAGGTAAATAGCACGGTAATGGAAGGTGCTCAACTTCCACGTAATCCCGCGCCTACAAATCAGCACGAGGGTCTTGACGATATTGCTGAGGCTCCGGGTAACGATGAAGTGTATTCTACACCTTCTAATGTTTTCAATGGCCAAGCTCCGGTGACATACCAAAATTTCCTCGACCAAAATTCCCGCGTCGAAATTCCCAGCGTCAAAATTCCCAGCGTCAAAATTCCCAGCGAGAAAAAACCCCGGTCACAGAAAGCCCAAGAATGAATTACCGTAGAAAAAAACTACGATATTCCTCTCATCTTCTTCTGTCCCCTCCATTTAAATTTCCGCGAATATATACACCATGCCATATGCCGTATGGCATATATGCCATTCGTATATGTATACATTTGGTGAGGGCGCCGAGGGGGGGGGGAACAACACACATTTTGATGATAAGCTGCTCCCGCCGTTATGGTCCCGGGGTTTGTGATAAGGTGAATTACGTACACATCGGAGCACATCAGTATGTGCTTCAGAAATATTTTGTTTTGGTTTGTTTTATTCAAAACAAAACAAATATGATAACCAAAAATTTCTACCCGAAGGACTAATATCGTTTGGAATTATAATCATAAATAAATTGACGGAAGTAATAGTGACGTGAAGGAATTTTATCGCAGGGATATTTTCTCGCTGGGAATTTTGTCGCAGGGATATTTTGACGCTGGGAATTTTGACGCTGAGAATTGTGACGCGGGAATTTTGACGCGGGAATTTTGGTATGTAACCCCAAGCTCCTGCTACTCCTGAGATTTCTATCAGGAGGGAAAGGCCTACACGCCACAGTGATGCTGATTTGAATGAGATGAGGTTAAAAATACGTTTCCTGGAGGTACAAATGAATAAAGAGAAACAGCTCCGAATGCAAGCAGAGCGGGAAAGCAATGAATTTGCTCTGATTGTGGAGGATGTTGTAAGGGATTTTCCTCCAGTTTTCCACCGGGGGAATAATCCCAAACTACTCTTTACCCATTCCTCATATCGCTACGATTTGGGCGCCAGCTAGATTTTATCCGGAAAACCTAACTAAACCGGCCTCCAGGGAAAACTCGTCACCTGGAGGACTTCTCGTGGACGGGACCCACGGATGCCACGCTAGCATCAGTATTTCACGGTAGAGGGGCGAGGTCCACCATGTTAGGAGTGCTTCCGCTCGCTCATCGAGGCTGTTTCCACGTCCCCGACGGCGAATACGGAGAGAATTCTTCTCTCAACCGACTAATAGTCTCGTGTACTTCGCCTTCGAGTTATTTCTACCCGTTCAGCGCACTGTCGCACTCGGCGTTATCGCTAACGGCGGGTGGCCTTGACCGATTTGCGAATCCTTCTAACCCCTCGGGGCCCGGAATGTGAAGGCACGTGTAGCGAAGACCCTGCCAGAGACACTGTTAACTCCCGATCTACACGCTCACGCGGTTTTCCCTCCACATCCAGTAACAGCAATATCATCGCGAGTCAGATTCCCCCAGCTACTTTGACTGGGAGGCGAATGCGACGAAGGCCCAGCCAGAGACACTGTTAACTCCCGACCTACACGTCCACTCCAACACCCAATCGTTTCGCCGGAAGATCCAAAGCCCGGCCACGTAGCACTCCACGCGACCGGAAACCAGCGCTATTCTCTACTCGGGAGATGCAGGAGCATCTCCCTCTGCTCGCCTCCCCGCTCGATGCGAGGTGACGCCTTCCGACAACTCGCCAGTCATCCCTATGTTCCGCTCTGTACGAGCGCCCGTTCTGAACTAACCAGAAATCTCCCAGGGCTTAACTTCCCAGTCTAGGCTTCTCATTCCAGTACCACTCGAGCTACGTTCTCTCGACGTGGACCAGCCTGATTGGCCCGACATCAATCTCCTCGGAGAAGGGGAAGCGGCAGTTCTTACACCTGCCCGTCCGTCCCTAGGCTAAGTCTGCGGAGCCTTTAACACCGCACAGTTGGGAAGCCTGTACGTTGGCCCTATTCTACCCAACCACAACTGCACGAATGCTAAATTAGCGATAGCATACCAAAACGGTCACTTTGGAGAGTGGGAAGCTCAATCCACCCGAACTGGCGTATCCCCTCTCCTCCATGATCTAGTCACCGTCAGTCGAGCCTCGTTCGGCTGACGTCAGATGCCTCCTCCTGTCTCTCTCTCTCCCAACTCTACTCACTCATCCACTTTCAAGGTGTTTTCTACACGTAACGAGAAAAATCTCGTTACAATGTCTACGATGAGCAAGCCAATCGGAAGAGGAGGGGTGAACACTCAGATCTGTTCAGCCTGAAGGACGCGCTAGCACAGATAAAAGATTTTGCCGGGGAAGGTCCTGATCAACTAGACGTTTTTCTTGGCTCAATCGCTGGTGCAAAAGATAACCTTCGTCCAGGGCTTGAGATGCAGCTTCTCAAAGGTATTTTAGCTCATAAACTGACGGGTGCTGCCCACAAACAATTGAAGCACCGCGTAATTACATCATTTTCGGATCTTAGAATTGAGTTAGAATCACTTTTTGGGAAAACAAGGAATATAGTAGGGTTAGTTACGGAGTTTAATAAACTTCAGCAAAAAGAAAACGAAAATGTCGCAAAATACGTGCGGCGCACGGAAGAAATTACCATGGATTACCTGAACACATTGTTGGGAGTCCTACCTCATCTGTCAGAAGAAGGAAAATTAGGGGCTAGTGATGCTATCCGGTATCAAGCCAAACTCACGTTTGAACAGGGGTTGCGAGGACAACTACAAATAGTTGTTAGAGCAAACAGGTATAAAACACTCCATGAGTCTTGCACTAGAGCCATAGATCTTGAGAAAACGATCATTGGCGGTGTAAAAGGCAGGAATGGAAATAATGCAGGTCACAACCGAAATTCCATTGGAGGGGGCAGAGCTTCTACAAGTCGCCAGTCCACTGGAAATTGTTTTAATTGTGGCGAATCAGGTCATCTTGCACGAAATAATAAGGGTGCAAAAGTTTGCAAGGGGGACAACGGAAATCGTTGCCAGTTGCGTCAGATCGACGTAGTATTAATGCTTTTGGCTCTGTCTGTAAGTTTTGCAGGTATGCAGGTCATGAGTACGCAGATTGTCATAAATTAAAAAAGAAGTTGGGTATTGCTGAATCATCAAAAATTAACTTGGGAGCAGCTAAGCAGAACAATACGGGGTCTGGTAAGCCGAGTAGTCCGGAGAAATTGAATGGAAGCAACAACAATGGGGCCAGGAGGAAAAATGGTCCTGAAGGAGGGGAGGATGTGACACCCTTACCTGTTGGCGCTATTCAAATTATGATGATTCAACCTTCAGAGGCCGTCGGAAGAATGGAGGTTAAGGAAGAAAGAATGGTAACTTACGTTCAGCCAGCCGACATAAAAATGCAGGTGTTAATTTCTGCGAAGGAACTGAAACAACCTACACTGTTTTTAAATGATACAGGGGCCAAGACGTCTCTGATAAAAATTAATAAACTTTCCAAACATGCTCAGATAACGGAAGGACAACAAGTTCTCAGGGGAATTTCTAATCAAGACGTTCCAACCTTGGGAGAGGTTATTCTTCACTTGAAAATTGGGGATGAGGTTCTGCTACATAAATTTCAAGTAGTTCCAGCAAATTTTCCTTGTATTGGGGAAATTCTAGGCGCAGATTTCTTAGCTTCACCTAGCCTTGAGGTGAATATCATCTAGGGCAAGGCGTTGGTCATCAATAATCATCATTTCGAGTTCTTTCAAGATAAAGAACTAATAAAAATCAAAGCCAGAACAGAAGCTCTATTTCAAGTACCAACAGAGGGCACAGTGGAGGGCATCGCCTTTAAAAAAGAGTTGAAAAAAGATATCTTTATGGGAGATTGCCTCACTAAAGCGGTAAATAACTTTGCATACGTTTGCATAATGAATACAAACCATGAAGATGCATATATTGACTTACCAACAGTGGAGTTGCACGAGTAAGCAACAGAATCTGACATGGAAACGTTTGGAAAGGGTATTAAGCATGAAATCAAAGATCGCATAAAACTTTTACGCGAGAATCTTAGAATTGAGCATCTCAATGATGAAGAGACAAATTCTCTTATGGAAATCTTGGAGGAATCCAATGCAATTGTGCAGCTTCCAGGGGATGTTCCAGGGATTACTGATCACTTAGAACACGAGATTCCCTTAAAACCAGGGACTGTGCCGGTCAACGTTCACCCTCATCGTTTGCCTCAATCACAAGAGGGAGAGGTTAATCGCCAGGTTACGGAGATGATAAAAAATGGAGTCGTTAGTCCCAGTAAAAGTCAATGGAATGCGCCATTACTCGTTGTAGCAAAGAAAATGGATGCTTCGGGGAAGGTTAAATTCCGAGTCATGCTGGACTTTCGACGATTGAATGAAGTTACACTGGGTGACTCATTTCCTTTGCCCAATATCTCTGATTTATTGGATCGATTGGGCAATGCAAAATACTTTTCAACTTTGGATCTAGCTTCGGGTTTCCATCAGATACCTGTGAAGGAGGAGGATAAATTCAAGATCGCATTTTCTACACCTTATGGGCATTACGAGTTCAATCGATTGCCATTTGGGGTAAAGGGCGGCCCAGCTACATTCCAGAGATTAATGAATTCTGTCTTGGCTGGAATTCAGGGTCTGCGGTGTTTTGTCTATCTCGACGACATCGTAATCTTTGGGTCTAGCTTGAAGGAACACAACAAAAGGCTTCGAGAGGTTCTGGTTCGTCTGAAAGATGCAAATTTGAGACTTCAACCAGACAAATTCAATTTTTTGAGGAAAGAGGTCGTATATCTGGGTCATATTATTACTGGAAATGAAATTAAGGCCGACCCAAGCAAAATTGAAGTAGTTGCAAATTTCCCTATTCCACAGAATGAAAAAGAAGTAATGTCATTCCTTGGTTTAGCTGGATATTATCGGAAGTTTGTCAAGGATTTCTCCAAAATTGCGAAACCTCTTACGAAGTTGCTGAAAAAAGACGTCTCTTGTACCTGGGGGGAACGAGAGCAACTAGCATTTGAAGAATTGAAGAAAATGTTGACCACAGCGCCAATTCTACAATATCCTAATTTTAAGAAACCATTTTTATTGACGACTGATGAGTCAAATAAAGCAGTGGGGGCTGTGCTCTCACAAGGGGAGATTGGCAAGGATTTACCAATCGCTTATGCCAGTAGAACTCTGAATAAAGCAGAGCAGAACTACAGCACAATAGAGAAAAAGCTATTAGGTGTTGTTTGGGGCGTGAAACACTTCAGACCTTACCTATACGGGAGAAAATTAACCGTAGTTATAGATCATAGACCTTTGAAGTGGATATTTAATGTCAAGGATCCAGGATCACGACTTATTCACTGGCGAATTCAATTAGAAGAGTATGAGTATGAGGTGGTGCACAAGCCTGGTAAACTCAATACAAATGCTGACGCGCTGAGTCGTATAAACATTGTAACTCGAGCGCAGGCAAGGAAAGAAACAGAGACAGTAGGACAGTCGGTCAATGGCAGTGGAGTCATTACACCCACTGATAACGAGGTAATGTCCATACTCGAGAAATATCACAACACACCGATGGCGGGCCATCCCGGCGTAAAACGTATGTACGCTAAATTACAGCAGAAATACTACTGGAAGGGGATGAAGTCCGACGTAGAGAAATTTGTGGCTACTTGCGAGGAATGTCAACTGATCAAGCTGAGAAAAGCTACAAAAGTGCCAATGGTCATCGGAGAAAGTCCAGACGAGGCATTTGAACAATGTGCTATGGACATAGTTGGACCATTGCCTATCACAGAGAGGGGGAATAAGTATATCCTCACATTTCAGGATGCGCTCACTAAGTTCAGCAGAGCAATTCCAATTCCAGACCAAGAAGCCAATACAATCGGTCGTGCATTTGCGGAAAAAATAATTTGTGATTTTGGTACGTCAAAAAGATTGCTCACAGATCAAGGACCAAACTTTGTGGGAGAAATTTTCAAAAATATCTGCAAGTTAATGAAAATTAAAAAAATCCAGACTACAGCGTATCATCCTCAAACGAATGGCATAGTTGAAAGATCTCATCGTACTCTTGCTGAGTATCTAAGAGGCTTCATCCGGAAGGATCAAACAGATTGGGATTCATGGTTGCCATACGCAATGTTCGCGTATAATACCACACCGCATTCAGCTACAAAAATGACTCCATTTGAATTGATGTTTGGAAGGCGAGCTGAATTACCGACAGCTGTCAAGCAACCACCACGCATGACGTATTGTTACGACGATTTCGCTCAGGAGTTGCGTGAAAGATTGCGAGCAGCTCACCAGGAGGCGAAGGAGAACCTCGACATAGTAAAGGAGAAGTCCAAAGTGCAATACGACAAAAATGCTGAGTCAATGGAGTTTGATGTAGGTGACAAGGGTACTATTGAAAAACGATGTTCTACATAGAGGTCGTTCAAAGAAGTTGACACAGCCATGGATTGGTCCATACGAGATTGTTGGGAAGAATTCTGACGTTAATTATACGATCAGATACGGCAAGAAACAAAGAACCCAGAGAGTCCATGTCAATCGGCTTCGACCATTTATAGAAGCATGACTGTATGGACCCCAGCCTCGGAAAATAAAATTCTTAATATACCTGAAATTTTCTTATGCGGAGGGTAAGGAAATCTTGGTGGAAATGCCATTATGGATTGTTTATTTGTCATTACAATTCTCGAGCTACATCGAACGTTTTATCAGAGAAACGGAAATGCCAATTCCATCCAAGGAAAAAATATTTTGGTATGCTGGAAATGTAGTTCTTGCAAATAATACACTTGGTCTCCTGGCGAATCAACCATTGAGGTATGTGACACGGCTGTGGAGTAGGGATTTCTCCAAACAGAAGCCGAAGGTTGAAAATATCCTCGATATCATCATATTTTACTGGGAGATCCCACAAGGCGTTTAGATCTGCCTTTTCCTTTTTTTCTCCATGTGGCAACCTGGAACGAGCAATTTGGAACAATTAAATAATAACAGAGAGTTAGTTCCAATGAAGTCTACAGCTCTAAGTGAAAATTTACGTTTGAATGTACTCACCAGAGACTTAAAAGTGAACGCGTTCACAGCATGTTTTAAGTATGGATGGGCATGAATTTTTACTCTTCCACTGCAACGAGATTTTACTCCACGGGAGTCTAAGCTACCCTTCGAGGTGCAATCACGACGAAGACGAATTCTGCTACTGGATGTCTTGAGATCCGGCAGCTCTGGACAAGTGCGATCCGAATGCTCCACACTGCAGCAAACCTTGCAACATGGTCAGCGAGGGCAGTTAGTGCATTCGATTTAGCAGCAAAATGGTCTCCAATATCACCACAATGCAAACAGGCAACTATACAGTTCTGGACCTCCGTAAAGTTAGCGGAGCAAAGTCTAAAAAGGTCACTTTTTTTTTACCAAAATTAAGTGTTTTTTATGTGTTTAATTAGTGCGGGGTTTAAAAAAATGGTACTCCAACCCTTCAGGGCTTTAAGGGTAAGACCATAATTATCAATGTTTTTTGGCAAACATCATATGCCATCATTATGTGTAGTTTACGTGCTCCAAGTTGAGCGAAAAAAAGGGGCGGGACAATATGTAGGGAGCCCTATAAGGAGAAATTCCTATTAAGGGTTGCAAAATCATAACCAATAGTAATTGCAAAATGGCCTATGCTATAATTATGTGCTTTTCACGTGCTCCAAAGTAAGGGTGCGGTGACGGGGACGGGAGCATTTTTCATAGGATTCTGTACTTAAATGCTTTAAGGGATGAAAAATCTAATTCAATATTAATCAAAAAATACTTAATGCTATAATTACGTGTTTTGAAGGTGCTTGAAAATCAGCACAATAAGATGAGGCCGTGGGGGAGGAGGGCTAGTGGGGGAAGGTTTTGAGTGCGCAATTGTACCAAGACCATTAGACAGAAATATTCACACTTTTCAACATTCATTTATCGTAGTGGAAAATATATGTTCTTTGGATCCGGCGCTAGGAAAAGTCGTGCCCCATCCATTGCCCGAATGTAACCTCAAAAGAGACCTGATAGACCTGAAATATTTCGAACATAACCTCAATTGGCTAAAAATATCACGTGTTTTCCGGTGACCTCGGAAAAATAATTCGTACTCAACATATAGTCATGTCATGAGAGGGTCAGGCACCACTATGACATACAGCCCTCGGACAAGTGCCGCCATCTTTTTTTTTTCACTCCATCTTGTCCAAGAAAATACGTGTTCTTTGGAGCCGACACTAGAAAAAGTCGTGCCCCAGCCATTGCCTGAAAGTAACCTCAAAAGAGACTCGATAGACCTGAAATATTTCGAACCTAACCTCAATTGACTAAAAATATCACGTGTTTTTCGGTGACCCCGGAAAAATAATTCGTACTCAACATATAGTCATGTCATGAGAGTGTCAGGCACCACTATGACTTACAGCCCTCAGACAAGAGCCGCCATCTTTTTTTTTTTCACTTCATCTTGTCCAAGAAAATACGTGTTCTTTGGAGCCGACACTAGAAAAAGTCGTACCCCAGCCATAGCCTGAACGTAACCTCAAAAGAGACCTGATAGATCTGAAATATTTTTAACATAACCTCAATTGGCTAAAAATATCACGTGTTTTCCGGTGACCTCGGAAAAATAATTCGTACTCAACATATAGTCACGATGAGAGTGTCAGGCACCATTATGACTTACGGCCCTCGGACAGGTACCGCCATCTTTTTTTTTTCTCACTCCATCGTGTCCAAAAAAATACGTGTCCTGGGTAGCCGGCACTAGAACAAGTTGTGCCCCATCCACTTTTCGAACGTTACCGCGAAAAAGACCTGATGGACCTGATTAAATCTGGGAAAAATACCCTACTTGCTGAACGTGAAAAAAATGAATAGTGTTTATCCGTCGGGAATAGATATTGAAAGAGCAAATAAATTCGACCTCTTCTGAAACACAAAATTCCATCAAAACCTTGGAACTCCCAAGAATTTAGTTTTTAAATGTCATAGGAATAGAATTTCAAAGAAAAAAGTGAGCCATCGTAGGACGCCTGTTAGATGAGCAACATCAAGGTTATATGACATTTGGGGGGGGGGGATGTGTAAGCGAGCGACACACAGACTGGAATGAGGAGCGCACATAGAGACGAGCATCACCTGCAAAGACGACGTCTACTTTTCTGAAGCCAGCGCAACGCGCCATTAGATGTTTCACATCAAAAATTTGAAAAAATATCTTTGGAAGGTGGTTTTATCCTGTGGCATACTTCTGACAAACCTCCGATTTTAGAAGTAAAATAAAAGATTTTTCCCATTACGAATTTATTTTGTTGGATCATCCATTCAAACCATCGGCGCGCGTCGCCGAATTGGCTTGAGGTCAGTGGTCCTAATGCTGAATGATTGGATGGACGGTAATACTTGAACCTCGAATTCCCTAGAGTCTAGTAAATAAGGATGCGGAAATCAAAGAACTATGAAATTTCAGGTCGTTTAAATAATAGGAAAGGGATAATGTCAGATTAACTCTTGATAGGAATAATATAAAATTTGGAAAAGAAAAAGATAAGAATATGTATTTGTTAAGGATGATATAAACTTTAGTTTTTCGAAAAACTAATATTACTTTAAATCAGAAGAATATAATGACTTGTTGGATAATTTCCCGGGATAGGCAAAAATAAGTTGGAGTAATTCCAATATGGATGAAATTTTGGATTTGTCAATTCTTGGAAAGGCTCTTGATCAGAATGAGTAAAAATAAGTAATCAGTAATACCCGATAAATAGAAAAATCAGGGATAGGAAATACCAGAATGATTAAATATGGGAATGTCGAAAGTTTAGAATAGCCTTTAGGTTGAACGCCATTTTCTCCGTTTGACCATTTCCCAGTTCACCCATTTCCCAGTTGCGTTTAATTGACCGATAACCCATCGACGGGGCTTACCATCATCTAAAATATTTTTCTACCTTACCGATAATGTATCGCTTTCGCCAGTTGTAGTATACATGACCGTGCCCGTCTTGTGGCGCCTATAGAGCGGCGTTTTAATGAATTATTGAAGAGAAAAGATTGTTTCTAAAGTCATGATGGATAAAGAGAAAAAAATATTCTTTTTAGCAGAGCGGGGGGGTTTCTTCTCGACTAGAGCGGTTGTACACATTCCGGTTTGTACACATTCTAGGGACAAACTGCAGCGCCCCAACGTACACAAATAAAGTTTACACATTTTTTTTTGGACACAAGTACAAATCTACACATCAAATTTTGTCGGTCAAACAGTGTTGATAAAGCAGAAATAAGAATATTTTTATCAGTTGTCGGGCGTGATTTTTAGTACTAACTCAATGTGAGAGATGACAGTATTGATGCCATAATGCTAGCATTATGCGATTTAGAATTCTGGACCAGTGGTTGCCATCCAAAAAGAATGAAAGATATCGACGGGACAGTAGGATGCTTAACTCCAGGTGGATAGAAGGCTAATAATAATGAAATGTACATTTTTTGTGTACTGTAGCGAAATCCTTAAGATGATAAACAATCCTTATCAGTTATTGAATAACACGTGTCTATTAATTTTCGTTTTTTCAACAAGTCCCAGAAATATATAATTGTAAAAATTTTCAATTTGCATAATCGATATAATTCTAAACACTTCCTTTCCCTCTCTCTCTATTTTTTTCTTTCTCAGTCACCAATTCCGATTATTATTGGCTGAATGAAGTCGCGCTAGCTTCATTTACTATAAAACCATGGGGTGGCAGGAAGGGAGAGGTGGTGGGAGAGGAATTTTCCCCCTCTTTTTTACCACATCAATTTTTTTTGCAAGGCATCTGCTTAGTGATAATTGTTATCGAATACATCATTGAGAAACTCCTCATATTTTTTTTATCACTCTCTACACAGATGTAAAAACTTATTCCCCATGAACTTCAATCAATTAATTCATAAATTTTTGATAAATTAATAAACGAATCATTAATATTGATATGAAAAATTCAATTGATGATTAAGTATGGGATTATAATCCTGTAAACCCTCGTGGAAATCGGGTCGTCAGATTCTGACAAATTATGGCATAAAATGGCAAATTCTGACAAATTATATCGAAAAAATTCGTAGAAATTATGTCAGAATTTGTTATAATTTGTCAGAATCCGTCATTTTCTGTCAAAATCTGACTAATTCGGTCAGAAATTGACAAAATATGATCGGAATTTGGGACGGTTTGGTCAGATAATGTCATAATTTCTCATCAAAAATATGACAAAATCTGACAAATTCTGACAGATTCTGTAATAATATGACATAATATATTAACTATTCTCCAGGTTTGGGTTATCATCTGATGGCATTTTATCACATTATATGTCAGAATATATTATAATCCGACATAATCTGACAAATTTTGAAGAATGATGTCATTCATTGATACATTCGCATATAAAATGGCGGCCGCAAATGACCGAATTTGTCATTCATTCTCATTTTATCATAAATACGTTTAAATTATGACAGATTTTGTCATATTCTGCTCCTTGTCCTGTAAAAAATGTCGTTATTTGACAAATTCTCACATTTTTTAGCATTTGTTGTCGGTTAAATCTTGTCATAACCGTTCAGATTATGACAAATCTTGACACTTTAGGCGATTTGTTGTCGGTCGAATTTTGTCATAATCGGTGAAATTATGACACTTCCCAACACTTTCTAGCTGGAATATTTCCTGACAGCTGAAATGGTAGTGAAAGGATAATGTGCAGTAGAATATTTGGCAACACTTTTATTTTTTATACTGTGCTATGCACTTGTTTTGCTTATAATAGAAACTGTAAACTTAACCAGATTGCATTTCAAATGATCTAATCTGCCCTTCAAAAAACTATCTGATTTTGGAAATCATCTCGGTTTTTCACATTTTATACCTCACTTCATTGTCCTAGTTCACCCTCCTTACGTCTTTTCTGCCTCTTTCGTGCTCCGTCAGTGACTCGATTCAAGTACGTATTGAGGTTGTTCTCCTCCATCAGTTTTCTGTCGTCAGAAAATTTCCCGCCCAACCATTTTGAGTAACATTTGAAGACAGCGCCCTTCCTTGTTGGAGAAAACAGGCATCGTTCAACACCTTTGGTCTCCCTTGTTGTAGCTACAGCAAGATAATCATCGTCCCAAATGGCCTTTGCAATTGTGCTGACGAAAGCCGAGGGAACAGTACACTTGAAGACCTCATCATAAGACATTTGTTTAATCCAAATGTTATAACCCAGATGAGATAAAGCACTTTTTGTCTGTCCAACTGGAATAGCACCTATGTCCTCCTCTGCTCCTGGAATCAGAGAAATACATTAGAAACATGAAAGCTCAATCGAATTGAATCGAAAAATTTCTCCGATTATTTCAATAATTGGGGGTTTCTCTTCTCTATTCGCTGCTCTAATTTCCAATCTCACTGAATTCTTATTTTTTCCTTACTTCCCACGAATTATTAATGATAATACTTCACGGCCAGACCTCAAACACTTTTCCAATGAATTAACCCATTGACTTCCCAAAGTCACGAATCCTCTCGGTGTCAGGATACTGGGGGGTCTGTCAGCGTGTTAGTGCGCCATAAGGAACGCACGGTGGCGCATACATACTATTAAAAAATTACGAGAAGTGGGGAATCGTGTAGTAAGCCAATGGGTTAATAAATATTTGGTCAACCATGTTATCATCAAAACCATAATATTTTAGGAATTTTTCGAATTTTTCGATAGTGAAATGTGAAGAAACAATTACTGACTCAAGATGTCAGATAATAAATCCTTTATTATAAAGTTGATTGACAATGAATCATTGTCTTGATTGTTGACTTTTTATTCGTCTTCCTATTGGTCGATGGATCTAATCAACAGTTTCCTTGACTACAACGATGTTATTCATGAGAAGTTAGCAGCGCGCGTTAGCGCGCCTGTTTGTCTAGTCATTCCATAATTGCGATAATAAACCCTCAACTTTGTACAATTTGTTCGTTCAATGGAGAGATTTTCTGAAGTACCGGAGGAACATAAAACCCTGAAGATCTCAGTGAAATCCCCATAGCGAAGCGAATGAGTCTCTATTAATTCTAAGTTATACATTATTAACATCCCCTTGCGCAGCGAATTCACCAGTTGACCAAGCGAATACAAACTTTCCAGAAAAAATTCTAGAGGAGACTCTGGAATATTTCCATTGCTCGCTGCATAATCGCATCGGTGCAATATCCCTCCATGAGGTATTTAAGAGCCTTTGGAGGCATAGGAATGTCTTTTCCTTCAGCTTAGAGAGATTAAATACCGAAGCAGTCAAATCAGCAGTTTTACCAGCCACATTCAATAATAAAACACAAGTTTCATCTGCAGGAGGGATTTTTAATTAATAGAAAAAATGTCTTGGGTCTATTTGCTGATTAATCTACTAGTGTAAATGTTGTGAATGAAACAAAGTTCAAGTGTGGAGAGAGAGAGAAGCAAGAGAACTATTGGGTAAGTCAGGAATATTGAATTTTCGAGTTCAATCAAAACAACATTCAATTGAAATACGAAATTCATTCATTTTTCATTTCGAATATATTATCAGATTATTGTACCTTTGGGGCATGCTTGGTGTCGTTTATCCAACTCCCTATAAGCCTTCTTGAGTTGTTTCAACTGGTCCTCCAGTTCTTCCACTCGATTTTGCAATTGTAGCACTACTTCGTTGTTTTCTGCACCACTACTACCTCTCTGTAGACATCTTGGTGGTGAAGGATGGGGTGATGATTGCACCGATTGTATAGCTATCAGAATATGAACAAAAAATGCATGGATTATATGAGTATAAACGGTAATCTCAGGAGAACAATAGTAAAATGATGTGAACAGTGGACGTGTAAGTGTTATTATAGCTCCCTCTGCATTCGGCAGCGTGTTTATAATTACCTTCTGGATTATCGCGGGTGTCTCTGAAGGACTGTGAGTGATTGAACGGTTGTGTAGGGGAGAATTGCAAAGAGGGCCAAAAATTATTCAAAAACAAAACAACAATATGGTTGAAGGGTACATTAATTTTACTTCACAACCGTTTAGTTTCTGGGAAATACCTAAGAATCTCGGAGTAATTATAAAGAAGTAATACGTCCAATTATCTCAGTCGCTGCTTGTCCACGAAAATTCAATGGGGATTTATACTCATCAATTAGACTTCAATAATAATAACAATAGTGAAATTAAAAACGAATATGAACAAAATAGGAGAGAGCAATAAGTTCGATGCATTTTGAAATCAGTTAGTTCAGACCATCTTTTAAGGCTTGCAAATGATACAATTTTAAACTTACATTCATCTTCTGATGAAATTTCTTGAAGTTGGTTCCCCATATTATTTTTGCCTCTCTTTATCGTCTTCTCTTTGTCTTTCTTCCTATTATTCTCTTCCTCTTCGTCGCTGCTATCTTCATCAATTTGATATCCCTCTTTCTTTTTACCTTTTACTTTATTTGTATTCTTGTCTTTTTCTTGTTTCTCTTTTTTCCCTTTTTCTTTGCCTTTGTCTCCGTTTTCCTCTTCCTCCTCATCTTCCTCTTCATCTCCCTCTTCATCCACCAGATCAACCTCGAGATCATAGTTTTTGTCCCTTTTTGGTGTCTCTCTTCCCTTCTCTATTCTCTTTTTCTCTTTCTTTCCCTTGCCTTCTCCTTTATCTAATGGTAGCATTGATTTCAGTGACTTCACATTAACGCCCGCATGGAGGGAATTTTTCTGAGCTTGTCGATTTTACGCCCTCCGACTTCACGGTGGAAGTGAGAAGCTTTATTACATTCTCCGCTGTGTCGGTAAATACGGAAATGGCAGAAAAGCAGGGCCGAAGATATGAGTCCAAAAATGTGGGATGACTCCCCCAATATTTTTTCCCATAAAATTTCGCAAGCCCTTGAATATTATTACAAGAGATAGCATAATAAATTTATTTCTAAATAATGAAATGTATTGATTTTTTAGCGATATGGTTGAGGAATTTATCAACTGATAAATTTCTAAACCAATTATTGGATCATTATTGGGTAATTATATATATATTTATCATTTAAACATGACATTATTTAAATAAACAAATAAATAAATATTATTTGTCTGGGGGCTTATTCTGGTTCGTATAAATTGATAAATAAATGAATAAATCTTGATTTTGCCAGTCTTCAGACTGGTAAAAATGACATTTATTCATTTATTTATCCATTTATACAAACCAGACTAGGTCCCCAGCAAACAGGGGGGGGGGGGAAGGGGAATTTCGAGGGCAATAAATAAAGAAAAATTACCTGAATAAATGAATAAATAAATGTTGTTTGCAAAAATTACGCAAATTATTTGAGTAATATTATTTTTTATTTGAAAAGGGGAGGGGCGAAGAAGGATTTCAAGGGCAAACAAGATGGCGTAGTTGGTCGCTCGTTGATGCATACTTCATTAGCATTATTATTTTTATTATTATTAAATAATTAGTCCGATTCGCATCATCATCATACTAATGAGTAATAAGCAATTTAGTTCTATAATTATTATTTTACTTCAATAATAATAATAATAATAGTGATAATAATAATAATGATGATGATAATAATCATAGTAGTGATCATGATAATAATACTTCATTAGCATTATTATTTTTATTATGATTAAATGATTATTATTATTATTATTGTTATTTTCATTATAATCATAACAATTCTGAAATTTGGCAATTTCATGCGGATTTTCTCATAAAAGCCCTCATGTGTGAGCTAAAAAGCATTTTCATGAAATCGAGGCTGTATCGCATGTGCCGAACTCTCAACTACCGTACCGTCAGTACTTAGCAAGAACTACCCGCCTATTCACCATCAAAATAAATTTTGATAATTTTACGTTTTTATTATCCATTGGTTGGAAGAGTTTTTGTTTTTTGATAGGTTACACGGAAGTTGGCACAATGAACATTATTTCTGACGATTCACTCATCGAGATAATCAAATATCTGAGACACAAGGATCTCTTGAAGGTTGAACAAGGTTAGGTTTATTATTTATCATATTATCGTCGTAGAGTGGAATGGGCGCAAGTGCCAAAAATCCCCTTTTTAAAGTGAAAGGGGCGTATATTCAAAATAGATATTTTTCGGCCTTTCAACGAATTTCTAATCGGAAATCCGTTGAAAAAAAGTTCTAACAAACAGGCGTAACGACCAGTTCCTCTCATAAAAAAAGCGTTGTAACGTTTTTTGTCACCTTTTTAAGGCCACATAACTAAGCTAATATATATCTGAACATATACTATATATATATATATATATACAATATATATAATATAATATATGTATAATATAATATATGTATATATTATATATAATATATATTAATAATATATAATATATATGAATTATACAATCTATATATATTACATATATAATATAATATGTATATATTATATATTATATATATTTATCTAATATATTTATTAATTAAACATAATGAGTAATTTCAGGAGAAAATCTCAAAAAACATTTTTTGTTGGAAATTGTAAACAGATGACAAAAAACGTCTTTTGACATTTCCCTGTTTGTGAACTGCTGTTGATACGCTCCATACGGTAAGGGCTGAAGCACGCGTAGCGCGCCAGGTATGCTACAAAATAAATTTTGGGGGAAAGGGGGAGGGGTAGTCAATATACTGTCCACATGCATTTTACAATGACGCGATTTGAAGTGAAAAAAAAAATATTTTTGTAAATAATTCCACTGAGTGGATTTTGGAAAGGGGGTTGAAACGACCCGCATGATGCGGGGGGGATGAAATAAATTTTTGTGGGGAGGGGGAGGGGTGGCCAATATACTGTGCCAATGAGTTTTGCAATGACGCAATTTGAAGTGAGAAAAAAAAATATTTTTGTAAATAATTCCACTGAGTTGACTTTGGAAAGGGGGTTGAAACCACCCGCACGATGCGGGGGGGATGAAATAAATTTTTTTGGGAAGGGCGAGGGGTGGTCAATATACTGTGTCAATGGGTTTTGCAATGACGCAATTTGGAGTGAGAAAAAAAAATATTTTTGTAAATAATTCCACTGAGTTGATTTTGCAAAGGGCGTTGAAACCGGCCGCATGATGCGGGAGGGATCCTCTCATAAAAAAAGCATTGTAACGGTTTTTGTCACCATTATATATGTGTACATATACAATTCATATGGGTATACATATACATATATCGTCGGTCTAAAATTAATGGGGCGTAAGTGCCAGAAAACAGCGTTTCCAAAGTGAAAGGGGCGTATGTTCCAAAATGATGATTTTTATGTTTTTTATCCAATTTTTGAACAAAAACCTTTCAAAAAAATATCTCTGATAAACAGGCGTAATTACCAGTTTTTAATGGGACAGGGACGTATCTCCACACTTACGCTTCTTTTATTTTAATCAATAAAACACACTTACGCCCCTTCAGTGTTATATATTGGACTTACGCCCATTCGGCATTTTGAAACGAAGTTGACAAAAAAATCTCCTATGGAGGTAGAAAACTCCAATTTCGAAGAAAAAAAAACATACGCCCCTTTAGTTAAAAAAAAAATAAACCGAAAAATAATGGCACTTACGCCCTTTTAATTTTAGACTGACGATATATATATATATATATAAAATATAATATATGTATATACTATATATTATATATATTTATCTAATCTGTTTATGAATTAACCATAATGAGTGATTTCAGGAGAAAATCTCAAAAAACTTTTTTTGTCGAAAATTTTGAACAGATGACAAAAAACGTCTTTTGAAATTTTCCTGTTTGTAAACTGCTGTTGATACGTTCCATACGTTGAGGGCTGAGGCGCGCGTAGCACGCCAGGTACGCTAGTTATAATAAGAAAGGGGCGTATCTCCACACTTACGCCCCTTCAAGTAAAGAAAAATAACACTTACGCCTCTTTCACATTACATGTGATGCTTATCATAGGATGAAAGGGGCGTATGTGCTGGAGATACGTCCCTTTGTTATTAACTTTGTGGAATTACGCCCGTTTGTTACTACAGAAATTGATCAACTAAAATCATTCCTAAGAGAGGTAGGACATCTAATTTTGAGGATAAAAAAAACATATGCCCCTTTGTTATTACAAAAAAAAAACAAAGAATTTTGGCACTTACGCCCCTTCCACTCTATGGCGACGATATCATACTTTTGATAATTTGAAATGTGTGTTTTTTCGGTAACAGGTCTAAATAACACAGGTTATCTCAACACAGGACAACTCAACACAAAAACTCAACACATACAATCTCAACACACACAATCTCAACACAGGGACAATTCAACACAAATTTCATTTATTTCTCAATATATATTTTAATGAAACAATTCACATCATATTTCTTCTTTTTATTCACAAATTTCGATTGTTTCTCAATGTATACGTTTCGAGGGGCCGCCGGGGTGGGGGGGGGGGGGGGGAGGTGACAGGGCATATAGGTTTGTGGTAAGGTAAATTACGTACACATTTGAGCACACGAACATATAACACGAAAGGGGCGTAAATGCGTTTTATTGATTAAAATGTTTAATTGAAATGTATATTGAGAAATAAATGAAATTTGTGTTGAATTGTCCCTGTGTTTAGATTTTTTGTGTTGAGATTGTATGTGTTGAGTTGTCCTGTGTTGAGATAACCTGTGTTATTTTAGACATGTAATCGTTTTTTTGCATATTCTAGAACATTTTCGAGTATTCGAGAAGATTCTCTAAGGTTCAAGAAAGTTTTCGAGGATTCTAGGAGGTTCATGTAGTAAACTATTTCTTCACAGTATAATAATGTTTGTTCGCTGGAGTCTAAGACCTTGTCAGAGACTCTAGAGAGCTCTATGAACTTCCAGACGGTTCTCGAAAATTATAGAAATTTCTCAGTGATTGTAGAAAGTTCTAGAGACTTGTAGAATGTTCGAGAGCTTTTTGAAGTCTTCTCAAAGATTCTAGAGAGCTGTAGAAACTTGTAGAAGGTTCTCGCAAAATCCTACACATTTCTCAGTGATTTTAGGAAATCCGAGAGACTTCTAGAAGGTTCTACAACTTTCTACAATCTTCGAGAATTTTCTAGACAGTTTGAGAAATTTCTAGAAGGCTCTTTTGAAAATTCTGCAAAGTTCTCGGAGATTGAAGAAAGTTTTGAAAATTTGCTAAAAGATTCTCGATAATTCTAGGAGGATCTCGAAGATTCTACAAAGTTTTAGAAACTTCTAGAAGGTTCTCCAAGATTCTAGAAAATTCTACAATCTTGTAGAATTCTCAAATTCCAAAAAATATATGGGTGTTTCTATGGAAATGGCGATTATTACATTATTACTCTTTCCACCATAATTACAAGACAATACGTGCAGCTAAGGGAGCAAGTCAGTGCTGTATATGAATAGGTATTTTGCCAAACATTCTTGAAGAGAAAGAATCTTTTTAGGCAAGTGCTCCAACAGTCGGTGCCGTGGGAAGAAATTGTATTCATGTCAGTACCGTAGATGGAAAAAATCATTTTTCTCGCCATTTGCTCCACTATATCACTAACTATGCTTGGCACCAACATATGAAACATTCTGTCTTTACATATTTCTCATTAATTTAATGAATTCTGATGATTTTCTGCCACCGTTCTGAAGAAAATTCTGAATAAGTACTGTCAATGTCAGTACCGTACCATTTCTAAAATGTGCCCTAGAAGCCATGCTCAATGACACAGGTACTTCAACATTGGCACTCAAGTAAGGCACACCAATATGTTCTTACTGACTACAATCAATGCATCGAAGATTGTTCGATTGGAGCTAAAGAAGCACATCGCAATCGCTACGGTACTAACATAAATATCACTATTTCCGTAGAAACACCCATATTCTCATATTCCAAATTCGAGGAAACGTACCTGCCGTGAGGCGGTTAAAACCACCAGTATATCTAATTTTGAAACAAAAAACCTTATAAGGTAATAACTATTTCATATGATTATTATAGTTTCCGAGCATTGGAAAAAAGTTGCTGCATATGCGTGGTGTGACGTGAAGGAGTTTCCAAAGCACGTGAAAATCCGTTCATCTACAAAGAAGCAACTGGCAAGAATCTTGGAGTTGGTTTCCCCGTATCTTTCGTCCCTTTACCTCGAAAGCTGTGACAACCATTTATTGGCTAAGGCTGCGACTGGTTTTCAGCAGTTGGAGAAATTCACATTCCAGTTCTGTGTTGAGAATGTCATGCAAACAGCCCAGTTATGCCGGTTTCTGAATGAAATCATCCTCAACACACCAACGTTGAACACTTTGGAGATACGTGGTATGCCTCGGGATTTCCGATGGAATTGTTTGCATAACGTACCAGAAGTACTGCAACACCTCATCTTAGGTTCTAGAAACAGGTCAAGCTGTTCATTTGTAAGCATAATAATGAGATACTAATTTATCATTCATACTTTGCATAATTTGAGATGTACGTTTCTTCGGAACATCATGGAAGGTTCTAGAATATTCTCCAATATTGTAGAAGGTTTTTGAAGATTTCATAAAGTTGTTGAAACTGCTTGAAGGTTCTCGAAAATTTTAGGAAAGTCTCACAGATTCTAGAAAGTTTTAGAGACTTGCAGAAGACTCTTGGACTTTCCGTAATCTCCGAGAACTTTCTAGAAAGCTCGAGATATTTCTAGAAGGCTCTCGAAACTTCTAGAAAGCTCTCAGAGATTCTAGTAAGTCCTAGAGACTTCTAGATGCTTCTCGAAAATTGTAGAAACTTCTAGGAAGTTTTCGAAAATTATAGAGAATTCTCAGAGATTCTAGAAAGTTCTAGAAAGTTTTGAATCTTTCTGGAATCTCCGAGAACTTTCTAGAACGTTTTCGAAAGTTTCAGAAACTCTTCAGAAGTTCTAGAAACTTCTACAACATTCTAGAACGTCCTCGGAGATTCCAGAACGTTCTACAAACTTCTAGAAGGCTTTCTAAAATTCTAGAGAGTTCTCAGAGATTCTACAGAGTTCCAGAAACTTCTAGAAGGTTCTCGCCAATTCTAGAAAGTTTGAAGAGATCCTAGAAAGTTCCAGAGACTTCAAGAAGGTTATGGAATTTTCTAGAATCTCCGAGAACTTTCTACGAAGTTCAAGAAAGTTCTTAAAGATTCTAGAATATTCCAGAAACTTCTAGGAGGTTGTGGAAACTTCTAGAATTCTTGAAATAGATATAAATATATTGTGAGAATAAATCACGGATATCGAGTGGACGTGTGGAAAAATGAGATCTGAGTAGTGTTAAGTACTATTTTCCCTCACCACACACGCGGACTAGCTATATGAATTTAGATAATAACCCGGTAATGACTCGCGTAATCGTAATCCAAGTTCCGGAGAGGACAGCGAGGACGTCAAATCCAGGTGCAGGAATATCCCGTGAGGATAAGCCAACAGCCACGTTACTTACGAATTGATATCCAATGATAATTAGATCTCTGAGGATAAACTAGACCCCCGTAAATACGGCCTTGGTCTGAAGAGAGTACACTCTAGAACAACCCCTCTCTGGAGTCCAAAAAGGAGAGACGGAGTGAACGAAAGAGGAAAAGATTGAAAGCCCGCGTAAGCGACGCACTGAGATGGAGGTGATACAGCGAACAGCAGGTCAGCTGACACGGGTTGACCGGGAGCTGGCGCCATCTCACCCGCCAAAGTGGCCGGAGTGACGACGTTTTTCATAATGGCCGACACTCCGTTCTCATCTATTCAGGCATACACGTGCACAAATATTCATTGTCGTTGTTTTTTATAAGATTTGTGTGTTAATTGAATATTTTTGGTGACACGGGCTGTGCTATTGGTGAGAGGAAATTCTGAGCGATATTCTGAAAAGAGCAAAGTGAATCAATACCTGAGAAACATTGAAATATATCTAATAAACACCTCCGGACATTCCACAAGTGGTCACCGGCTACCGGCTCTGGTGAATTCAGTGACAACGTGAGTTGGCATTGATTGTTTATTCATTGTTGCTGATGTGATTGCGGTTACGGATGGTCGTCACCGGGAGTACAGATCTTGCTGAGGGATTAAACTCGTTTTTTGCCGAATAAACTCGCAGTTTTCATAGATAAACTCCGGGGTAATTCGTGTGCCCATAGCACGCGTTGGTCGCGTGGCCACGGGGCCGCCATCTTATTGCGCAGTTGGTTTAGAGAGATATTGAATAGAAATTATTGGATATTTTACAGTCGGTGTGAGTGGGAGTCGGGAAAGTAATCAATATATTTAGTTTTAAGGGGATAATTATCGTTATTAATTGGGGTAATTCAGGCTGAGATTAAATAGTTGCGCATTTCCAAAAACCCCGTTATTTCCGAGTTAAAGAGGGGAAAAAGAGAGTGGGAAAGAGGGACTCAGAGTCCTCCAGGAGAGAGAGAGAGAGAAATTCGATTAGTAGATCCGCGTAAAGAGGCAATTGTAGCCCACAGGTGTCCCACGTGGACACTTGCTCGTTGCACTTCCCCCTTCGGTGGGGGAAAATAGGCGTAGGGAACCTGCAGCCGCTTGAGGCACCTCTCTCTCGAGCGAAGACTCCTCGCACCGTCTTTCTCATTCGGACATCCGGACATACTCTTGAAGTGTATAGAGTCAGTCATCCCGGCCATCCCGGAGAGATCGATGTAAAATAATGATATTTATGAATGGGGAGGGTTGCTGAGGGGATGAGTCCCTGTCTGGATGTCCTCTGGAGTTATTAGTACCAGGAGAAAAGGGGAATAATAAGTATTATTATCATTTAATCCGAATTACAAAGCCATCGAATAGTGTAAGCTGATCAGCCGGGTCTTCAAATTAAGTTTATTTTGATTTTATTTGATTTTCATTTATTATTATGGTTTTGCATTGAAACTACGGTAGAGAGCCCAAATACCTGAGGCAATTTAATTTTGTATTTTTCATTTCTTTCTTTGCAATCCTCAAATAATAAACCGAGCCACTATCTCTGAATTCTTGTACTTTTCTCTCTGCTGAGCTCAACCTATCCTTCTTTTCTGAAATATTACATTAAAATTATTGGTTATCGCGGGCTCCAGCAACAACAAAGTGGTACGCTGGGGCATTGCACCCGCGTCCTCCGGACTGGACTGGTGGAGAGGACACAATCGGGCAGCAGTTCCACACGGGTCGGACTTGGCTTCCCATAGCCGCTCAGTACATTATTCCTACCCTTTCTCCCGAGCTTCCCACATCCGCGCCCATCCATTACCGAGCCGTATCCTCTCCTTCCTCATTCCCTAGTCCACTACCCCATTCTCTGAGGCACGGGAGGGATAAATCCCGTACCTCCTTGCAAAATACCCACACTCCTCACAATATAATCATCCTGGTAAGCACCCGGGAACGAAGAGGGAAAGTGCTCGCCGCAAGGCGGGTAGACTCGCCAGTGACGAATAATTCTACAAAAAATTTCTAGGATTTCTCAAAAGTCCCTGCATTGAAGTCTTTGAAGATGGACTTTTGTTTTGGCGACAGTCTTCAGATGATAGGGCTTGAAAATCTGACGCAGTTGGAATGCTTGGAAGTTATCGACATTGTAACTCCTCCTGATTTTTGGCAAAGAGTGGCGACATTGAAGAACCTGAAAATCTTAAGATTGCTACAATTGACAGAAGTTACAAATTCTAATTTGAATATTGTTCTGGGAAGCTGTTTGAATCTCGAGGAGTTGAGAATTGAAGGTAAAAATACACATTCCCTGATGCTATTTGCCTTGTGATTTGGATATTGTGGTCGATTGTCTTATCCAAAACTTTGTAATAGGGGTATTTCATAACAATTTTCTGTTGTCTAGTCGATAATTTAGGTCGAGCTATGTGAAAACCTTAAGTAGCATTTTTTATAACGCTGCTATCATAATTACAATAATTGATGAAATATGATAATTTCAAATAGCTCATATCATCTTCAATGATGTCACACTTCTAGACTCTCATAAACTCTCCACAGTTCGGTAGGTGTGACGTCATTATCTCTTCTCTAATCGTCATTGTCAACAATTGTTATTCAATACAAAAGGAACGATGAACCCAGATAATAGGGAACATTATTATATCGGAGAATAATCCCAGAAACAATCACCTCAGCACGCCAAAGTCCACCTTCAGTGTTACGCAAAATTAATTCCTGTTTTCGATTCTTCCAGGATTTGACGGTGCAATCGATAGCACAGTCGTTGACAGAATGCTGAACCTGAAGCAATTGAAAGGATTGTTTTTCCAGCAGGTTCGATTTACCGAGGATTGTGCGATGGAACGGTTGTCAACCTTGGAGAAATTCTCAGCAAGCCTCTTTTGCAACTTTCCAATTAATGATTGCATTGCTATGGTCAAAAATTGTATGAATTTGGTACAACTCTTTGCATCGACTGCTCTCCGCGACAAACAGTTCATCCTCACAGTGTATGACATTCTCAAAGCTCGTCAACCCCGCCCACAAGAGCCTTTGACAATTTACATCGATCCCAGTTATGAATCATGGCGAGACGCGCAGAACTTCGATATATATATCTTGATTGTAGAACTGAACGAGTAACAAATGACCATACCTGAAAGTGACCTGCCACCACATTATAATCCCCATGAATCTTGCAGTTTTATTTTTCCCATAAAAATAAACGTTTTTCGTAAAACTCTGTGTTTTATTTGTATGTCTCTTGAGTCATGTGCAATGAAGTGATATGTAAAGACCGCAACTTTCTCCAACCTTGGAGATTCTTCTAGACTTTTCAAGAACTTTCTAGCATCTCGGAGAACTTTGTAGAATTTTCGAGAACCTTCTACAAGTTTCTAGAGCTGTTCACGATCTCTGAGAACTTTCCAGAAAATTGTAGAACATTATACAAGTTTGTTGAACTTTCTACAATCTCCGAGAACTTCCTATAATTGCCGAGAACCTTCCAGAATTTTCTAGAGCTTTTCACAATCTCTGAAAACTCTCCAGAAAATTGTACAACATTCTACAAGTTTCTAGAACCTTCTAGATTTTTCTGAAATCGTCGAGAATTTCCTAGAATCTTTGAGAACTTTCTTGAACTCTCAATAATCTTCTCGAATATTCGAAAATGTTCTAGAATATTCGACAGTATTCTACGACCTTTTATGATTTTATCGATAACACCTCATAACAAGGTTTATTGCGGTGGAAAATACAGCTGCCATTTAAAAGAAGGAGTCTGTGCTTGCAGCTTGTAAGCTCAAAACTTTCATGGCTAACATTTTGCCATTATTTGACCACCTTAGGGGATTTTTCGGTGCAATTTTTCCAGTGGGACACTCTGTGTACAAAGATATTTATAGTGGATTGATTTCTCGACATTTACTAACGAAATTTGTATCATAGATAGCTCAAATGATTACCTATTATATGAACACAGACTTATGTTTATCAACCTCCTTTGTTCTGAGATAGGGTTTTTTTCTTTTAACCCGTCGGTAAAGGCTATTTCATCTTTTTTTTTTCAACCACTCGAGATTTTCTAATGAAAAAAAAAAAAAGTGCGCTCAGGCTACACAGCATAAGTGAAACTTCTCAAAAGATCCTCGCACATTGCCAACTAGATCGATAAAACAGGATCGCGTCGGATAGAAAATACAGGGTCGTTACGGTTGAGCAACGTTCGTGATGCGCTTAGGCATTTCACTCCCAATAGCAGGCAAAAATGTCTGATGAAAGAAAAGGAATAGGAGAGAGAGAGAAGGATTATCCGTCTTGTTAATTGCGTCACTTTCGTCCTCATTTTCGTGAAGATTTATCATTTTACTACCCCCGCTAAAAAAGATTCACTTCAAAAACGAAGTGTACAACTAGTGTCAAGCAATTCAACAAACAAAAATCGATGAACCTCCTCATACCCGATAAATCATTTCACAGTCGTGTTTTTTGCCTCAGTGCGCGGGACAAGTGAATGCAGCACACTTGACACGGCAACGACGCAGCTACCGGATCTATCGAAGAGAGAGACAGACTACGTATGAAAGAAAATAAGCATGGTTGCCACGATTAACACCATTCAGCCTTAGCTGTATGCGCACGCTGTATGTGCGTGAGACGCATCGAACTGTACTCCGGTAAGAATTTTCGGTCTAACCTGGGCGCTCTGTTCAGCGGGATACCTGCGCTCAAGGTCACAAATTTTAACACTGACTCTGTCAAAGCAACAACCTTAACTATATGGCCCAAAAAAAATATAAGAGTATTGCTTTATCAACAATATTCACCCAAATTTGGTGAACGATTCGAAGGAGGGGAGGCGGCTGACTGAAATGAGTTACGACAAACAATTGAAATAGGATGTGTTGACTATTACAATCTAAAAGAAGGAATAACTATATAACTAATGACATCAGGCGATTGGGAGGTTCAAGCTCTAATCAGCAGTTTTATGGTTGTGGAGTTTGCGACATTTATAATTAACCCCTCACGTACGGGGCCCTTTTGTCACCAGGCATAGCGTGCATTGAATACGACCCAAATTTGATGACTTCTAATTGATAAAAAATTTACAAACAAATGTGAAATCGAAGCTACGGTTTTCCTCTTTTTGATGATGTCTGGAAGGTTAAGATGGCATTTATGGTTTTGAAAATAATTGATTTTGAGAGGAACTTTTCATTTTCTGATGGGTCGATGCAATGCATTGACCCTGTACTTGAGGAGTTAATGAGGGTCAATGTATATATATGTAGGTTTCATCAGTTAATATCTGTTTATTTGCTCATTAGTGGTACAAGTTTCATTTACACTTCAATCTTCAGCCCCATTAACAACCCGCGCACGTCGCCGAGCAGTCATCTTGTCGGAGGCATATATGAGGTGTGGCTTCGAATACTCAGTCACTCCTACTAGCATATCATTAGCGGAGAGCTACCGGGCTGAAATTTCAACAGGAGCAACCTCTAATCCGGTGTAATCACTGCAGATGATCTGAAAAATAAAGTAGATCGAAAAAATAACACAATATCAAAAAGCTCCAAACCGATACTGCAAATAGGAATTGTCACTTTAGGAAGCAAGGAGGGAATTAGCTGATGAACACACTGTAGTATAGCCAAGTGAGTTGGTTCTGAGCGATTTGGTTTCATTTTGGATACCCTCCTTTGTCATTTCCATTGTCAGCATTTCAACATGCGATTACCTTGAATCGTTTTCTTATTGTCTCACTTGGATTTTATCGGTTCGATCTGAATAACTTTGAATGAGAAATAATACTAATGAGGCTCTAATTTATCATGATGGTCATGCTCATCTATTATTACAGTAACAATGGCAATTAGTTCAAATTGAAAGGTATAAATTATCATATTCGTCTGAGATTGTTGCAAATTATTACATTCACGTTATCTCTACAGTGTGTTCATCAGCATTCCAATCCTTCCTTCCTTCAGTGACACAATCTCAGACCAATTATGATATGTATACATTTCTTTCTCACTTCATATGAATCTCAGAGGAACTAATGCGAAATATTCACATCAATATTTAATCGGCTACTCTTGTCAGTTGCAATTGCGATCATAACTCTTGATTAGAAACAACACAAATAACCAACATTTTAATTGAAATTGCCAATTGTCCCTCCATATTAGTCTTTTCTCATTCAATGTTTTCGATCGCGCCACAGGTACAATTTAGGGATGCATGAATAAATTCTCTTATCTTTTCCTTAGCTTTTGTTCGGTGGCATACACCTCGTGAAGAACAGACAAGCAAGATTTAAGCATGCGTAGCTGTGTACATATACGTCAATCAGCGTCATCTATTTGAGGAATGACAGAAGAGTCAAGTGACTATCCCGTGTATGTACACTACACATGCGAAGAAATAATCTACACATAGGAAAAATCTCGGAGGTTTGCATGACACCTATAGCCCCGAACACTTCCGAGTCTCAGAGGTTGTTGATCTCAGGGTGGAATACAGTGGAGTCTCCCTACCATTAGACTACGTACCATGTCACTTGGTGACATCAACACTCACATCTTAATCCGATACGCACGTGAAAACCTATAAGCCCTTATTTTTTTCCTGCAATGGGTAGCCCCCAAGATAACATATTAGGGAGGCTTCACTGTACTGTATTGTCCTCCTAAGATTTGTACTGCGTATGATTTGGGTTTTGGAAGGCAACTATCTCCAATATGTTCTCTTCTAGTAGAGAAAGATAGTGAGAGAAAAAGACGTATATTGGACGTGATGGGGTGACTAGCACCTCCTAAGGATTGCCACAAGGTGATATACGAAGGTGAACAGAGAGTTAGGATTTATATTTCAAGAAAAAATCAGGCAGAATCTACTCTCCCAGATACTGTAGCTAATTATGTAAAACAGTGGGCTACTCCAAAACGTCTCAGTTCGGAGAATTTTGGGTCTTGCAGTTGAAATCATATAGAGAGATGTGATACGTAAAAAAGGTCTGTACGAAGAATCTCCCTTGGATTCCGAGATAATCTTGAGAAATGTCCCGAGAGAGGGGTGATGAGACCCCAAATAATCTCATTTTAACGCATGCATTTCATGCATTTTGGCCATTTTATTTATCAATAATAAACTTGGATTGATGGGTTAAATTTCTTATCAACATGAAGCAACCAACTACCTTCATCATTAAAAAAAAAAATATTATTTGAATACTTGCGGGTTTATTATAAACATCCTTAAATATCTACATATCTGGAACCACATAGCGGATTACCTGAAACATAAATTATATCAATCACAATATCAAGGTTGAAGACCTTCGCATGAGATTTCCAATTGCAATGGTAACGTCAGGAAGTAAGAAGGGAATTCACTGATTAACGCACTGCAGAATCATAGAGCCATTTGTTTCTAAGCACTTTGCCATGCACGCTAGATGACTGTTTATATTATGTATGGAACGGTTTTTCTATCCTTTCAAATCTAGCCTTCTTCGTCATATGCACATGTGCGTTTTTTGTATTGATTTAGCAGTGCTTCACGATGATTTCATGGCTTTCTTCAGGAATACTTCGAAGAAGGAATGATGTCACGATGAATTTTTAGCTTTGTTATTATGTTCATTTATCAGTGTATTGTCATTATGAAGGTCTACATTGTGGCAAGTATGAATTTGAGAATTCGTGTGTGATTCATGAGCAATGTTTCATCGCTTTTTGTTCTACAGTGCGTCGATCAGTGTTCCTACTTCTTACTTCCATCGGTTACCGAATCACAAACGAATTTTGAAATTCATACACATCATTATTAATATTTAGCCGGATCGCAGGAAGAGCGATCCGAAATTTCAAATTACTTGACTCTACAGTTTTTCTGTACTTTTGCCTATTATCATGAATATTAATTGGCCACAATGACAATTACCAATGACACAAATGAGATGAATACTGAGCTGGGATCTTTAAGTGGTTTTTTTTCTCTATTATCGCTTCATCGGACATTCCTCGTTCAATTTATTCCTCCGTTTTAGGGTAGAGGTCGAGAAGACATGGATACAATCCATGATGACCTCTCCATTATTTTCCATTTCAATATCTGATGGAACGTCTATTATGTATACAACGCTTACTGTCCTTTTATGCTTCATTTTTGCATGCATGAGGAGAGCTTAAATTTTTTGAGTGGAATCTGTACTATGGACCTTGTCGGGTATCAGAATATATAGATATACCGACGAACTACTCTTGTTTGTAAAATACCGAGCATAAAGTATAGAATTGTAAAAGTCGACAAATTATGCAACATTCAGTTTCTATTAGGAAAGCGTTGTATCAACGCATCTAGTTCAGCTTCTAAACACTGATCTAGTTCGGGAATCACTATTCCACATTGCTCAGAAATGGGGAAGTGTTCAAGATTGTTAGTTACAAATATATTTGTCAAATGATCTTGCATTACGTTCCTATCATATCTCACTTGAGTCGGATCGAGACCATACAGTAAACTTGTTGCGAATGCAATAGCATAAACACCGCAATCTATAAAATTATCTTGAATGTCCACTTCAGGAAAGATGACTGGCTTGTCACTGAATGAATGATGCGGGAATATGCGTTTCAGAGAAGCCATATAAGGACGTGCGCTTGGTGCTTCTGTCTTACTCGGCAATGAATCATAGATATAAATATTTTCGGTATCGAAAAAAACGCAAACCCAATGCGCATCATTACGATTGAGTATCTGAATATGTTTTCGGAATGGGTCAATTGGCTTTATCCGCCACAGAGCTTCTCTCAACGTTGGTGAGCGATACTCATAAAGGCCTGATACCCGGCTAACTAGTTTCCCAAAAACGTCCATGTGGGTTGCTTCCAATTGACCCCTGTCATGATCTGCCAATATTTCAAAATCACGATCAATCAGTTCTGTCGGCCGGAAAGCCTCTAAGTCCTCTCCTTCGTCGAGTGGAGGTAGCTCAAAGTTATTCTGAACTGGTTCATCTGTAGGCTCAGAAGTATCGGCATTGACTTGGTCTACCAATATGTCTTCTGTTGAATCTGTCTGAGTGCATGGTTGATGTGGAAGGACTCTGTCCCGAATATCCATATTCCTCCTATGTCTGGGATCGACGATTTCGGGAATCATTGATTGATCATAGAATTCTTTCAGTTTTGGCAGTATTTTCTCTCTCCAGAAAATTTCATCATAACTTATGCAGATCAGAGCAGTACCCTGGGGATTAGTGATATACAACCGGCAGTTTTGCTTTTGGCAAATTGCAAGGTTGCCAATGGCTTCGTAATACAAGTGATGATTTTTATTGATCTGTCCTTGTCTATTTAATACCTTTAAGTTGGTAGTGATAGCTTCTTCGATGGGCAAATTGCGGATATTGTAGGGACAGTGGATTATCACAAGGTCATCATCAAGAACACCGTCTGGTTTTGCGGCCAAAAATGGTTCTTCGGCGCATATTGTTATTCCACATTCGCCCATTTGGAGTGAATGCTTGAGTTTTGCCTTCAGAGACCGTTCGTAAGATGCTTGTGTGTTTTTAGGTGGATAGATGATATGCTTTACTGCGTTAGCTCTGGATGTGTCGTTGTGCATACGACTTATACGTCCAAAATGGTAACTGAAAATCATTTTTTTGGCATAAAGATTTTCATGGGCATCAGCTTGCCGCGTTCTTTGTTCAATGCCAATACGGTCTATGTGCCAATCTCTGAGAATAGAGCGATGTAGCTGTTCAGCTTCTGCAAATGCCTCTGGTGACAAATCCAGGTTCTCTGAACGTGGACCATAAGCTGAGGAATGTCGAATGGAGTTAGTTTCATCAGAGGATAATGGAGGTATTTTCTTTTTCTTCACGAATCTCCTGTTATAGATATTTTTGTTCTGCTTTCGCGATTCCAGATCTATCAATTGTTCAGGAGGTATTTTATTCATTCCTTCGTGAAGACACGTTCCAAGGGCTTCAGTGTTAAACTGGATAGCGGCCATTGCAACACGTGCTGGATACATGCCTCTCAATTGGACATTTACACCTTTGTGATATATATATTTTGCTAGAACCGAGTTGTAACACTCAGCGAGATTCGCTGTTAGGCCTTGCAATACGTGTTCAGCAGTGAGTACCCATGTGTTCATTATGGCTTGCAACTTATCGTATAGGCCGTTCTGGCGTAAAATAGGAATCCAGTTTTTCTCATTGGGTTTATTTTGACCATCACAGAAATAGTCTGCACATTCGGAGTGAGATCCAAAAATGTGGTTCAGAACATTGAGCATATCCTTTTTCAGATTGGTAACTTTTTGTTGAGTTGTAAGGTTATCGTGGCCTCTCCAAAATCTCGCGGCACTTGTGACTGCTGTGCAAATTCGTGCAATGCTCTTAAATACAAGGGATTTGAGTTGTTTAGCCTCCTCAGAACGTCCAGGCTTGAAGCTTGCTATTTGTTGCCGCAATTCACGCACTCTACATCGTTGTAAATGTAAATAACATTCCCACTTGGTAACAACAACAACCCCAGGATAAGGATCAGCGTCTCTAACTTTCTTGATAACATTACTATCACCGTCTCCAATGAGCTGGTCATAGATCAGCCCATGTTTTTCCAAACTTTGTTTGAATCCTTCTATGATGACGTCGCTTTCTACACCAAGAGTACTTTTATCTTCGGGCCAATTGATAAAGCATGTGTGTGGTGGAATGGCTCAATTTTTATTCTTTGCACGGGTACAAACTAGGCAATACCGATTCCTGGAGGATATGAACAAAATTTTACTCGTACGAGCACCAATTATCACTGCCATTCCCGATTCGGAACGACCCCCTTTGTTATAACTTCTCACGGGCCATGATCCATCCACAATCACTGGACATGTTGGAATTTCGTCTACGACGGATCCCATTTCAAGGGCTATTTGGCGTTCTATAACTCCATTTTGCCGAATTTCCTCCTCTGATATCTCCTTATATATCTCATCCAGTTCCACACTAATTTCTCTAAAGGTCTTGAAAGTTGGAGAATAGATTCCTAAATTCGCCATGAACACTTCTAATGCCGCATGTCCTTCGCCGACCGCGTTTATTCCAGCGACTGCGCATCGATTGACGTCAAGATGATCGTCATCATCAACTTCTGACCAAATTTCACTCTCTAACTGGCACATCTCGCATTCAAATATCCACTTTGTTCTGAAACCATGACGAACCTCTTTGACTAGCTTCTGATTCTCAAAGCTACAGTTAAACGGACGGTGGCGCTCATTACTGAATTGAATTTGCATTTGCCGCAGAACGTGTACAAATTTAACTATACTGCGTGATTCAGAAGACATTGGAGAAGATTGCCTGGGAGGTCTGCGGTTCAATGTTTGCTGTCGGCCACGAACTTTGTTACTCTGATTAGATGCCCCATCTTGATCATTTTCTAAACTTGTAATGGCCGTATTCTGTGTCGATATCTCCTCGCTACTATTGATATTGTTTGTATTCATTGCAGCGTCTACCGAAGGGAGATCATTTTCAGGTGAGACGTAAGACCTCATATCTGTCTCATCAATTCCCTGTTCATTGACTCCTATTTCAGGTACTGAGTCAGCTTCTGCGATTTCTTCCTCATCAGATCGAGTAGAATGAGACTGCTGCATAGTACAATCAGATTCCGTGAATCCATTTATTGGTGAGCTAATTTCTATCGATCTATTGAGACTTGTTACACTCCTCTGGCATTCTTCTGAGGCAAGATGAGTTCCGTCACCTGAATTGTGACGAAGTATGGGGGTGATTACAGGCTCATGATTTTAATCGTCCCGAACTTGACGAATGGACTCCCTCGATCCTATTAGATAACTGTGATCATGATAAACATTGCTCATTACTGAAGGAGCCTGATCTTCGGTGCTAACGTTGCCCTCAGCTATTTCTTCAACACTTGACTGTATGATGTGATCGGGGTGATCATCTACATTGTCAACCATTGAAGGAGTCTCATCTTCACCATTATTGGTGTTTCCACAACTGTCGGCTCTAGCGCTCCAGTGTGAATCGTTAACCTGATTTCTCAATGGAGAAAATACGGGACTTTCACTCCTGCGTGGATGTGGGCTGGGTGATCTTTCATTGCTATCAATTTGCATCAAGTGATTTCCTTCTGTAATAGACATCTCATTCACCCATGATTCCCCAGACTCATTACTGGTTTGTGAGTGACCGCCTAATACATCATTTACGACAGCTGTGCTCTGCTCCTGGTTATTTGGTGCACTCACTGCGTGTTCTTCTCTCACCGATACATATGGACTTTCGCAGCTCTCTTCATCTCCGAGAAGATCCGCTTCTGTCAAAGTGGCTGTTCCGAGCCACGATTCCAAGGAGCGACTGCTGTTTTGAGAACTTTGTGACGGCAATCGCTCACTGATTGGGGCAGAACTTGAAGGATCAGCTGGAGAAGGCTCTGTCCTCTCACAGCCAGCTTTGTCTTCATTTATGCTTGGTGTTTCTGTATTACTCACGGTCTCATTGCTGTTTTGTGAGTGACCGCCTAATACATCATTTACGACAGCTGTGCTCTGCTCCTGGTTATTTGGTGCACTCACTGCGTCTTCTTCTCTCACCGATACATATGGCCTTTCGCAGCTCTCTTCATCTCCGAGAAGATCCGCTTCTGTCAAAGTGGCTGTTCCGAGCCACGATTCCAAGGATCGACTGCTGTTTTGAGAACCTTGTGACGGCAATCGCTCACTGATTGGGTCAGAACTTGAGGCATCACCTCGGAAAGGCTCTCTCCTCTCACCGCCTGGTTTGGTATCATTTGTTCTCCGTGTATCTGTATTACTCACGGTCTCATTCACAGAATCATGAAAAGCATGTTAAGGTGATGTGGTCACATCATTAGGCCCTTCGCCACTCCTGACGTTGGAACTCACAGAGCTTGACTTGGATGAGTTTTAACGACCTAGATTTGGACGTGGTGGACGAGACGATGCAGTGATTGCAGTAGTCTCGTCGAAACCGATCACGTCTGAACTTGCAGAGCTCAATTGCGATGAGTTGCAATGACCCAGATTTCCACGTGGTGGACGAGACGATGCGGTGATTGCAGTAGTCTCGTCGAAACCAATCAGGTCTGAACTTGCAGAGCTCAATTGCGATGAGTTGCAATGACCCAGATTTGGACGTAGTGGACGAGACGATGCGGTGATTGCAGTAGTCTCATCGAAACCGATCAGGTCTGAACTCGCAGAGCTCGACTGCGATGCTCCGCCATCACCGGTCTCGTCCTTCCCATTGTGGGACGACAAGGTTCTTGTATGTTCTTCTACGTTTTGGGAATTGCGTGGAGTACAATCATGCAAAGTCATGCTATCGTGCAAAGTCATACCATTGCGTAGCAGTATGTTCCCACTTATCTGTGCACGTATTCCCTCGTTCCTGTCCTCCCGGTTGTTTATGGGGTCTCTGAGCGTGACTTCTTCTTCTTCTGCTCTCGGTCCAGCTTCCTCTTCTTCTCCTCTCGGTCCAGCTTCTTCTTCTACTCTCAGTCCAGCTTCTTTTTCTTCTGCTCTCGGTTCAGCTTCTTCTGTCATCCGGCGCCTGTGGGGAAGGGTGAAATGCTATCATACATGTTATTACTAATGAGTTGAGAAAACCTACAGGGTAGACAGTTCGTCATCACAATTGAATGAGTCATCTCAAAATATATTTTCGGAATTTAACAGTTGCGATGAATCAACAACCGCCAATTCATATAAGTTCATCGATCTTTCAGCGAAAGTCGGCTTACCATGAGGCAACAAGAACCCCCACCATTTCGCAGCCGCGACAAATCGGCTGAAGAATTAAACGAATAGCTTATACAAATTCGAAAATTGCTCGAATCAAGGGCGGATATATGTTGCACCTCGCCTAAGATCGCTTAATTCATTTGGCTCGGTAATGAGAAATAATTTGACGTTTTTGGACTTCGGTCTCAGTGTGTATAAGTGCTCTGCTCATGTCACATGACATCTCGAAGCCAATTTTGAATAAAGATACATGGAAATCTCACTGCAACTATTCAACGATTGAGGATATCCGTCTGGAACATTGCAGAGAACTGAAGAACTGATATTCTAGAATGTTCCACGAGACTTTACCATTCCCTAGGATCTATGAAGGTGTTCCAAATTATTGCAAATTTTGATAGATCTTCCGCGAAGTAGGAGAACAGAGTCGAGCTCATTATGATAGGAAAAGAATGGACAGAATGGTAACCTTAAGGGTTAACAGAAGGTACTACATAAACCCCGTTTCTGAACCAACTTCATTCGGATTCTACTGATCAGGAAAGTATAAAAAAATTGATGTGCATTTGGGCCCTCGTATATTTCCCAGTGACTCTATGAAAGGAACATAAATGAAACCAATTAATTTTAATCACTTCCAAAAAAAAATAATAATTTTCCTTCAATACCATCACTGGAGAAAATACGAGGGCCCAAATGCAACCCAGGTCTTTCATTATTTCCTAACCAGCACAATCCGTATGAAGTTGGTTCAAAAATGAAATTCATGCAGTACCTTCCGTTACCCCTCACTGGGAATAGAATCAGGTTTGGAGTTGATGATGAACAAATGTCATAATCGAGAATATAATATTAGGGACCACAGTTCTATTTCTGCCCCGAGGGTTCCACCCCTTTGAATCGGGTTTGTTCTCAATGAGTTCAACATCAACTGACGGCCAAACCAGATGGGCCGGCCGGACGGCTGAGTATGGGCGTGGCCATCCCATCGCGTCAAAATGAAGTCTCCCACTATTCAGCTATTCACACTCCCTGTGTTCCACTCGATACAATCCCTAAGTCAATTCAACTACCTTCCAAAACACGAATCACATCATTGAGATTAACTCCCTCAACTCACGAATCCTCTTCATTCTACCCTTTTGCAAATCAGGCACATCCCAGAACATCCCTCTGAGTAGAAAATTGGGATGTGGCTATACCGTTTTCCGCGAAAGAAATAAAACAAGCAATCATATATTAAATAAATATCGTCATTGACCATTGTTGTAATCGAACTTTTTTCGCCTATCTTCAATATTTATTCAGCGAATGGAGTTCAATTGGAAATTAAATTAATAAATTTTCTGCCTAAAAGTACATAGGAGAAAAAAAAAGTACATAGAAATGTGCGGTTTGTGTTACACGGAGAAAAAAATACAGTAAAAATTCGGGTGCTAGGACGGTAAAATGGGTGCAATCGCCAAGCATCTGGAATTTTCCCATGCAGCACCGGAAAAATTCCTATAATCACGAGAAAGATTCATATGAATACAAGAAAAATTCATATAAATACGAGAAAAATTCCTACAAATATATGAAAAATTACTGTAGTGACAAGAAAATTCCAGGTGCTTGGCGATTGCACTCATTTTACCGTCCTAGCAGCCGAATTTTTACTGTTTTTTTTTCTCCGTGTAGGCATACAGGAAATTTTACTTCTGAAAGATGAAGGTAAATTTAGAGATCATAGAAAAAATAATTTATAGTCAAATGAATTACTAGAAATAGACAAAATTGAATTTTAAAATTACAAAAATCCGATTGGTTGGCGAGGATGCTTTCGCAACACCGTGCACGCGCGTGACACACCTCATCAATGGTATATACAAAAATTAATGTGCGTATTGACACACTAGGATTATAAAGAGTGTCCAAGCGTGAACAACGCCTTATTAGTTCCGGCGCCATCATAACAAAACCATCTTCAAGTGTCTCAAATAAAGAAAAAGTGAGAATGCACTATTTTCAAAATTTCGAAGTTCAATTTAAAAATCCATGAATAATCGGAATAAATTAATTTTACCTATTATTCAAATTAATCAACGAATAAATTTAATCAATTAAATCCGGGTTTATCTTAAATTTGACCAATAAAAACAAAAATTAAAAATTCGCGAATAAAGAAGAAAAAATTTCTTTTAATCCAATCAATTAAATAAAATTCCTGAAATTCAATTATAAATTTTGTGACGAAATTTTCTGGAATTCCGTCACCTGTAATTGAAGCTGAGATTCAACGGATATTTATAAAAATAATATTGTAAGTAGAGTGAGTATTTTTCGAGAGAGTCGCGTTTTCCCCTTCCCCTGGACTAGCTCCCCATAGTAGGGTGAGGCAGTCCAGCCAAAAATCTAGACCTCGGCAGCGACAGGATCGTCGAGAACATCAGGATCAGGATCAACCCGGAGGACGGAGTTTATCTAATAAAATTCAAATGTGAAGTCAATTGCTAGAGTCGCGAGACGTTAAATCCTCTCTACGGTTAGAGTCTAAAGTTCAGTAGAAATTAACATTTTCAGTTTCTTTGGGTCCGGGAAAATTTATCTTTCTTTCGTTCCGGTTTCGTTTTGAACTATTTTGAGTTCTTCATCAATAAAATTCAGTAGATCCTTGAGTGGGACCGAATTGATCAACTGAGGTTCGTGGCCGATATACTGTGCCTCCCAGTGATCTCGGTTTCCCGTTGGGTGTAAGTGGATGAGCACAGAGGTTGAGCTGAGATGCTCACGCTCCCTGGCTTTTGCGAATAGTGGAGATGTTGGAGATTGCCAGTTGGAAGGCCATGGAGACGAGCTTAGTCCACTCGTTTGTATGGATCGCCCTGGACTTTTAGGTTTTCTTTCGTTACGTTTCGGCAATCTTCCAATATCTCCCGGGAGAGTGCCATCCGCTCTAATTGCACCCACTCAGGTGGAAAGTATCTGCTTAAAACAGGCTAACATCTAATAATAATAGTAATAGTAATAATAGTAATAGTAATTATCGTTACGTTTATGGTTAATTCACGCATTCCTCCTTTTGGAGTCATTTCAAATTAAAAATAAATAATTAAAAAAATCAATTTAAATCCCGAGTGGATACGAACATCGTTCTCCTCTCGTTTGAATTGATGCGCCAAGCATCGATTCACATCGATCCATGGTTTTGACTCTCTAACGACACCTCAGGTAGCGTTCCGATCGCGCCTCAGCCGTGAAAACCGACTGGCTGAGTGAAGCGTCAGAGTTATTCGTGCCATCCAGCCGACAACATCCCCATTCCACATAACCCTGAATACCCAGCCAAGTACAATTTCTGTGCAGATAGAAAATGGTAAGTTCCTTGAATTATTGCACCTCCTCCAAGAGAGAAATGAGTGCAAGTTCATCCGAGGTGAATTAGGGGAATAATTATGTGGAAAACTCGAAGCACATGTGCCCTCACCAGAGTTGAGCCATAGTGCTCCCCAGTGAAAAAACTCTCGCTTTATGGATGGAATTGGCGCACCCTTGAGTGCCCTCAAGCCTCCTGAAGCCCCAAAATAAATTATTAACCTGTAAAAGTGCTATAGTGAAGTGGAAAAAGGCGAAAATAAGATGAAAATTGCCCGCATGCACCCTGCCCAGGTGGGTGACGCTGTGAGGCGATATTGCACCTTCGCTGAGACACCCAGCACCAGGTTTTGACGAATATTGCGACGGAATTTAGCACCGATCGAGTGCTTCCGACGCTTTCGCATCCTCGAACCCTCTTTTGAGGTAAAGTTCGAGGTGATTCATCCCGAAATGGCAATTGTTGAGAATAATTGGGCACCTCAGAGTGCGAATTTCTCTCCAATTCAGCCCAACGAACTTAAATCTTTTCCCTTTCGTATATAAAATTCATTTTGGTTCGAAATACTGGATCCCCAGGCTCTTCCAGTTCGAATGACGCTGGATGATCAGTCACGCGCATTTTGATCGAGTAGATTCTTAATATTCAATGAAATCCTCTCTCTCTCGTCACTCACTCTATATTTTAACTTGAAAGTTGTCGTCAAATGAACGATTGAGTAATTGAATTCGAGTGAGGAATAAATACGAATTCTCTTGTTTAATTAAGATTCGAAGTTATATTAATTTTTACTCTCCCCGTTAATACCTAGGGATCTAAGTAAGATTCATACGAGTTGATTGGTGGATTTTGGCTTTGGGATGCGCGACTTCTTTTCCTAAGACCGAGCGATTAATCCACGCCCGCTCTCCGAATTTTCTAAAACGAGCTAGTCTGGTAAATTCCGCAACCTCTCCTCTCGATCTTCCCCCTAGTCCTACGTTTTTATCGTTTTTACAGTTTTCCGTTACGTTTGCGGTTCGATAATTCCGCGTTATTAAAAATTATCTGGCGCCCAACTTCAGTTTCTCAGAAGAGTAGCTGGCACTCCGGTTAAGGTTATTGGAATTTTGGGGAAGTCGAGACGGGCGAGGCCGAAGGTGACATAACCCCAGTGGTTTCGTCTGGATTTTCGTAGCCATCGAGGTTTTGGAGTTTAATTTAAAGTCTATTGGGGAAGGACACGTCACAATTTTTTGAATAAATTCTGAATTCATTTCCAATATTTTCCAAGTGAAGTTTTAATTTGGTGCTGATTATTTCTTATAAATTAAAAGAATTATCCTCAGAGTGACATACCCCTCCCTCCCCGCACTTACTCACTGTTCCACGCAAATCACTCACTTGTTACCATACCCCTCCCTCCCCGCGCTTACTCACTCCAAGCACCTCTTCCACAAGCCCACCATACCTCTCCCTTCCCCGCTCATCGCCAACACTCCCCGCCGAGGTTCACTGGACTGCCCGCTTGGATTTTGACATGTGTATTGATGATACAGAAAAAAGTTTATTATGAAAAATATTCGTCAGAAAATGCTTTAAATGGTAGGACATGCTGAAATTGGATATTGTAATTTTTTAATTACAAAAATGCAATTTTATCTTGCGAGCGAAGTGAATTCGCGCCACTGTGTTTCTTTATTATGAGATTATCTCGTCAACCTTTAAAGATACCAAAAAATGTTCCACTATCAAATTGATGGCTTTTTTTATGATGTGCATTTTTCATTCACAATTTTTTTGTTCATCGTCAACGGTTGTCCCTGTAGGCTACCTGGAGTGCAGCACGGACTGCACCCGAGAACCTAGGTGTGTCCTGTACCGTTTCGAGAAGCTGTAAGCCATTAAATATGAAAGATAGAGAAAAATGTCAAGAGACAAAATCGATGTATTTTCCAATGGGGGATGTTTTTTCGCCCAAACTTTTTTTCGTAACTTCTACCGTTCTCGCGAAATCGCATTCTAAACAATGAAAGTGGTATAAACAAAGAAAACTGACCATATTTATCAATTATTATTATCAGATTCGTATTCAACAACCTTAAAAACATACAGGCCAATGATAAAAGTGACTCGGCATAAAAAAAATAAACTTTGGATATAGAAAAGGGCACAAAGTATGAACTAATACCAGCCGCATGGGAGTAAGCGCCTACTTGTTTTTAGAATTCTATGATTATTATTTTTTGATTGAGTATGTACCTGAGATCCTGAATATTCATCGCATGACTTTCGCAATTGAATGGTTTGAAAACTTGAAATGCGACTGAATTTCCAATTTATGAACATGGTAAAATTCAATTCACGTATTATCATTTTTTCCAAATAATAATTTTTTGTGTTAAATTGGAGAGATCAATTGATGAAGAATCAATTTAGTTAGATTCGATATTTATCGAAGTAAAAATGCCTATAAATAATTCATTCCGTACTTCATAAACATTTAGATGAATTTAGATCGAGAGCAGAAACCACAGATTATTGATTCTTGGGGGTTTTTCGTTACTTCTCGATAATTATTGATCGGTAAAACGTAATAATTCAATTATCTCGCTAATGAGTCGTTTTAGATGAAAATATCAAAAGATATTTTTTGCAGAATATCAAATTCTCGACAAAAAAGGTCTCTTGACATTTTCCCATAAAATTGCTCATTATCGAATAAAATCAACAATACTACAAAATTTTACAACACTGCAAACTTGTTGGGATAACTAATCGATGTTCATCAGAAAAAATCAATGGACCTATTTTTTAATCCACAAAATAAATAAACATTGAGGTTGTGTTTCTTGTTAGTAGTGAATAAATAGTCAAACATACCTTTTCGGGCCCGGTTTTCGTCTTTTGGCACCAACACACAATTTACCTTTTTCATTACAGTTATTTTTGCGTTTTCGTCCCATTTTGCACTCGCGAAAAAATCCTCAAAGTACTGGAATCACTTGAAAATCAATTAATTTTCACTTAGAAATGCACTAAGCTGCATAAAAATCCTTACAAATACACTTATACGAGCCGGAATCTCAAAACATGAAATCCATCATGGCGGATGGTGGTTTTGTCGCGTGCGGGAAATCAGCATAGACATATGATACGTAAACGGCAAGTATACACAAACACTTGTATCTAAAATAGAAAAAGAGAGCATGTGTTGTCGCCTCACTTCTCTCTATCTAGCAGCGCCTTGAGTGGAGCAGTTAGACAGAGATGGCATGGGGCGATAATCCTCGGATCTCTCTTTTTATTGTGGGTACAAATTTTTAACGCGGGGAGGATAGGGAACCCACTGTTTACGTAATTTATGTCCTTAAAAAAAAAAAATCCTGAATGAGACATATCATATGCCTGATTTGGGTATGAATAATATTCCCAAATCAAGTATATTATATGCCTGATTCAAGAATTTTTTTTTCCGTGTCTATGGAAATTAGTGGTTTGCATGAGTGACCGGTGTTTTCATGGAAATGACTTACGACCCCCCCGCCGTTGGGGTGCAATTCCATTCCGTTCCCGGCCGTCAACATGGAAGGTAGGTGTTTACACGCTTTCTGATGAATTTATGACGATTTGTGTAAAAAAAAAAATATTAATATGTTATTTTTGCCTTTTCAGGGAATAATCAAGGCAATCGAGGATATTTCCATCGTGGTTTTTACCCGTATATGCCCCAGCATATGCAGTGGCAACCACAGGTAAGTGTACTTCTTGTACAATTTTTTTATCACCTTCGGAAGAAATAATAATAATCATTAATTTTTATTTTCAGATGCAGTTTCCATACTTCGGAGGGTTTCCTCAAATGTGGACATACCCCACGGTGAGTAAAAATTTTGGACATTTTCGATGATTATCTCGGAATCCGAGTGAGATAGAGGATTTTTCATAGAGACCTTTTTTGATTATCACATCAAGAGCTTCAAAAAAGGTCTCTATGAAAAATCCTCTATCTCACTCGGATTCCGAGATATTTGATAAAATACATTTCTCCTCGAGTAAAATGCATTTATTCTTTATTATCACCTCCTTTTTCGGGACATTTTCGATGATTATTTCGGAATCTAAGTGAGAGAGAGAGAGAATTTTTCATGGGGACCTTTTTTGAAACTCTTGATGTGATAATCAAAAAAGGTCTTTATGAAAAATCCTCTATTTCACTCGAATTCCGAGATATTTGTTCCCATCAATATCTTACATTGAAAATAATGATTTTTGTTTTGTTCCAGTTCGGGCAGCAGTTCCATTATGGTGGCATCCCTCAGCCCCAGGGCCCCCGTAGAGACCCTGAGCAAGAGGAAAATGTTCCCAACGGCCCTCCAGCAGGAGATGACGCCAACATCCCTCCAGAGGGTGATGGGGCCAACATCCCTCCAGAAGGTGATGGGGCCCAGGTTCCCCCAGGAAGGGGAGCTCCTGACCACCATCCAGGAGGGAATGGGAGAGATGCTCCTAGAGAAGGTGCTGGGGGGGGCAATCCTGCTGGAGGGGCACAGGAAGCTGAATTCCCTGTTGGAGGAAGAGGGGGAAGAGCTCATGGATGGGGTGTTCCACCACATGATTGGTTCCACCCTTATGCTCGGGTAAACCTACCCCAGGCAAATGCCCCACCCTTCAACCCTCAGGGGTCCCCATAGGGACCCTTTCCATGGCGACCAACAGCCGGTAATTATCGTAGGTCTCTCTCTCTCTCTCTCTCTCTTTCTCTCTCTCTCACTCACTCACTCACTCACTCATCTCTCTCTCTCTCACTCAGTCACTCACTCACTCACTCACTCAGTCACTTGCTCACTCACTCACTCACTCACTCACTCACTCGCTCACTCACTCACTCACTCACTCACTCACTCGCTCGCTCGCTCACTCACTCACTCACTCTTCCTAATTATGGTAATTTTTTTTTACAGAGAGATGCTGAGTTTGACAGGGTTGGTGGAGGAAGGGGTAATTACAACAGAGGGGGAACAATGGGACGAGGAAAGCAGAGAGGTAGAGGAAGAGGAAGGGGTGGTGGGGGAAGACGAGGGGGCAGAAAGAATACGGTCATAATCATAAAAAATTAAGTTTGTTATAAACATTAAAAAAAAAATCGTAAAGGATTTGTCAAGCGTAAATAAAATGAATTAATGCCAATAATGGAATAAATTTTATTCATGAGATAAATTTTATCAAATATATCTTATATAATCTCGGAATTCGAGTGAGATAGAAGATTTTTTATAGAGACCTTTTTTGAGTATCACATCCAGCGCTACAAAAAAGGTCCTTATAAAAAAGCCCCTATGTCGCATAGATTTCGAGATAATCATAAAAAATGTCCAGAGGGGGGTGATAAGACAAAAAAATAAATTTTAGTCAAGGACAGATGAATTTTATCAAATATCTCGAAATCCAGGGGTATGGGGGATTTTTTATAGAGACCTTTTTTGAGTATCATATCAAGGGCTACAAAAAAGGTCCTTATGAAAAAACCCTTATGTTGCATAGATTCCGAGATAATCATAAAAAATGTCCAGAGAGGGGTGATAAGACAAAAAAATGAATTTTAGTCAAGGACAGATGAATTTTATCAAATATCTCGAAATCCAAGGGATATGGGGGATTTTTTATAGAAACCTTTTTTGAGTATCATATCAAGAGCTACAAAAAAGGTCCTTATGAAAAAACCCTTATGTTGCATAGATTCCGAGATATTCATAAAAAATGTCCAGAGGGGGGTGATAAGACAAAAAAATGAATTTTAGTCAAGGACAGATGAATTTTATCAAATATCTCGAAATACAGGGGTATGCGGGATTTTTTATACAGACCTTTTTTGAGTATCATATCAAGGGCTACAAAAAAGGTCCTTATGAAAAAACCCTTATGTTGCATAGATTTCGAGATAATCATAAAAAATGTCCCAAAGTAATCATTACGAAACTAAATAAATAATTTGACGTTATATAATAATAATAATAATAATAATAATAATAATAATAATAATAATAATAATAATAATAATAATAATAATAATAATAATAATAATAATAATAATAATAATAATAATAATAATAATAATAATAATAATAATAATAATAATAATAATAATAATAATAATAATAATAATAATAATAATAATAATAATAATAATAATAATAATAATAATAATTCATTATTATTGTTATTGCTATTTTCATCTGTTCTGGAAACATTCGTCACTCGTGGGGCCCCGTTTGCTATACACTCCTGACCTACTCGCTGCAGAATTTCAATTCAACTGCTCCGAGTTTTTGGGGTCAGAGTGTCGCCATCTGTCATATACCAGAATGACTATGAAAAACAGTATGGCGACAGTCGATCGCCTCAGTCACGGGGACTCAAATTACGGGCTTTATAATAGTCTAATTGCGTTGGAAAAACTCGTGGAAAATAGTATGAAAAAGTTCACGGGGCGGTAATTAGGTCTCGGAAGTGTTCAGTGCTGGTGGAAATTATAATTAGTGTTTTCCTTTCCGACATTTCCAGTCGCCATATTGACAGGCTGCCAGAGAATGTTAGTTGGGTTGGGGGCGTTGGAGGTGTTTTTGTTAGAGTAATTTTCTACTCATAATTAAAAATCAATTAATTTTGTTTCCCCCCTTCAGACCTAATTACCGCCCCGGCCCAATTAATTATCTTTTTTTTGAGACATTAATCTCATTTTTTCATCGCGTCATAAACTCCTAATTTGAATCCCCGTAAAGTGCTATTTTTATGGGAATTTATAGGGAATTTACTAGGGACATGTGGGGTGAAATTCCCTCCATGCGGGCCTTAATCTTTGCCTTTTTTGGCGTCGACTCCTGAAAAATTGATTTGTACATCTGTTACAATAATGATTATCTAGTTAATGAGTGGTTTCATGGGCAATTGTTATGAGACCTTTTTGGTTGGAAATTTCATCTCATTATCATAGGATTATCAAGAATTTAGTGAAGACATTGTTTTTTTAGTGTTCAAGTCGCACAACGAACAATTCATAAAAGATATATTTAAAAATAAGACTTCAGATCCAATGAAGACACAATTTTTAATCCCTACAAATCTGTAATTCATGAGTTCAGAATATAAGTCAATAGATTGTGTCATCTGAAGGCACGAGATAAGAAATTACGAGCATTTTCTGTTCATGAGACGTTTATTGAGCTAATAATTGAGGGGTTATCGAGTTGAGGTTTTTCCTCCGTCTATAACTGGAAGATTGTGTTATGAAATTCATCTCAATTCTACTGACAAGACTCATGAATCCACATTATTCGTTCTGATTAATGATGAAAAACGTATCAAATGGATAAATTATTCATAGTCTTGTTTTGTAGATAGCTATTGTAATTGTAACCAATGCAATTCACAAATTTGTAAAGAAACTCACAAAGAAAAGTGATTTAAGGAATTCTTCTAGTGTTTTTTCGAATATCTCAGAGACTCATCGATTCAGAAAAAATTTTAAGAGACCTTCTTTGTAGATAATTAAATTCTCATCAAAAAATCTTTCTCTAAATTTTTTCCTAAAACTACTCCTTGAAGAGAAATAGAATAATTTCTAAAAATAATCACGTGGAATTTTTTCTTGGCACAATGCAATGCTGAAAGTAGTTAATTGAATTACAAAATTATAATTATGTGATTATGTTGCTGGAATTCCATGTCATATTGTATATTTGTTATTTGAGAAGAAAAAATAAAACCAAATAGAGCTACTACAAAACAACACATCATCATTATTTCATGATGAAAATGTTTTAAAGGAACACAAAATTTTTCTGGTTATATAATTTGCAATTCTCTACGTGAGTTAATGAGTAAGACAAATGTTCCTATCAGGAATTGCGTTAAATAATTGAAAAAATCAAGAACAAATTAATCAATCAATCCATCAGACTACCAGAAAAGCAATTCTCTATTCACGTTCAAAATTTTCCATCGCATACACGATTGAAATTAATTTCCTGTCTTTCACCCTTTTACAACTGCTTATATCTCCCTTAAATATTATTAATTCCTCCATCTGTGATGCAAACATATTTAATTTTATATTTAATTTTATAATACAACCGATAACGAGTTACTTGCCCATAATTTTTGTCTAGAATAATTGGTTGAACATAACTGCTCAATTATTGACGGCAGGGTAAAGTTAAAAATTGTATTACTCATGAATAAACGTTTGGAAGGCTTTATTTATCCTAGTCGCAAATATCCAGGGATAGTTTTGCTGAGCCTGGGCATTTTGATGAATGGAGAAAGAGATTAGCGATTGACGGACTCACGTCAAATACACGTTTAGCATTCAGCAAACAAGATACAAATGAAACTATGATGATTTCTTATAATAATTTGTCGTCACATTTACGCAGAGATATTTCACGATGGATAGAAAAATTGATTATTGTCCTGTAAAAGTCAGCTCTTGAATTATTAGGTTGGAATTAAAACTTACTGCAGTTGGCAGACTGTGAAAGAAGTCGTTAACAATGTCTTTATTAGATTGTTCTATGACCTCTCTACGACGTTTTAATGCAGCCTAAACATAAAGAAAAGTAACACAACACTTAGGACATTATTTCAAGGGCCACAACAATTGAAACATCTATATCAAACTCACTTTTCTTTCCTGTTTAGTGTCCTTCACAGATTCCTCGGCGTAATTTCCTTTCCTATTATCTGCGCTCTCATTGAACAAACTGTTGTTCATCTTTGGGACGCGAATCCTCTTGAGGGAGACATCACTTTTCAGTTGATCCAGATCAACTGAAACGAAACAAATGTGAACGAATGCACTGATAGAAATTACTTTTGAGGTAGAGGAGCTATGAACCACTTCAAATCTTGAATTTTTCACACACGAGCGTTCAAATTATAATAAAAAGCCTTGAAAATCAATCCAAGTTCTTCACATTCATCATTGGACGGCACTTCTGAGTGTTTTTGAAGTTTCAAGGCAATCCATTGCCTCCTTCAAGATTCCTTTCTCCCCTCTCTTAATAGACATCATGATTATTGCCTATCAAACAAATGTAGGACTGGGTTATAATAAAATGGACGTACCGTTTGCTGCTAGAACTTGTACTTTAACAATTTTGCCTGCTTTGGTCAATCTTTTATATACTTTTTTGGCTCTTTCTCCAGACTTTTGATGAAGGTATGCCACAACACTGAATCCTTCCAACTCGTCTTCGTTAACATATTCATATTTAGAGCTCTTGGGATTAAATACATGGGCCCAATTCATTTTTGCAGACTTCTACTGCACACAATTATGATGTGATGACAAGGGTATATATTAAATTTGTTAATAACGCTGATAAAAACACTCAAAAACTGTGGACGCTGTACGAAAGAGATTATGATGGCAATGGGATAAGCTCGGCATCAAAAAATAAGGCGCATCGACAAACTTTAGGCGGGTTATTTTTTCAACCAATACGAGGTTTGAGAGAGTCAAGGCTGCATCGTATGCGCCGGATCCCAACTACAGTACCTAGCACTGCCCGCTTATTCACCATCAAAACAATAACATCCAAATTTAACGTCATCTCCATCAATAAATTGAAATATTAATTAGAAGTATTTTACCCATTTTTAAAATTTCAAATGGCAGACTACGGAAAACTCTGCTCGATACAAACTATTTCTGATGACTCGTTAATCGAAATTTTTACCTATCTCGAGAAGTGCGATCGTTTGAGAGTTGAACAAGGTTTGGTTAATTATCCATGCACACTATTTTTAGAAAAAAAGTACTTGGTAAGATAATAACTCTTTCATATAATTCTTGTAGTATGCAAGCGTTGGCAGAACATTGTTGGACATTCGTGGAGTGATGTTAAAAAATTTCCCAGGCATGTTAACGTCCGTTTTTATTCGAGGAACCAGTTGGCAAAAATATTGGATTTGTGTTCCCCATATCTTCAGACTCTTCATCTTAAAACTAATGAGAATGACTTATTGGCAATAGCTGCGACTGGTTGTGAGCAACTGGAGACACTTACATTAACGTTCGATCCTCACAATTCAAATAATGACCCCAAACTCTATCAATTCATAAACGAAATTCTCCTTAACGCACCCAAGTTGAGCAATCTGAAGATAATTGCAATACCTCGTAATTTCCAATGGAATTCTTTGAATAATTTACCAGGGTCACTCCAACATTTGACTTTAAATTCTTGGGGGACAATTTCTAATTGTTCAATTGTGAGTATAATAATGAAATACTGATTAATGGCGAATAACTCAACTAGTTTTTTTTCAGGATCTCTCAAGAATACCACAATTAACGTCATTACAGTTGGAAAGATGTCTTGGCAATAGTGCTGAAATGCAAGGCCTTGAAAATCTTAGTCACTTAGATTCCTTGAAGCTTCATGATGTTCCTACTCATTCTGATTTTTGGCCCAGAGTAGCAAAATTGCACACTCTAAGCATTCTGGAACTTAGTGACACCAAAGCAATGACGACATCTGACATCAAACTTGTTCTGAGAGGTTGTATCAATCTCAGAGAGTTTACAATCAATTATGGTAATTTCTTACATAGTAATTTGCACTTTCTCGGTTATTATTTGGCATTTAATTCAGATATTGTGGTTGATTGTCTCGTCCATAACGTCGGAATTGACGTACATCACTTATTCAATTTTATCATGGACCACAACTTGTAAATAAACTCTAGCTATGTCCTGATATATACCCAATAATTAATCAACAAAAATTAATAATGGGGATCAAAATCGAATGATTAGAAAAACGTAATATTGTCAAAAGCGTCTGATGCAGTATTCTTCAAAAACTCAATGTCTGTAATAGTCTATTGACCTTTTCTTCAAGGGTTGAAGATTTAGATATTGACACACAGAAGTCGAAATTTATTATCGATTGTCTGGAGTATCTGAAGAGGGGAAACTAATTAGAAAAAAAATTATGACGTAAATTTAATGTTTGATTCCTATTTTTCTAGGGTTCGGGGTAGTAATCGATAGAACGGTTATTGACACAATGCTGACCCTTAAAAAACTGAAAATATTGTCCTTCGAATGTGTTAAATTCGCTAATGATATTGGAATAGAACGCCTAACAACCTTGGAGGAGTTTTCAGCAGGCTTTCAGTGTGATCTTCCAAGTGCCGATTGCATCGCCTTGGTCACTAATTCTCCTAATTTGACAAGGCTTTTTGTATAGTATAGTATCCTCATGGACCCGCAGTGCATTTTGGCGATCTTCGAAATTCTGAAATCTCTACCCCCCAAGGAGAATCCATTAACCACTTTCATAGATTCTTGTGAAGAAACCTGGCGAGACGAACAAAATTTCGATTCATCGGTTTTGATTGTTGAGCTCAACATGTGATCATCAATGACGTCTCGAAGTTAGTTGCCACTATTTTTATTCTCTCCATGAATCGTTAGTTTTTGATAATCCCTGTGAAAATAAACTGTACCCCTGAAACTCTGTTTTTTATTTATATTTCTCCTTAATCATGTGCAATAAGTGACCTATTAAAAAAATTCCGTATAAAATCCTAGCTAATCCGAAACAGGTTTTTATTTTCAAATTCACCCTTTATGCTCCAAAAGCGCTTATCAGCGCCATGCAGCTCGGGCTGACAGCGTGACGAAGTAGTGAACGTATTGACGAATAAGTTATTGCTCCATTTTTAATTGAGAACGAAGACAATACACAATAATAGCTGTTAAACCCTTTTCGATTGCAGTTGAAACTCTCTCCCAATTTTTTACCAGAACATTGTAACCATGCAAAGAGGCCCATATTATAGATACTTGCACACCTTTTCTACTCGAAAGATCCCCAGGAGCACTGTGTTTAACCAAAAAAAAAAGAGTATTTCCAAGGCGAGAGAATCAACAACAGTAGGTTTAATTCAATATATCTGTATTACGCATGTAAATCTTGCATCACTTTAATTTTGAAGACACACATATAGGTAATGATTCTGAATGTATTGGATTTGTTGAAATAGGCTACTCCAAAAAGAGCTACAACAAGTAACCCCGTGCAGGTGGGTTACTTCCATCCATCCCCTCCAGTAAGTACTTTTGAGGAAGAATTACTTCCACTTGACCCAGTTGAGCTGGGAAACCCTCGATGAAATTCCTACAATGATGAAGGTGGAAGTGACACTTCCAATTCGATACTTGACGAATCAAGCAGTGGGAATGAGGCGACCGACGACGTCCTAGACGAATCATCTAGTGGACATGATGATTGTGAGGCTATCAACTATGTCCTAGAACGATCAACACATGTTGATAATTGTATGAACTATCTACTAGGTGAATCTCATAGTGATGGTAGTAGTGGTGAGGTAATTCCGATTTTCTCCGTTCTATCAAATTGACTCTATTTTATAGTAGCATTTAAATTGGAGTGAACTGCAGTAGCATGATAGTTATTTGTATTGCACACTTGACTGATTCCCTTGTAAAATCATTAGAGCTATCAAGTATAAAAGTGGTGTAAAATCACTGATTTCCATAATCATTCGATCGTTCACGAATCAGAAAAAAATGCTGAATTGATAATGTATCCTACTCTAATGTGGGTTCTATATGATTAATGTAATTTGTTTCTAACATTTTAATATCTTCATTTTTCTCTTAAGGAAGAGGAGATGAATTTCCCTGTGTCATTGGATAATACTGAAGATGACAACAATATCCTGGATAGGGCTGGTACTGAGGATCTTGATAACTTTCCCTACCTAGTAAATGATAATTCCTCCGAAGAAATGCCAATGAATGTGGACGATACCACCCATAATCCGCAGGTTGAATATGTTATCATGAACTCACAACTGAAGGCAAATCGAGCAACTTGCTGACCTGGCTAAAAACTATTTGTTCATTACAGATGACGAATAGCACGCCCACCGCCAGGAGTTTCAATCTCGAAGACAAGCTGTGCACCTGTAGCGATACAACAGTTGGAGAAGCACTATTAACAGTCATGTCAATAGGTCTGAGACATTCGCTGTCGTGGACAGCTTTGGTCGATATTTGCCGGGGAATTAATCTCCTTTATAACGGACGAGTGATGCCCGACACTAAATACCTCTTACAAAAATTTTTTCCATCTCACATTGAATCCGCAAAATATCATTTATACTGTGTCAAGTGTCAAGCATATGTGGGCGAGCGGAAACCAGGAGAAAAAAAAGTTGTATGTGCATGTGGATATGAGTTGATTGTTGAGAAAACTGATTCCTACTTCATTGAATTCAACTTGGCAGAACAATTGAGAAATCTTCTGAAGAATCGCTCGGTTGCTGAAAGCATCAAATTTCGCTTCAATAGGCGTAAGACAAATGAAGCTGGGTTAGAGGATGTGTTCGATGGAGAAATCTACCAGCAATACGTTTCTTCTGGGCTGTTAGCTGATTGGAGAAATATATCATGTACTTTTAATACGGATGGCTGCAAACATGCTAAATCTTTTAAATTAACGGTGTGGCCGATTTTTCTAAAAATTAATGAGCTCCCGGCAGATCTAAGAGGAAAACATATTCTTATGGCAGGACTTTGGGTAGATAAAAAGGAACCAGATATGAATTTATTTTTAAAGCCATTCGTACGCCAAGCGAATGATTTAATGTCCAGGGGGTTTGATTGGATGATAGATGATCAACTCATCACGAGTAAACTTCACTTTATCTGTTGTTCGGTAGACTCGCCAGCTCGGTGTTCCATGTTGTCAATGAAACAATTCACAGGATATCATGGATGCACGTATTGTTATCACCCAGCTAAAAACGTCCAGAACACAAGGAAATATCCTGTATTGAGACCGGTTCCCCCCCCCACGAACTGATGAAATAATTAAAGAGGAAATGACAGGAGTTCGACCTACCTATATTGGAAGAGACAATACGGGTGTACTAGGACCATCAGTATTGATGAATTTGCAAGGTTTCGACCTAGTAGCCGGGATGCCCCCCAATTATTTGCACGCATGTCTACTTGGCGTCACTTGTCAATTCACAGAAACAATACTAACATATTCTCCGGATGATTATTATGTCGGGAGTCCAGCTCTACTAGAAATGCTTAATAAGCGATTGACAGCGATGACCCCCCCCCCCCCCCCAGTGTAATCCATAGGAAACCTAGGTCTCTCAATGAATTAAAGCTTTGGAAGGCTTCTGAATTCAGATCATGGCTCTTGTTCTATTCACTACCATGTCTGGATGGAATACTCCCTCGAAAATATCTGCAACATTGGAGTCTGTTTGTAGAAGCAATGGAAATCCTGTTGAAAGGCTCAATTACATTAGATCAATTGCAAAAGGCAGATAACTTATTAGTAAAATTTGTGAGCCTATATCAGAAGTTCTACGGAATATATGAAATGAAGTACAATATTCATCTACTCCTTCATCTATGTGATGCAGTACGTAATTGGGGGCAATTATGGACTCATAACACTTTCGATTTTGAGAATCAAAATCGAATACTACTGCAATTCAAACACAGTCCAAGAAGAATATCTACACAAATTGCAAAAAGGATCCTATCGTTTCAAAACATGTCAGGATTTTCTGAGTCAGTTGCTGTCAGCCCACGAGTACAATCATTCTGTCAAAGTCTCCACAAAAAACAGTTGCGATGGTATCGTAAAGTCAATGACCATGTATTAGTAGGAAATAGTAAAATATATAATTTGACTGACGAGGAAAAGCAGTGCCTCCAAATGACTGTCAAAAGTTGTTTTTCTTTTTCACATGTAATTGTGAAGGGGATTAGATACTCGACCCAATTTTATAATGAGAAATACTGTACAAAAATTAATGATTCTGTTGTTTTATTGAATAACGATGAAATAGGAATGATTTCTAAAATTTTACAAATACAAACTGAAAATGATGAGATTATAACTGCTATATTGCTCTTCCAAATAGAAACGAAGAGATATTATCCCTCAGGCAGTCTTGTAGTAGAGATAAACCATATTAAAGAATGTGAATTGACTGAACGATTGAGTGTGTGTCAGCCGAAGGATTTGCAAAATCTATGTGTCTTCATGTGTACAGAAAAAGGAAACTATGTTGCAAACATACCCAAAGGATTGCTGACTGATTCATAATGAAATAACCAGAGTGTATCCAAATGCAATCAAATGAAGTTAATAAAATCAAATCAATAATTTTTAGTTCCGTTAATTTTCCTTTGGAAATAGAATTACTGATGACAAATTAAATGTGATTTCAGAGGCGAAAGTATGACATTTGTCATACTACTATGGCATAATTTGTTTTTTTTTGTAACACCTGCTGAACAAGTACACTTTTCGACACGGTTTTGCATGCGTAAAGTGTTCGTCTTCCTCACGTACGATGCGCGTAAAGTTCAGAGGTCGTGCGTAAAGTGAAGCCCGAATTTTACTTCACGTACGGCCTTTACTTTTACGCACTATGCGAACAAAACAAACGCTTTGCCCTCCAAACCCTCCCTCAAAGTGTACTTTGTCAGGTGTTTCAAAAAATACTATGTGTTACGCGTGTGCGTGCGTAAAAGTAGCACTTTAGGCACCAGTAACACAATTTACTATTCTGATGGTACTCCGAGCATAGATGATTGTGAGAATATGTCATCAACGGAGATCCCATGAAGTCACCAGTATCATATAATCTGTGGTATTATGAGATTATATGCCCTTTGATGTCATTATCTGACATATTTGGACATTTTCTGACGTTATTCTGACCACAGATGATTGTCAGAATATGCCATCATCGGACATCTGATGACATCATAAATATCATATAATCTGTAATATTATGAGATACTATGACATTTTCTGTTAAATTATGACATTGATTGATGGATTCTGACAGTTTATGACAAGCTAAAATAGGACAGAAAATGACATAAAAAATATATCATATTATGACAAAAAAAGGCATTTTATAAGATATTCTGACGTTTGATGATACCTGACAATATGTCAAAATCTGACAAAAATATAATTCATATCATGAGGAAAAATGACATTTTCGAAGAGAAATGAGACAAAAAATGACATGAAAAAAATATGTTATGTCGAAAAGTGTCATATTCTCAGAAATTCTGACGTTTGATGAGACCTCAGAGGATGTCAAAATATGACAAAAATGTTATTGACATATTATGATGAAATATGACATTTTCTGAAAAAATCTGACATTTGATGTGACCTCAGAAGATGTCAAAATATGACGAAAATATTATTTTCATATTATGACGAAATATGACATTTTCTGAGAAAATCTGACATTTGATGTGACCTCAGAAGATGTCAAAATATGACGACAATATTATTGTCATATTATGACGAAAAATTACATTTTCTGAGAAATTCTGACATTTGATGAGAACTCAGAAGATGTCAAAATATGACAAAAACGTAAATGTCATATTATTACGAAAAATGACATTCTCGGCGAAATAATGTGAAAATCCCACAATTTATGTCATTTTATGAACTTGTCATAATATAACATATTCTATTAAAACATGACAACGAAATTTCTGACAGAAACTGACATACTTTGTCAAATTCTGTGAAATTTTGTCGAAATCTATCAATTTTCTCATTTTTTGTCATAATTTGACATTTTATGTCATAATATGCCAAAATCTGACGACCCGATTTCCACGAGGGAATCCGGCAAAATTTATAATTTCTACATTCTTTTACTTCCGAATAGGATCATTGTAATTCTTAAAATTTAAGTTTCAAATTTTTTGTGTTAGGGTTACTCAGTAAGGTCCAATTTGTCGGAAAATGCCATTCTTAAACCCTGTCCGTATGTATGTATGTCTATATCGTCACCGTAGAGTAAAAGCGTAAGTTCCATAACTTTTTGATTTTTTTAGAAAAATAAAGAGACGTATGTTTTTTATTTACCTTCGAAATGAAATGTACTACCTCTCAGGAAGGATTTTAGTTGATTACTTCCTATAGTAACAAATGGGCGTTGTTCCAAAAAGCTAATCACAAAAGGATGTATCTCCACCACATATGCCCCTTTCTTTTTAGTGATGTTTAAATTTTTATCAATTTCAAGAATCAATATTCTCAAAGTAGTGTAACCCATTCTATTGTTAACTTCCCGGAGAAGAAGTTATTGTAATGTCCCCGAAAATACAAAATCGATTTTTCATCATATATCCACGTTTCAAGGTCTTCCGAATGTTGTTCGACTATTTTAAACAAAATGTCTGTGTGTGTCTCTGTGTGTGTGCGTACAATTTCTCGTGAACAAATGGTCCGATTTAACTTTTTTTTTTTTTAATCAATACGTCTTCACATAACTTAGACCGGATTAGATTTTGGCGGGAATCAATCCAGTAGTTTTCCAATTTTTCCAAAAAAACATTTGTTATAAAGTTACTTTGATCTTGGGGCTAAATAAATCACTCCAACTCACAGTTAATTAATATATATATATAAGTGATTTATTTGGATGAATGATTAAGAATAAGAACAACGTCCGAACACATATCGTGCCGTGATAAGAAGTAAATCAGACCAGGTTAGAATTGTCGATAAACTAGATTACTTTACATTCTCAACACTCCCCCTGAAAGTAATCAGATTAGGGAAAAAAAACAAACAAATTCAGACTTTTGTGAAACCCAAGTGGGAAATACATTTATAATGATTAGTGGACCCCAACCCTTTTGTTAGCAAATCAGCTGGCATATGCTGGGTTGGAATGTATTCCAAATCGATCATTCCCTTCTGGTAAACTTCACGAACGAAATGTACACGAAGGTCAATATGTTTTGACCTAGCATTGATAGTGTAGTTTTTCACCATCTTCTGTGCACTCTGATTGTCGTTCCAAAGTACCACACAATCATTATCCACTCCAATGACCTGAAGAACTCCTCTCAGATATAATGCCTCTTTTGTAGCTTCTGATATTGCCACGTATTCTGACTCTGCACTGGAGGTGGCAACAGTACGTTGTTTCCTTGCTTCCCAGCTAACTGGACCATTAGCTAAAATGAACACATATCCAGTGTAGGAACGTCGATCGACCAAATTTCCACCCCAATCTGCATCAACCATCCCATACAGTCCTTCTCCACTTCGTTCATACTTTATTCCAAGACTCATCGTTCCCTTCAAGTATCGTAGAACTCTTTTAGCTGCTTTCCAGTGAGATTCATTGTAACTTGAATTAAATTGACTTAAAAAACTTGTAGCATATGCTATATCTGGACGAGTGGTGACTGCTAGATAGAGCAATCCCCCAATAAGTTGTTGATATGGGAATTTCCTCATCGACTCGATATCAAAATGTTCTGGACGTACAAGCTTGCATCCTTGTTCCATTGGTGTTGCTGCTGATTTGCAATCTGACATTTTAAATTTATTCAGCATAGATAGGATATAATCACGTTGAGTGAGGATTAAACTATGATTCTCTTCATTTTGTTTAAAATCCACGCCGAGACAACGGGTGACCAATCCCATGTCCTTCATCTGAAAAACCTTTGACAAATCTCCTTTCACCTCTTTAATCCAATTGTCATCATTGGAAGCAATGAGAATATCATCAACATAAATAGTTATTAGCATGAGAGAATTTTTACGTCTATTATGAAATAAACATGGATCATACCCGGTTGAATGTAGATCAAGCTTCAGTAACTCATCCACTAGTCTCTTGTACCAGCTAACTCCAGACTGTTTCAGACCATATAAAGCTCTCTTCAATAAGCACACAGAGTTGTGAAACTTCCTCAGAGATTCCAACCAAACATGAGCTGTCTCCAACATCTTCATATCACAAAAAACTTGTTTCTTCAATCCAATGGGTTCTCCGTTCACCACCTTCTCCAAAAACGACTCAAGATGATCTGGTACTTCCATATATATCTTTTCCTCCAAGAAACCATTCAGATAAGCTGTCACCACATCCATCTGATGAACCATCAGACCAAACTCTGCTGAAAGTGCTGATAGCAATCGAATTGACGTTGACCTTGCCACTGGTGACGATGTCTCGTTATAATCCACCCCCGGTCGCTGGGAGCAGCCTTTAGCTACCAAACGAACTTTCTTCTTTTCGTTCGAACCATCAACTTTTGTGCGAAAAACCAAACCATTTTTGATGACTTTTTGACGTGTGGGACACTCAACTACATCCCAAACCTCGTTATAAAGCAATGAAGAATACTCATCCTCTAAAGCTGCTTGCCAGGAACTAGCATCTGGTGACAACTGAGCCTCTTGCCAAGTGGTGGGATCATCGTGTGTAATAAAATTAGCAAAAACCTCTTCCTCTGATGATATTAATTCGATTGGAGACTCTGGATGCCCATCACTGCCTTCAACCACCTCTTCTTCTTTATCTCCCTCTCCAGGAATCCATTCAGACTTACTAAAGATTCTTCTAGGACGACCTCGATTACCAGTACGTAACAAAACTGGACGACCACGACCTCTGCTACCTCCTCTCGTTATTCTTTCAATTCTCTCTGGCATAGATGGTAAACGACCTCTTGAACTTGGTGGAGTTCCTATTCTCTCCCCCTCAGAGTGAATTCTCTGATCTCTAGGCTTGTGTGGAGGAGAAGAAGCCACATTTGAGTCCCATTCAGCCTCGAAAACCTCAGGTTCTTCCTTAGATTGAACTTTTAAACTTCTCAAATTATATGTTGATTTCACTTGACCATTAAATTTCAGTGAATCAGGAGACTTCACTTCAAATCCTGGAGAATCAACAAATCTAACATCTCTGCTCACTAAGATTCTCCCCTTCTCTGGACACCATAAACGATATGCCTTGGATACGATAGAATAGCCCATGAAGACACACTCCAGACCTTTTGAAACAAGTTTATTATTCTGCGTTTTATCCAAAACGAAAGCTTTTGTCCCAAAAATTCTCATGTGAGCCAGGTTTGGCTTCTTTCCTTTCCAAATCTCAAATGGAGTAGCACCTTGAAGAGTTGTCGAAGCACACCTATTCCTAATGTAGCAAGCAGTGTTCACTGCCTCTGCCCAAAAACGTTCTGGTACACTAGACTGCTTCATCAGACATCTTGCCATCTCCATCAAAGTCCTGTTCATCCTTTCAGCAACCCCGTTTTGCTGAGGTGTGTAAGGTGCTGTCAGACGTCTCTGGATACCATTTTCCTTCAAACAATTATCAAAATTAGTGTTACAAAACTCCTTACCATTGTCTGATTGAAGAAATTTTATTCTTTTCCCTGTCTCAGTCTCCACTCGTATTTTAAAATTCTTAAATGACTGCAAACATTCGTCTTTTGTTTTAAGAAAATCAACAGCACACCAACGAGATTTGTCATCGATGAAAACAATGATATATCTTGCTCCAGATACCGTAGGAACTCTCAAAGGGCCACAAACATCTGTGTGAACGATCTCTAAAATGTCTTTCGTTCTCTTCTCTTCACTAGCTTTGAATGGTAACTGTGTTATCTTCTCGCTTGCACAAATCTCACATTTTGGAAGAATTCCAGATGACCCAAACTTCATCCCATCAACAGTACCTTTTCTCTGCATCTGCTTCAACGTAGCCTCATTTACGTGCCCCATAATCTTATGCCAAATCTCCAGTTGGCCTCCCAGCTTCCTCTCATGTGTATCGGCCACCTGTACAGTCTCTCCATCTTTGACAAAATATAAATTCCCTTTTCTCTCCGCTCTCATCAGTACAACATTGTTGTGGTTTTTAATGACAGCCTCATCTTTTCGAAAACATACCTCATATCCCCGATCTGCGATTTTCGAAACAGATAATAAATTTGATCGTAAATCAGGTACATAATAAACATTGTCAAGAGTGACAGCTCGATTACTCATCCCATCTCTAACATTCAACTTAGCTTTCCCAACTCCAGAAATCATTGTGGTTTGCTTATTCGCCAAATTCAATGGTCTAGCAACCTCAGAAAAACTGTTGAGAGTATTTTTATTTGCCACCATGTGCGAGGAGCAACCACTATCCAAACACCAGACAGATTTTACATCATCTTTCCCTTGAAAATTCAGAAAAGCCACTTCGTCAATAAATTCAGCCTCAACACTAGTGTCACCTTCTGAGTCCACTTCAACTGTACTCTGATCAATCTCTACATTTTTGGCTGATTGTGACTGACGCTGACGTGATGCAGGAAACCTAGCCATACAATCTTTTGCTTTGTGACCTGAACGTTTACATCTTAAACAAATAAAACCTGGTTTTGACCCACCTGAGCTTCCACTAGAGCTTCCACCACTCTAAGGACCCGATTGACCTGATGAATCTCCACCTTGACTATTCCTCCAGCGACTGAAATTACCGTTCTTAGCAAACATCACGTCCTGGCCACCAATCTCTCCGCCCTCGTATATTTTGTTCGAATCAAAATCCTCTATTATCTTAACTCTCAGCAGATGTGGCTTCAAAATATCGTCTCTTGACATCATAGCCTTTCGAAACATATAAGAGGATGGAGGTAATGAATTTAACATCAACATTGACAACAGAGGATCCACAATATCAATCCCAATCTCTCCCAGCTTGTCAACAGTGTCCATAAAATCATCTAAATGCAGTTTCACATCCTCTCCTTCACTCATCTTATGTGTCGTTAACTTGAATAACAAACCAGCCATACGAGCAGGACCAGACGTCTGAAACTCACTCCTCAATTTCAACCATGCTTCATGCGATATCACACACTTTTTAACATGCTTTTTCTCAGCATCACTTAACCCAAGAATTATCTCAGCAATGGCCTTCTCGTCCTTCGACACCCAATCAGCAATTGCTGCTGTTCCTTCACTCGGTTTCTCTATTCTCCCACAAGCATAACCCCAAAGACCACATTTCACATTTCCCAAGTATCGAAGTTCTCCTTATTGAGCTTCGTAATAGTCGTTGAAGTCTTCGACATCTTTGCCACTTCCAACGACCCCAATTTAAATAATAAAACGAGGAAAACAGACCTCTTACAGCAACACGTGCCACCGCAAAATCTCACTCAATAAATTTTGCCAATTATAACCAACTCTTGATATCTCAGAGGGCCCATAACCTGTTATAAAGTTACTTTGATCTTGGGGCTAAATAAATCACTCCAACTCACAGTTAATTAATATATATATATAAGTGATTTATTTGGATGAATAATTAAGAATAAGAACAACGTCCGAACACATATCGTGCCGTGATAAGAAGTAAATCAGACCAGGTTAGAATTGTCGATAAACTAGATTACTTTACATTCTCAACAACATTAAAAAATTACTTTTTTTTTCTTTTAATATATATGGGGTGATGAGAACCGGGAAGTTTTTGTTGTGAACCTCAATGGTCCGCTCCGACTTCAACACACCCAAATTCGGGAGTGAGCTTGCGGGCGACCAACAATACTCCGTAGACCGGCCACACCCCTAGTTCTATATTTGTCATTAGTTTAGACAAAATGTTCAACCAAATGGGAATAAATTAACGAAGTTCCTTTTACAGAGGAACAATTGATAGAATTGATACAATCAATTACCTAATCAAGAAGGATCAAAAAATGAATAAAATTCACGATTATTTTATGAATATCTCCTAGAAGGATATTCAAAGTCATTCATCGACCTAGCTGCTTTCTGAATGTGAGAGAGACATAAAAGGAATGTCCCCACACGCGCCCCTTGCATTTTATACTAAGCACAACATGTAATATAAAAAGGACGTAGGTGTTATTTTTTTTATAAAATGAAAGGGACTTGAGTATTGAGATACGCCCCTCTCTTGTTCAAAACTGGTCATTACGCCTGTTTGTCAGAAAATCTTTTTTTCAGAGTTTAATTGATTTGGGGCATACGTTCCTTTCACTCTGAAAAAGGATTTTTTGGCACTTACGCCTCCTTCACTCTACGGCGATGATATGCATGTATGTATATATGTGATGGGACATGATTATTCAGTTATAACTTCAAATAAGCTTCAAACCAAGCAGCGTAGAAATCCTATGCCGCAGAAGCCGTGTCACCGTTACTTAAGGCGTTTATATTTTTTCTGTTTCATTCTATGCTATCAATTCCATTGGTGGTAAGCTTCCGAATGGATCCGCATTAACTCTCTCTTCCAGTGACGGACTTATATATACGCAGTTACATTCTATAGAGTGTGAACAGAAGTAGAAGTGGATTGAAATTTCTCAAAAAAATTCAATGAAGCGGTATACTCGTTTCCATTCATTGAGATGAAGAACACATATTTCGGAGATGAAGGACATATAGAAGGATATAATTCGGAGATAGTCAACTTTTTGATGAAATTTATTTATACAGAAAGTTAAATATTTTCCAAACCACTGAGTCATTTGAGCCCATCCAAAGTACCAACCGTCAGTATTATGAGAGCAATAATCATACTAAATTTCAACTTCCTATGTTCATCTTTTCTCAAGCTATAGCGCGTACAAGAATAGAAGAAGAAAAAAAAACGAAAGAACTGTAATATCTCGAAAACTTTGTATGAATAGGTATAAATATTTTGATTGATCTAGTTAGTGACTGTGAGGATGAGTATTTTGAAAAAAAAAAAAAAATGCAAATCCGTCAAGTAGTTTGTGAGATATTTGATAACACATATATCTTTACAAAAAAGTTGATTATCTCAGGAACCACTGAGTTGATTACGCCTGTTCATAATACGAACTTTTGCTATTATTAGAGCTACAATCATACCAAATTTCAACTTGCTAGCATCATTTTTTTTCAAGTTATCGTGCGTGCAAGATTTTCTCTGGAAAAACAGAAAAATGGTGATATCTCCTAAATTGCATCTTAGCCTGAAGATGAAAAAACAATCTTAAATTGAGTCATCTTTGAATACTTAGAAATTGGGACATTCCGATCTTAAAAATCGGACAAATGGATCTTAAAAAAATTAGGTGGGTGTGACCCATGAAGGGCCGTACCAATAACTTCCCGATCAAGGGCTCGTTATTTCTTCCTATTAACAGCGGTTTAAACTCAAAAACCGCTGTTAATTGTCTATTCGCTACGTGAATGTTGATGGAAATCTACTAAAAAAAAAAAAGAGGTACACGGCAAAATCCTGCAAGCAAATCCATCCGTGTTTTTCATCTCGTTTCTACATCGATTAATGAGCTTGATATCCTTCTGGTGGGAAACGTAATAATTGTCGATTCAACAAAATTGTCACAACGTGATTTCGCATCAAGCGTGTATCATAATGTGCCTGTCTACTCGGGTCTTCACCGTGATACAACAAAGTCGCAAAATATATCGTAAACACTCCACAAGCAATCGTATCCGGTTGGTGATGAACTCTATGATAGATATAATGTATTGGGAATGGATACAGTGACTTCAAAAAAGCAATTTGATCTCGACATAATTTTTTTGAATTCATGCTGTCGTAGATATGTACATTTCCATTTCCATCATATTTCGTGCAAATCCAGTGTCCTATCGGTGTTTCATCGCCTAATTTATTTCCGCCTACTTTACCACTGTAAACGATCTGAATATTATTCGCGTCGTTAGGAATCGGTTGCAGATTCCGTAAAAAATACTGTACAAAACCAGTGTCTTGGGCTAGATTGAATATTCCGCGGGCGCTTGATGATCTGTTCAGTATTTCGTGATATAGATTGATATGACCGCACGTCAAATGGTGATTAGTACTCATTGCCCTTCTACATACTTCTATCGGTATGGCGTATACATAATCATCGTTTTGACGGACTCCAACAGGTGAACCATGTTCATGATCATTTCTGTTACTGCTCGCATCCTCGATAGTTATACAACCCTCTGCTTCAATTTGTAGGGGGTGGTCATTGCTGCTATCATGATGATCAACACTTATTCTTTGATCACTTTTGTCATTAACGTCCGATATTTGAGAATCTTTTCTAACAACATTATTATATTGTGTTCCAAGGGACGGTTCTTTCTGGAGAATGGCATAGATTGGCTTATGATAACTGAAATATGTTTCATAAACCCCAGCGGTGACATCATCAAAATTCGTGAAAACAACATCAATTTGTGTATTCAAATTGGTTGTTACACTATCTCTCGGCAGTTTAGTTCGTAACTGATAGGCCTTTAAATAATTAATCAAATATATTTTTGATTCATCACCGTTATTGGAAACATCGTAATTAAAGTCGCCCATGAGAACTATTTTACTTCCATTAGGAATGTGAGACATAACTCTCTCAAAAATTATCTCAAACATTGCTCTTGTCGTTTTTGGGGATTTGTAACCGGAAATCAGATAATATTCCGATATATTTAAAGCGAAGATTTGAACCGTAGCTGTTGCAGTAAGCTCACATGTATCTATCACATTCTCGATTTGTAGATGGTCTCTCACATAACAAATCAATCCGCGACCAGTCTTTCCATAATTCGATCGGAATGCAATTTTATAATTTTTGATATCCATTTTATCGTTAGGATTTGTTAATGTTTCACTAAATATCAGTACATCCCCTCGATTGTACCATTGATCTTCAGTTATGTGGATCAATTTATTCTTGAGAGTGCCAACATTTTGATATACAAATTTCAATGCATCCCCGTTCATCAAGTTATTATATGATAATTTCAACTTTCTGGTATTTCGCAAACGAGTCAATTCGCTCAATACCGGGGTCGTCGTTTGCATAATCTGCTTAATTGCTGTAGGTGCTTTGAATTTACCCAAAATATATAGACCATTCAATTTTGTGACTCTACTGAGCGCGACGTACAGTAAGTGAGTAGATCTTCTTTCTTGCTTCGTAAAATCTAAGCATATCTCAGTGTATGTTTGCCCTTGGCTTTTATGGATTGTTATTGCTTCAGCGGGAATGACTGGGAATTGATTTCTAACAATTTGGTATTTGTGGCTATCTGCCATATCAACACGAATTGAAACTCTTTCTATTGGTGTCAAACTTTCATCAATCTTCTGATTTTTCATGTAATCATGAAAACGTGTTCTTGCTTTCACACCAACTCTTGGAAGTTGAAAATCTAACCATAAAATGAACGGGATTTTTGAATTTTCTTTGAACGTGATAAGTTTCAATGTTCCGCATGCCCCATTAACTAATCCGTCTTCCACATCAATATTGTTAATTATCATATATTTAATGTTTATTTTTAGTTGTACCTTATCCTGTAATTCATGAGCATTTTGATCATTCTTCAGAAGTTTTTCGAGAAATTTTTTGGCTTGTTTATCTGAACCTTTTGGGAAAGTATTTTCCGCAATGGATACGATCAATTCACTACTACTTTTTGCAATTTTCTCAGCATTATAAGTGTTTACGTTTGCATTCGTGGCATATAATCTTATCGCTGTTGAAGGCACATCAATTTCATGTACAATTTCTCTCGATTGAATCAATTTCACATCATCCTCAGACATTCCGCCGAGTGTCAAATTATTCAACGCATTTATGAATGCTAGATCATCTTTCTGGCGCATTATCTCAGTCAATTCATAGAATTCAAACTCATTCCATAACGGATTCACATCCATAAAGACAGCCATTTGATTATTCTTGGATACTTGGTATACAGGTTTATCCTTGACAGGCGGCAATTGATTCAAATCACCTACAGTTATGACAGAAATTCCCCCAAACGGTTGATTCACACCCTTAATTTGTCTCAGTCGTGTATCTACGTAACCTAGTATTTTTGAACCTACCATTGAAATTTCATCAATTATTAATAGCTGCAATTTTGATAACTTTTCTCGAATGTTATTAGCTAAGTCACTCGATAATTCTGATATCTGTACACCAAACTGATTGCATGGTAAAACGAATGCAGAATGTAGCGTGACGCCATTGATGAGGAATGCTGCTTTACCTGATGGTGCACATAACAATACTATGATTTTATCCATATTTCCGCCGGGTAAGTTATCGAAATGATTGGTTATTAATTGATACAGTGTATTGATCACAGTGCTCTTTCCAACGCCGGCTGAGCCGCTTAAGAATATTTTCAATGGTACTTGACCAATTTTAAAGCAATGTAATACGTGCATTACGAACTCTTTTTGCTTGGAATTTAATGCCTTGATCATATCATGAAGTATATCATCATTGACTCGTGTAGGACATGTGTATCTGCTTTTTTGGATAGTCTTTGCTACATTTTTATTAGCATTGCCATCTTCGCCGCCTTGCTGCAGGATGTCAATTTCTTTTGAGATTGAATTTTCTTCAGCAATATAGTCATCTTCGTCTTGTTGCTTTTTTGCATTATTGTCATTCTGAACTTGTTCTAATGCATCATCTATGGTCTCATCACTTATTACGGCAAATTTTGCCTGATTTTCTTCTATAATCCTTTGATTTTTTCGATATATTTGTTCATAATCGACATCTTCAACCTCTAGTTGTTCATTCCACCACGGCATGAATAGTAATATTTTCTCTCGATAGTAATTTGCAGGATCCTGTTTGAGCCGATATCGTCGGTATCTAATTATTGCAGTCTGTTTTCGCTCTCGGTCGGTATTCATTTCATTGCCATCGTCACTATCCTCATCATCATCAGATTCACCATTCGGACATTTCTTTTTAGCCAGTTGATAATTTGCTATATAATCCGCAAGGCATACATTTCCGAATTTCTTTGGTCTGTTACTATACTTTACAAACGCATCATCCATGTATATTTCTGTTGAGTCTTTGTCCAGTTTTTTCAATTGTTCATCACGTTTTAACATCAATACACGTTCAGCTATTGGGCCCGTATTAATGAATATTGTAGTTCGACTTGATTTAGATAGAGATAATCCTAAAACATGGTAAGATGCCTCTTGTGCAGACATTAGGTTACTGTTTAAAAATACATTCGTAATTTTACGAAATTTTTCTTTAACACTCTTATTTTGATTATCACAGTCTATTGCAGCTTCTCTTAATAATTTTGATAAACCACCTTCAATTTTACTAATATAATTGGTTACGTAACCCAATAAAGCATATTCATCGAGTACAATTTGTAAATCCATATTTGATTCAAATAATTGTATGATGTCCGCATTGTAAGGATTTATACTTACTTCGAGACTTGATCTTTTCAAAAAGACTCGTTTTCGTTGTAAAGTACTTCGAATTGCTAGGATATATTCTTTCTCAGTCATATTCAATTTTTGAAGAATTTCATCATAACTCATAGATATGCTTTTAGCATGGAATTCATTCATCAACTCTCCGATAGCTTTGTACGCTTTAGGTGCAACTTCTTTCTCTGCTAATGGCTTCAGAATCATTGTTTGTCTCATTACGGGGTAAGGGATATGAAATCTGCACTGTTTATTCTTTTGCCCTTTATAACAGGTATGACTGTGCGTATGTTTTTGGAATTGAACGTAAGGATTATTCTCATCAAATTTGCACGTGATAAACTGATCGATAAAATCGATGAACTTTTTCGTATCAGCATCATTGCTATTGTCATCATAATGAGGTACATTTTTTAGCCACAAAAGCATGTGTTTATGTGGGCTACCACGTTGTTGAAATTCAACACGTTCATAACTATCCTCCAGAGTGTATTTTCCGAATATACTGTTCTCCTGTCTTAATAACCACATAAATTTCATAATTTTGTGATCAAAATATCGAGCACATGTAACAGGATCATTCCTCATTAGAGAGGTTTTGGTATCATAATCCAAATTATATGCTTCTGTGGTAGACAATGTACGCCCGCCTTCGCTCGATTTCATGAGCATTTGTAATAATTCGGGCCAGTAACTTTCTCCTGCCGATTCCGTCAGGAAAAATGTTGGTTTTCCTAATTGCCGAAACATTGCCAATAATTCTTTCTTTTTACTCTCCCAATATGCAGGAGATGATCGAACATTTTTCAGCATTCGGTATCCGTCATCGAATTCAATCAATTTATCTCTATAATCTTCATTCAAAACATCCTTAGCACTCATTTTCTTATTGGCATTTCTCTTTGTACGTCTTAAGCACATGTTTATACTAGATATACATGACATCTCCAATTTTTTTTTTGCCATGAATAGCACCCTCGACGAGATGCACGATCGCCGATCATAACGCCTTACTTCAGATTTAATTCGATCTGAATAACTCATACCTTTTGGTAAATTGAATGAGTGTCCAGCGAATATCTTCGGAAAACACAACTCGTCCAAGTCATCGAGCTTATGCCACGGTAATGGATATTTATTTTGCCCTGGTGCGATTACATTCACAATGGGTGCATATCCTTCAACTGCCTGAGCATTGTTATCCATAAGTAGCACTTCATCATTATTGATTTGATTCAAATCAATGAGTGTCTGAGAGTCTATTTGATTAACATCCATTTGTTCATTGCGACATAGATTTGATTTTTCCGGAATTTTCCCATTATCCCCATCATTATCATCGACTAAGAAACTCATTAACGCGTCATGATCTTTTTCATAGTGTTGCAGGTAATTGTCGTTTACTTTAATTTCATACTTCTTATACAGAGGTGTGGTAATTAAATATTTCAATGCCTCACAGACTTTATGAGGTCTTATAGATTCAAACATGTAATCACTTTTGTGATCAACATGTCTCTTTAATTTCAATTGGATCGTATGCATTTCATCAAATTTACGAGGCAATACTTGGAGCATATCATTTATTTCAATAGGGATATTCACTACACTTCCTTTCAAACCTAATTGAGGATTCAAAGCGTAGGGTTTTAGGGCGCGAATTTGCATAAAATTTAGTATTGGTGCTACCATTCTCTCTTCAAGATCAGTTAATTCTTTCACTGCGGGTGGAATTGTTCTGAATTGAAGACCATTACCAGTTGATAACTTATATATTTTACCCTTATAAGCGTAGCGCTTGCATGTGTTACAAATGAAACCTGATGCAAAGTTATTTATTTGATTAAAAAATTCTTCGCCACTGGCTTCTACAATTTTGAATTCATTCAATTTTACAACCGAAACTCGGAAAAAAAGGCCTTCGCAACAACAGCATACATATGAGGGGGTTTCCGCGCGGTGCTCGATGAATTTGAGCATTAATTTTGCCTTGGGATCGTGATCTTCATGTTTTTTAAGTTTGTTATAGAGATTTTGCCGAAACGTGAAAATATCTAACTGTCTCTTTTTCTTAGTTGTTCTTGCAACTTTGGTCGATTCATGCTGTCGAAACTGTGCAGTTCTGCGTTTATTTTGTATCCGGAGATTATTATTTAACTTCTCTTTCTTTGAATATTCCTTTAATTTTCTATTGATTTTCATCCAGTTTGCATTTTGCCTATTTTCTCGCATCTTGTACGCATAGATTCTCCTCAATTTCTTATTGCGATCGATATTTTTCTGCAGTTCTTCTTTCATGTACTTCAAAATTCGTCTCATCATTTGATTACGCATAATATTCTGTGTACTCTCATGACTACGGTACGCCGGATTTTTCCGGAGTATACGGTTTCTCTGCATATTTTTCGTAATTTCCTGAAGGACATAAGTTCTGCGTCGTCTCAAAATTCGATTTCTAATGATGTTTCTCTTACATTCATTAATCCTATACTGTTCACGATTTCTTATAATTTTCATTCTAATTCGATTTTTCGCGCGTTCATTCATTCTATATTGCGTATCTTTCCCCATGCATTGGCACCGTTTACTATTTTCACTTCCATCAATTGTACGGTCATCATTATATTTCCTCCTATTTTGCATTCGTATTTTATTTTTATAATTTTCGTCTTGTTTAAATAAATCATTGTGCCTCATTTTTTGCATTCTCTCTTTATTTTTGTCTCTTTCCTGATTTTGATACAGCATATTCGATCGTAAATTCTTTATATATTTATGCTGTTCCTTCTTCCGTTCTTGTTGTTTTTTGTTCTTCGTTTGCTTTTTTTTTCTAGCGTTAGTGGGGGGATTAGTGTCCCTACGAGCACGTTTTTGTTTTTCATTTTTTTGCCTCAACGATAATCGTTTAGTCTTCATAGTTATTAATGTTAACTATACTTCAAACGATGAATTCTCCTGTTTCGACTGTCTTCAGGGATTCAGGATTTTTTTTAAATACAAATCTATTCTATACAATATATATAGAAAATATAAAATAAAATCTGTGATATATAAAATATATAATAACAACGAGAATTGAGATTTATTACTTTATCTATTGTTTGATTTATTCACTGAATAATTATAAGATAAAAATATTCTACAAAACTTAATGATATTGATAACAGCCTCAAAGCTGGAGGGTATGACTAATATGAAGCTAAATGTTTAGCAAAAATGGTTTGAGTACATATCAGTCATAACTCAATAATATTAATAACAGCACTTGTGAGCTGAAATGAACAGCTTTTAGAAAGCTGAATATTTATCAAAAACAGCTCGGGAAGAGCTGAGAAAAAAAACAGCTGGTGTGAAGCTGAATGATAAAGAGCAACAAAAAAAACAGCTTGAATAAGCTGAAAGAAACAGATCACAGCTCTCGAATAGCTGAATGTGTGGACAAAATGGTTTGACCAAAACACAAATATATTCGACACTACAGCTTTTGGACAGCTGGATATAGAAAGAACAGCTAGAGAGGAGCTGGTATAAAATGTCAAAGCTTATTAAAAACCTATAGGGAATAATGGGCAAACAAAATTAACAATAACAATGAAGAGAAATGAAAGATCGACGATTTAGTTAAGGCCGAAGAGGAAAAGAGAGAACAATTTTTAGAACAAATAGGAAGGAAACAAATTTAATAATATGAATAGAAATAGAGGAAAGACTGAGAGAAAAAGTTAAGACAAAAGAGAAAAGAAGAAAGAAATAATAAAAGAGGAAGTAAGACAGAAGAAAGTCGGGTAATGTAGAAGAAAGAGAAATCGAGGAAAAGGAGAAACAATAGATGAAAAAAAAAACGAATGGAGAAGAGGAGAAAGAGTTACCGAAATGAGAGGTTAAAAAACCGATGAAAAATCGTGTGGGCGTGACGTCTACTCCAATCTCCTGTAATCGATAAAACAAATCAATGGAATATACTTCACAAGAAGAAAAGTGACAGTAACTTACTAATAAAAATATCAATATTGAGCTGATTTTTCGTGTATTTGAGTCAAAACGGGATCAGAAAAGAGTCACTCATGAACTTCGATTAAATTGGAGTGGATATAGTCATTGAAAGGAGAATGAATATAGTCACTAGTGGTATTGAGCTATCGCCATCTAGCGTCGAAAAAAGATTTCCAATCGACGCATTTCCAAATAGATCACAATATTTTCATTCAGTTATCTTTCTTTATCCACGTCATTTTAAATATACAATTATTTTGATAATGAGTGATTCTAGGAGAAAAAGGACAGAAACATTTTGGACATTTGCGCAGCTACGAAATACGGATCTTGACATTGTTCTTATTAAATCCCTCATTATCAAAATGATTGCATTTTATCAGGTGAACAATCTGCTTGTAACGTTGAATCAATTCTCTACTGCTTTTTATCAATGGATAGAACATTTTTTTAATTTCAAAAATACATTTAGTTTAACATTTTTTGTTATTAAGAGGACATTTATGTTTCATTTTTAAAAGTGTTTTTTGTTTTTTATAAGCTTGAACATCAGATGAACGTAAGAAGAATTCCAAAAAGTACATTCTGTTACACATTTTTTGTTATCAAGTGAACATTTTGAACATTTTGTTTTACATTCTTTTTTAAATAATTTTTTATTATTTTAAACAGTACGTTTGATCGTACACGACATTAAACCTAAGATAAAGATAAGGAGATCATAATCTTACATAACTACGAATTATTTTGGAAATTTTTCCAACTCTGAACGACCGACTGGAAAAATAGGTCGTACATCACTGTTTAACAGGAGCCATTCCTGGGTACTCGTTCAAAAAACCTGGAAAAAGAGACAACTCAAAATCAGTAGCTCAAAATAATGAAAGCGGATGCAAAAGACCATAAGTTTAGTTGATTTAATCAATTGCCTCATGAATAGCATACCTTTTTGACTGGTAGAAACTGCCACCGAGTCTTTATAAAAAAATCTGAAAAAGAGAAGATTATGAGAATTTATTCATTCTGTTCCATGTCATGTTCATAAATATAAAGACTCACCTTTAAATAGAATGAACAAAAGAAAAAAAAACAAAAGAGTCATGCCAAGAAAATGCAGAACATTATTTAGCATAGTAATGGTTGATGACTGGGCCACCGCTGCCCCCTCCGCCACCTCCACGAGATGTATCGTCTCTTCGACGAAAATATTGACCTTTCCAATACCTAAAAGGAAGAGGATTAGAGAAGTAGTTAAAAAGATTAGGAAAAAGAGAAACCAAGGGCCTGCCCAGGAAATGAGGAATAATGGAAAAGAGAACCACCCACAATTATTGTATTAAAAATCAAATTTCAGTGTAATCTCTTCTAACAAATGAAGCTCAATCTATTGACTGGCAGTAGTTTTTACTCTTATAATAAGAGAAGTTGATTAATTATGGCCTGAATATACCCCGGGCTTTACATTCAAAGGATGTTGTTTTTTCTTTGATGAAGTTCGTTGTGTCTCTGTAAATCGTTCATTGACTTTGTCAATGGCACTATTCCACGGACCCGACAACTTTCGTCGAAGAACAAACTCCACAAAAGTCGAAATTACAACATTTGTAACAACTCACCGAGTATTACGCTTATCGAGATTTTTTCCAGCCCTTCCATTCCCATTTCCTCTTCCTCCACGATTTCCTCCTCTCCCCCCTCGATTGCCTTGGCGATGGAGCAGATTTTCATCGACCACCCGTTGCAATGACTCCACACGCTGTTGGAGGTCTGCGATCACTCGTAGGTGATCGTCATTTCCTTGGAGATGGGGGGGCTGCTGAGGCCTAGGCTGCTGCCTCTGTGGCAAATCAGCTATTGGCCCTTGTGGTGGTGGTGGTGGCACTTGGGCTGGTGGTGGCCCTTGTGGTGGTGTTTGCAATTGTGATGGTGGTGGCACTTGAGGTGGTGGTGGTGGCACTTGTGGTGGTGGCACTTGGGGTGGTGGTGGTGGCACTTGAGGTGGTGGTGGTGGCACTTGTGGTGGTGGTACTTGGGGTGGTGGTGGTGGCACTTGAGGTGGTGGTAGCGGCACTTGTGGTGGTGGCACTTGGGGTGGTGGTGGTGGCACTTGTGGTGGTGGCACTTGTGGTGGTGGCACTTGGGGTGGTGGTGCTTGCATTTGTGGTGGTGGTGGTGGCACTTGTGGTGGTGGCACTTGGGGTGGTGCTTGCATTTGTGGTGGTGGTGGCACTTGGGGTGGTGCTTGCATTTGTGGTGGTGGTGGTGGCACTTGTGGTAGTGGCACTTGGGGTGGTGCTTGCATTTGTGGTGGTGGTGGCACTTGGGGTGGTGGTGGTGGCACTTGAGGTGGTGGTGGTGGCACTTGTGGTGGTGGTACTTGGGGTGGTGGTGGTGGCACTTGAGGTGGTGGTAGTGGCACTTGTGGTGGTGGCACTTGGGGTGGTGGTGGTGGCACTTGTGGTGGTGGCACTTGTGGTGGTGGCACTTGGGGTGGTGGTGCTTTCATTTGTGGTGGTGGTGGTGGCACTTGTGGTGGTGGCACTTGGGGTGGTGCTTGCATTTGTGGTGGTGGTGGCACTTGGGGTGGTGCTTGCATTTGTGGTGGTGGTGGTGGCACTTGTGGTAGTGGCACTTGGGGTGGTGCTTGCATTTGTGGTGGTGGCACTTGGGGTGGTGCTTGCATTTGTGGTGGTGGTGGTGGCACTTGGGGTGGTGGTGGTGGCACTTGTGGTGGTGCTTGCATTTGTGGTGGTCGTGGCAGTGGTGGAAACTCAATCTGCGAATAAAATCTTGAATGATAGAATATAATCATGAAAATTACACATTTTTGTTAATTCCAATCATCTCGTTAACGAGGGATTTTAGAATAAAATGTGAAAAGACCTTTGTTATAGAGGTGAAAATTCTCTTGAAAATATCTCTTGACACTTGCTTCTAAATTCATTCATTAACGAGATAATCGCCTTATTAATAACAAGACGAAAAATTGAATGGTTACACTCGAAACATAAAAGATTTTTGTTAATTGCAATCATCTCGGTAACGAGTGATTTTAGAATGAAATGTCAGAAGATCTTTTTTATAGAAGAGAAATCGAAAAATTTGACTTTTCTAAAATTTTGCCTTTTTATTGTTAATTGCAATCATTTCAGTAAATGATTATTTTAAAGGAATATGTCAAAAGATCTTATCGACGAGTCGAAAATTCTCGACAAAAAATATTTTAATATTTTATTTTTTTTTGTCGAGAATTTTTTATGGCATTTTCTTCTAAAACAACTCATTAACGATATAATCGCATCGTTAACCAGTCTATAATATATAGAGGAGAAGTCAAAATTTTGACAATTTTTAATTTTGCATTTTTATTATTATTTTTAACTGCAATCATCTCATTCAATAAGGATTTTAGAGGAATATATCAAAAGATCTTCTTCGAAGAGTCGAAAATTCTCGACAAAAAATATCTCATGACATATTCCTCTAAAATCTTTATTTAATGAAATAATCGCATCATTAGCAAGAGTTTAACAATCAAAATCGAATCTAAACATCATTACAATCTTGACCGTAACCTCAAAATGTCACGTGGATGAAAGACCGGTCTTATTTTATTTTAATCTAACGCATAAACACTTGCGAAAATACTTTAATAATAATAAAAAGAAGTCGATGCGGAATGAGCAAAAAAACACTATTATTTATCATAATGTTCTTACTTACGTGATCGTTGATATTTATGGCCTCACGGCGTCTTGACATCGTGAATAGAGGATTCGGTGTTGCTTTGTGTGCGCGAACGAACATTTTTCTACCTTATCGGCTGCCGCGCGGGCTTTGAAAATAATTCAAATTTCAATGCGATGATTTTTGAAAAATCGCTATATCTTAAGATCTAATTGACCGATTGGGTCGATGGCAATGAGGGGGAGAGGGGGCAAAGTTATCTGATTGAATCGATCGAACAAATAATTTGTTGACATTCAAAAAATTGTATTTTTTAAATGACTCAATAACTCAACAACTGCTGAGACGATTTTGTCCGAATTTCACCAAGTTGCCAGTTACTCAAAGACGCATCGATTGCAAAAAAAATTACTTGAATTCCATTGTTTTCCGCGGAGAAATCGTCGATTTTGTAAAAAAACGTCAATTTTTGCGATTTTTTCACAAGTTTTGCTCAAATAACTTAAAAACCGCTGAGACAATCATGTTCATAATTTAATCAGGTCTAAGCTACATAAAAACACATCGATTGAAAAAAAAAAAACTTAAATCAGACCATCAGTTTGAGAGAAAACGCGACTCAAAATTTTGTTTACACACGCACACACACACACACACACACACACACAGACAAACATCTCTCCCAAAATGTCATGGAATGTTTCTAGGGTCGTAAAACGTAAAGATCAGGTGAAATTTCCATTTTCGATTTTCGGACCCATTACAATAACTTCCACCCTCCGGGTCGGGAAGTTAATAAGATCCGAATTTGTGTAGTGCATTTACCTGCAACGGTAGGGGAATAAAACCAAATTTATTCCTCTCCAGTATCCACCCAGAAATTTCCAGTTATAAAGGAAACTTCAAAGAGGGATTGAAAGTGCAATAAAATGGTCACTCCGGTGCAGCAAAAAAAAAGGTCGGGTCGAAACAGAACAGGTAATAAACATGAATTTGGCACCATGTGCATGTCCATAAAATGAAAATTCTGAGGATTCAGTGATGAATAGGCCACTCTTTTTCAATGTGGATTAAAAAGGGGAAAATTGGTATTAGCAATACCAATAAAGCAATAGAGCAATAAATTAAAATTTCGAAAAAGTCCAATGAGCCAGAGAACAATAAAGTGTTAAGCCCCGAAAAGTGGGGGAGGGAGTTTGGGTCACATCTCTCAGGGTACTTAAAATCGTCAAGGGGTGCTCGGTTTACAGACCTGAATTCATTGTTTGGTTTCTTTTGTATTTTTCCTCTCTTCTGTTCTATTTCTATCTTCCCTTACTTTGCTTGTGATTGAAGTGTTTATGTTCTCTGCCCATCAGAGTCATAAAAACATTGGAATTTATTCGTAATTCCTAAATTTCGAATGGAAATTATTTTTTCATTGCATTGCAATTTTTTCTATAAGAAAAAAGATCGTTTAGAAACGATTGAATTTAATTTCTTTGGTTTTTATTTGAGTTAGAATTAGAATTTGGAGGATTAAATTGAATTTTTTTGGGGAGAAATTCTTCAGGTAGAAGCACGTTTTTTCTTTTTTTTTTTTTAATGATTGTGTGACGTCCGTCGAAAAATTATTTTCAATAATTTTTCCTTTTATTTCTTTTATAAAAAATAATAATCTTGTTGAGGAATTTTGATATTTTCCCAAGTGTTTGGGGTCCAACAGTCCAAAGCTGGGTACATATTTATGGGTGATAAATTATCTTTGAAATCCTCCCAAGTAAAAATTTAAAAGAAAATAAAGATAGAACAATCTCTGATGCCCAACGCCCTTTGTACGTTGGACATCCGAGGTTAAGACAAAAGTAAAGTATACAATTCTCAGGGTCTTTTCCCGGATAATGGGGGTAGATAAACGTTTCCTGTCGCCCAAGGATAGACTCGTATCAATAAACTACGAATTCCTTCATAGAACCATCTGAGTAAATAAATTCATTTTCGAACGAATAAATTCATTTCATTATTTCATTAATAATATAACTCCACATGAAAGGGGAAATTCTCACGAGTTTGCCCATCTAAAAATCTTTTCGATATTCAACCCCAAACGGGAAATAATAGGGAATTACTGAAATTCACTCAAATTATTTTAATTTCTTAAAATTAACTTGAATAAACTACTTTCGATGAAAGAATAAGTAAGGAGAATAATTCCATTTGTATTTCAAATTTTAAACAAATTATCAATTCATTAAATAAATCAAATAACTTGGTTTATTTAAAATAAAATCAAGAAAATATTTCAGAAGTTTGAAAAACTCTCATTTACTTCTCTTTTCTCTAATGAAAGGATTTCACCTCACAATTATTATTTTCTTTAATTGATAAAAATAATAACTTTTAATAAATAGAAATACTGAAATGATTCTTTTTATTTTTATTATAAAAAGAACCATTTCACTCTAGAGGTTAGTTTTAAATAATCAATAATAATTAATTATAAATAAAAAATAATAATAATAAAGAAATAATTTCAAGTCGGAAATTGTGGAGGGAAAATCTAAACTCCTGAAGCAAATTCTGATTGGTAGTTGGGGGTGGAAAAGTCCGCCCACACCCAACATTTTTTTAGAGTAGCAGAATGTGGAAGGGATGGAGAAAACCCTGAAACATCCAGCTAGTGAACTGGGAGAGGGAAATTCTGGGCCGGAGGTCATGCCTCATTGGGCCCCGAATTCCCTTCCGCTTTTCCTGAGGTTACACCCTCAATGCGAGGATACAAAAGTACTTGCAGGGAACTTTTTGCTGCAGTGCACCCAGTTCACCCAACTCCTTTTTACAAATCTTTGATTTGATCATACTGTCACGAGGCACTTTTACTACACTCTCACCAGTGCCTGTGAAGTTTGATATTGGGGTGTAGGGTGTAAGACTTTGGGGTGGAGTCCCAAGGGGACTCTTGTCGCTAGGCGACGCAAAGGGATTGTGGGTGTTTTGTGAGGAGGTACGGGATTTATCCCTCCCGTGCCTCAGAGGATGGGGGTAGTGGACTAGGGAATGGGTAAAGAGAGGATACGGCTCGGTAATGGATTGGAGCGGATGTGGGAAGCTCGGGCAAGGGATATGAGTCATGTACTGAGCGGCTATGGGAAGCCAAGGCCGACCCGTGTGGAACTGCTGCCCGGTTGTGTCCTCTCCACCAGTCACCTCCGGAGGACGCGGGTGTAAGGCTCCAGCGTACCAGTTTGTTGTTGCTGGAGCCCGCGATAACCAATAATTCCTATATAATATCTCAGAAAAGAAGGATAGGTTGAGCTCAGCAGAGAGAAAATTACAAAAATTCAGAATGAGTGGCTTTGTTTATTCTTCACGAATCAAAAGAGAAAATAAGGAAATAAAAGAAAATATACAAATAATTCCCTCTCAGGGTTTGTGTAGCCACTTTTGGTTTCTCTGCCAAAATAATAATAATAATTGAAAATCAAATAAACTCTAAATAACTCAATTTGAAATACCCGGCTGATCAGCTTACACGATTCGAGTGTCGCCAGAATTATAACGAAAAATAATGCTCAATAATCTCTTTTCTTAAGCTAGGAATTGCCGAGGACATCCAGACAGGGACTCATCCCCTCAACAACCCTCCCCAATCATAAATATCATTATTTTACATCGATCTCTCCGGGATAGCCGGGATGACTGACTCTATACACTCCAAGAGTATATCTAGATGTCCGAGTGCGAGAGACGGCACGAGAAGCCTTCACGCGGGAGAGAGACGCCTCATGCGGCTGCCAATACCCTATGCATATTTTCCCCCCCACTGAAGGGGGAAGCACGACGAGCAAGTGCCACGAGGGACACTTGTGTGCTTCCAATGCCTCTTTACGTGATCTCTATCCACTACCTTTCTCTCTCTCTCCCCTTGGAGGACTCTGAGTCCCTCTCTCTCACTCTAGTTTCCTCAACTGTATCCCCTTTTAACACTAAAATTATGAGGGACTTTTATCCTCTCTCAAAATATCAGACGCCCCTATTACCCGAATTATTCCTGTTAATTATCACTTCAAACCCAATAATTCTAATACCTCCCCTCTATCCACTCACACCGGCTAATAATATTCAACAATTTAATTGAATAACTCTCCAAACTACTGCGCAAAGAGATGGCGGCCCGTGGCCACACGACCACGCGTGCCAGGGTACACGAATTACCCTGGAGTTTAGACGTTTAATTAGTGAATTTATCTCTCAAAAATCGGGTTCATTAATGCCCGAAGAAGTATATTTCCCCGGTAACAACCTCACGTAATCGCAATCACACCAGCAACAATGAATAGAAATCAATGCCAACTCACGTTGTCGCTGAATTCACCCAAGCCGGTAGCCGGTGACCACTTGTGGAATATCCGGAGGTGTTTATTGGATATATTTCAATGTTTTTCAGGTACTGATCCACTTTGCTCTTTTCAGAATATCGCTCAGAATTTCCTCTCACTAATAGCACAGCCCGTGTCACCAAAAAAATATTCAATTAACATAAATATTTTATAAAAAACAACGACGATGAATATTTGTGCACGTGTATGCCTGAATAGATGAGAACGGAGTTTCGGCCATTATAAAAACGTCGTCACTCCGGGCACTTTGGCTGGTGAGATGGCGCCAGCTCCCGGTCAACCAGTGTCAGCTGACCCGCTGTTCTCTGTATCACCCCATCTCATTGCACCGCTTACGCGGGCTTTCAATCTTTTCCTCTTTCTTTCACTCCGTCTCTCCTTTTTGACTCCAGAGAGGTTGTTCTAGAGTGTACTCTCTTCAGACCAAGGCCGTATTTACGGGGGTCTAGTTTATCCTCAGAGATCTAATTATCATTGGATATCAATTCGTAGGTAAAGTGGCTGTTAGCTTACCATCATGGGTAATCCTGCACCTGAGTTTGACGTCCTCGTTGTCCTCTCCGGAACTGGAGTTACGATTACGCGAGTCATTACCGGGTTATTATCTAAATTCATATAGCTAGTCCGCGTGTGTGGCGAGGGAAAATAGTACTTAACACTACTCAGATCTCATTTTCCACACGTCCACTCGATATCCGTGATTTATTCTCACAATACCAACCTTTTACGGTGGTTTTTACTTTGAAGTTTTTACTTCATTTTTCTTGTGAAGTCTTTCGGGACTTATTTGAATTTTACCTTGAAGTTTCTACTTCATTTTTCTCGTGAAGTCTTTCATGGCTTATTTGAATTTTTATTAACAGTTGTGCAAGTAGTTGTCACTTCTCGTTGTTTTGTATAGACTCAATATTTCATTACTATTCATTTAACCAATTAAATATTTCCAACTAAATTCAGTGCGGCCATATTTTTAATTAAATTTAATTTGTACAATCTCGAAAGTGTGTTCGAGAGAATCATCATAACTTTGTAAAATCTCGAAAGTGAGTTCGAGAGAATCATCGTAAATTTGTAAGTCCAACCTTATTTTATTTTGTAAACTCAACTTTGATTTCTTTTTGTTAAAATATAGACTCGGAAGAGTCAGTTTAAAATTTTATCAGTGAATTAATTTTCATTTATTTATCAACGCCTTAATTCAAAATTATTTCCCGTCCGTGCTATTGGTTGAAAGATACCAGGCTAAAAAGGGAACGAGTTAAAATTTATGGGTTTAATTTTTCAACTTAAATATCTTCTTTTTTTTTAATTATTAATGTGGGAGAAATTTAAAATCAATTCATTCAGTTTCTTAAAACTCTCTTATGATTATGATTTTGTTTGATTACGAATTGAATTCATTTAATTAATTACTTTGGGAAATCCTAATCTCAGAGGTTCTCATTTATTTCAAATTATTTTTTTGTTATCTTAATCATTCAGTTATTGTCAAAGTGACCCATCCTTGACATAACAATTGTATTGATTACAATTTTGGAAATTGAATCCTCAAAATCTAGTTTTAAATCTGAATAATCAAATAATCTCGATAAACAATTAATTTACAACAAATATAAAAAGACCTGTTTTATCCGAAAATGAAAAATCTACAAAAAACGTCTTGATTCAGGAATTAACAGGGTCCTGCAGATGTGGTGAGTAAACATTATACTCTCAATTCCAATGGCCCTTGTCACTGATGTAAACAAGCAGGTGCTCTCAATCACTTCATCAATAATATTTTTAACGAGATGAATTAACAAATCGTAATGAAATGGATATTTGAACGAGTGTTTAGGGTACATGAGATAGCGATCCTAAAATTATTTTTTAAAAAATCATCATCTCAAAATTTATTTCTTGGACCCTTTTATGAAGAAAAGTGAAACGCAAACTACCAACTAATGCCCTAAATTCAACTTCTAAACGAGATTGTAATGCACGTTCTTGATTTCATGTAACCCGTGTAAAAATAAATCCTTCCAAAAAACTTCTTAAGAATATTCCAGCGGAATATTCTAAAAAACTTCCAAAAATGAGACAATTGAGAATTCCAAAAAAAATCCAAAAAAATTCCAGAAAAAATCTTTTGGCCCATAATTGCTTGGGATTGAGGGAAGGGTTTTTTATTATAATAGAAACAAATTTTTTAACAATTCGTATTGTCTGCTATGTGAACAACTTTGGTTCTGAGGGCGAAGAAATCTTGAACTTTGGTATACATAGTGTTGGGCCCCCCAGAAGATAATCCCAGCCATCGAGAGTGATTAAAAAAATCATTGACTAATTAAAATTGATTATTTAGCAATTTCTATTGTCTGCTAGCTTGAAAACTCTGGTTCTGAGGGTGAGGAAACTTTGACCTTGGGTATAGACATTTCGGGGCACCCCAGAAGACTATCTCAGCCATCGAGAATGATTAAAAAAATTATTGACTAATTAAAATTGTTTATTTAACAATTTCTATTGCCCAGGACTGTCTATACCAAATTTCAAGATTTCTTCGCCTTCAGAACCAAAGTTGTTCACATAGCAGACAATACGAATTGTTAAAAAATTTGTCTTTATTATAATAAAAAACCCTTCCCTCAATCCCAAGCAATTATGGGCCAAAAGATTTTTTCTGGAATTTTTTTGGATTTTTTTTGGGATTTTCAATTGTCTTATTTTTGGAAGTTTTTTAGAATATTCCGCTGGAATATTCTTAAGAAGTTTTTTGGAAGAATTCATTTTTACACGGGTTAACTTTGTGTTAATTTAGTACTTGCAATCCCCCCGGAAAACTTCTAATATCACTTTTAGTTCTCCCAGGATAATTTAACTGTTGAAATAGATTTAAGTACGAACTAATGATTATTCTCAGCACATTGACTGATTAGAAGTTTTATCGTGCTAATGGTAAACTGATTGAAAAACGTCCGCTTTGCGATTCTTTGAGGATTCCATTAATACAATCTTCAATAAAAATGTTTAACATGTGTTCTCTACTTGTTTGATGAATATATCTGAAATCATCACAGGACAATTCATCATCTCATTTCATTAGGGAACAATTAAACATAGTTCATCTCATTATAGGATAAATTGATTACATTGACAATTCATCACATAGACAACCCATCACACAGACAATTCAACACAAATAATATTCTATTTTGCATTTAAATTTATATTTATTTATATTTATTTATATTCATTGGATCTCTGAATCATTAGTTCTACCCCTGGGATCGTAACTCCGAGCACGTAGGATAACTCCGATGTGTGTGTGGTTTGCCCCCTCCCACCTTCCCGCGACTTTATCACCCTACTTTAAATGACACAATTGTACAGTTGACTCCATTATGCGTAATTGAATGATAATCCATCACTTCATCAATCACAATGATATGATGAGAAAAAATCACAATAAGAATACAATACCGTTTATTCTTCAAATCTACTTAATTATTATCCAGATGATGAAATGTCCCTATAATAAATTGTCCATGTAATTAATTGTCCTCATAATAAGGTTTTACGTCACCCCATGGTTTTAGTAAATGAAGCTAGCGCGACTTAATTCAGCCAATAATAATCGGAATTGGCGACTGAGAAAGAAAAAGATAGAGAGAGAGGGAAAGGGAGTGTTTAGAATTACATCGATTATGCAAATTGAAAATTTTTACAATTATATATTTCTGGGACTTGTTGAAAAAACGAAAATCAATAGACACGTGTTATTCAATCACTGATAAGGATTGTTTATCATCTTAAGGATTTCGCTACAGTACACAAAAAATGCACGTTTCATTATTATTAGCCTTCTATCCACCTGGAGTTAAGCATCCTACTGTCCCGTCGATATCTTCCATTCTTTTTGGATGGCAACCACTGGTCCAGAATTCTAAATCGCATAATGCTAGCATTATGGCATCAATACTGTCATCTCTCACATTGAGTTAGTACTAAAAATCACGCCCGACAACCGATAAAAATATTCTTATTTCTGCTTTATCAACACTGTTTGACCGACAAAATTTGATGTGTAGATTTGTACTTGTGTCCAAAAAAAAATGTGTAAACTTTATTTGTGTACGTTGGGGCGCTGCAGTTTGTCCCTAGAATGTGTACAAACCGGAATGTGTACAACCGCTCTAGTCGAAAAGAAACCCCCCCCCCGTCACGGATACAGCTATGTGTTTGTTGCAAAAAAAAGGAAAAAAAAATTGTTAAATTAATTAAATTGATTAATTAATTAATTAAATTTTCTGTGAAATTTGTCAAGGGATTTCTATATGCAAATGAAAAATTAACAGGTAATTATTTTTCACTTTTTTCCGAAAAATAATTTTTTTTTCCTTTTTTTTTGCAACAAACACATAGCTGTATCCATGACGGATACTTTCGGGTAACAAACACTAATTTGTAAGGTTTACGACAACGAAATGCAACAAACACAAATTCGTTCGTTCGCCGAAAATAACAATACCAACAAACACAACTTCGTCACAGTGACGGGTAATTGACGACGGAACAAACACATTCCCGCCACCGGAACGGATTCCAATTGGTTGTGTTTGTAATCAGAGTCGCCATCTCTACTACCGATTAGGTGTCACAAACACTCATCCGTTGTCGTTACCGCGATTCGCTGCGTTTGTTCACTTTCGTCGTCGTTACGACGGATTCATCCTCCAACAAAAACGCTATGAGTCACAACTGTATTGGGGACGCTAGATATCAAAACGCCACATATAATGGCCGTTCTAAGGTTTCTCACAGACACTACACAATCATATTCAATATGATTGTGTAGTGTCTGCGGGAAACCTTCAAACGGCCATATTGGCAAAAAACAGCGCCGCCATCGATAAATAGCGATCCCAATACAGCACCTCAGTGTGCACGTAGCGCTGCTGTGGACGGCAGAAGTGACCACATAACAGCTGTCCACAGGAAAATCTGCCTACAGGCCCAAATACCACATGACGTGGCGAGTCGGTAAAACAGTGTCGGTATTATAGAAATGATCCAACTTCATTGTCCATAGGGCAAAATTTTCAATGCCAATTTCATCTATGAGGTGGCGTTATAGGGCTCAAAAAATCAGAAATACTCTTCGAACATTTCTGGGATGAAATAATCAGGGCCGTACCTCCCTGCAATTCTCATCAAATGTAAAAAAATAGCCATACATAAAATATATCTTTAGTGGTTATTATGATATGCAAATGAACAATGCAGATACGATGCTTATGAAGCTAAAATTCATTTTAATCAACTAAATAGTGCTAATTATAATTAATTGACAAATACAATTCCACTCAATTGATTAATTTTAGTTAAGAAGGCATGATTGTTCAATTTATTTTCCATGAATTTATTTTACAACTATTGAGGTGTTTCCATGTCCTTCACAATATTCAATATTTTATACAAAGTCCAGAAGGTTTGTTTAGGAAACATAATGTCACGAAACATGAATTTATAATCATTTTCTCCGTTTTTATTCCGATCGATCGAAACTCAGGAGAAAAGTGACATGTGGCACCCATGATTTCTATACAAAATCACTTCTCAGGGTTTCCTTTCATTAGCTTTTTCTTCATCATGGATTTACGTCGATCTTTTCGTTTAGCTAGAACAACAGAGTATTATTTGATAATCAATTCGAAAAAAGTTAGGAGCGAATCGGTCGGTGGATTCAAAAAATATGTAATACGACTGGTTATATCTAAAAATCCGAATTTTCTCAATTTTCGAGGGGAGTAAAATGGCCAATTTTAACATTTTTTCTAATTCGACTCTTTTCCATTTTTTCCGCGAGTTCTGAGTAGCCGGGCACCGATTATGAAGATATCAAACGAGAAAGAATCGGAAAGACAAAATTTTTGATGAGTCGAAATTTGGGGTGTACTATTCTTTAATTGATAGAATATGGGGTTTAATAATTAATAAAACAGAAATAACTTTATATCAAATCTTTATTAAATGTTGTCGTAATGACGATTTACACACGAGTGAGCTCTGAACATATAAAATGTATTAATGCGCAACGGCGCAACAGTGGTAACGCGGTCAACCACACCAACGAGTCGGTAAAGAAGGAGACAGGCTCATGGCGCCAATTTCAACACTCCCTCCCGACATAGACTGTATCCTTATTTATCCCAGTCTTCTTCTCTTCTGGTAACTATACATTCAACATTATCTCATCTCTCATCTTAGTATATAGACTCACCATCACACCTCTGGTCTTAAGTTAATCAACTTATTTATTTCCTACATAACAGAAAGAGAAACATTATTAAACATTTGCATTTATAATCATGTCAATTAGTCGTTTGTGCAATTCAAACGACAGAGGCTTTGTAAATACATCAGCTAATTGATCCCTTGAACCAATCCATTTTACTTCAATTAAATTGTTCTTTACATATTCTTTTACATGATTGATTTTTATTTCAACCATATGCCTCAATTTATTTCCACCATTAGTTTCAACACAAAACTTAGCGGTTTTACTATCACACCATAAACACATTGGATGAGAGGGATCAACCAATTTCGAGAGCATTTTTTTTTTTTTTTTTTTTTTTTGACTTGCCTCACTCATGGCAACATATTCAGCCTCATAAGTAGATAAAGCTACTGTTGTTTATTTGTGAGTTCGCCAAATAATCGAATCACCAAACAGTCTCACCACAAAAACCACAAGTGGTTATTGAATCTTTACAATCAGCAAAACTTGCATCAGAATATCCATTAATCTCATTAGAATCACCTGTATATCTTAAACCTAACTTCGTCGTTCCTCTAAGGTATCTAAAAACTCTTTAACCATTACCCAATCGCTCTCAGTTGGGTTTACCTGATGTCTACTCAATACATTAACAGCATATGATATATCTGGTCTCGTAGCACCAGTCAAATACAAAAGACTCCCAACAGCCTCTCTGTATGGAATATTTTCTTTAGTCTGTCTTTTCCAATATCTCACCATCATATTCTGTTTCTCTCATTTTCCTTTCATTATTTGCTGCTTGAGTAGTTATCATAGGTGTTCTCTGTGAATGTGATTTATCAAATCCAAATCTAATCAAAATTTTCTCAAGGTATTCCTCTTCATTTAATCTAATTGTCTGATTTTCTCTATCTCGTCTAATAGACATACTCAAACATTCTTTGGGCTCTCCCAAAATTGTCATCTCAAATTCTACACTCAATTTGCTCTTTACTTCTGTTAGTTTATCTTGGTTATTACTCACCAACAAAATGTCATCTACATAGAGTAATAAGATCAAGAATTTTTGTTCATCTCACCAAATAAACAAACATGGTTCTAAATCTAAATTCTGTAACCCCATAGTCAATGCTACTTCAGTAGATCTTATATTCCACCGCTTTGGACTAATTCGAAGTCCATATAGAGCTCTCTCTAACTTGCATACATTATTTCGTCTCTCTCAAACTGTATGGTCTGTTCCCTCAGGAATTTTCATATAAATTTTCTCTTCAATTACACCATTAAGAAAAACTGTTTTGACATCTAACTGACAAACTTCTAAATTGTATTTATTGATAATTGCTATCACAACTCTCACCAAAGGTAGTCTAGAAACTGGAGCATACGTTTCTCTCAGTTCATAGACATTCTTATCTTTAAATTTTCTGATCACTAGTCTCGCCTTAAATCTCAATTTTCCATTTGCTTCATTTTTACACTTGAAGACCCATTTGGAATCTATAGTATTTAATTTTTGCCCATTTTCCATTTTCTTGGGTCTTTTCACAACCTTCCAAACTTGATTTTTCTTTATGAATTTAATTCCTCATTAATTGCTTTTCTCCAACGACATTTTTCTTTACTCATCATTGCTTCTTTATAATTAGATGGATCAGTATTTATACTTACTAACAATGCATGAAAAACTTCATCTTTTACTTCTATTGACTTCTCTATTTCATCATTACTACAATTAACACCAGAAAAGAAAACACTACCTTTCAAATTTTCATCAATATTCAACTCAGAGAAACTATTGTCGTTAATTATTTCTTTTACTACACTTAATAATTTTATTTTCTTTGGATCATTTAACTCTAATACTTCTTTCCTAGGTCTACCTCTCTTACGTTTTATCTCTCCCTCCTGTCTTGAAGAACTCTCAATCTCACCTTTAGTCTCGCTGAAATCTACAACTCATTTTTCTTTATCATCAACTTCTTCAAGAACAGGAAAATCTCTGACACTATCTTCATTATATTTATCACCGTAAATAAATTTTCCATTGAATCTCATATGTCTGCTTTCGTAATACTTTCCTGTTTCTGGTTTCAGTACCAAATACCCTGTAGGGGTATATCCTACCAAAATTACTGTTACATCTATCTGTCCAAACTTTGGACCTGTTTTTCTTGGTACCTTTATATAACACAGACATCTGAAGCTTTTAATTTGATTTATATTAAAATTATTAACTGGAGCAAATCTCTCCAGAGGAGTTAACATATTATTGGATTTATGTGGTACGATTATAAGCATACACGGCCGCTGACAAGGCCAAGTTCCACATACTTTGTGCCAATCTCGAATCATACATGTAGCGTCTCACCTTCTTCTGTATCGTCTGATTGAATCTTTCTGATACACCGTTATGTTCTGGTGTCTCTGGACAAGCCAACTGTAATTCCACTCCTAAGCTCTTAAGTACCTCAACTTTATGACCTCCAGTAAACTCAGTACCTTGATCTGATCTTAAATAACAAACTTTGGCATCATAACCCAACAAGTTACGTCCACTCCTTGTAAACATTTCTAGGCAATGTCCAGTCTCATTTTTCGCTTTCATTGGATAAGACATAGCGAATCCAGAATAATCGTCAATGAACATAAATATAAATCTGTACCTCTTAGGATGAGAAATGGGAGATATCAGTCCCATCACCTCTGAATGTATTATTTGCAATAGATCTGTTGCTCGTCTTCACACCGAAGGAAATTATAATTTATTAAATTTTGACATTGAACACACCTCACAATCTTTGATTGAATCATCGAAAACTACTATACTCAATTCTTTATTATCTGGAAATTTTACTTGCAACGCTCTAAAATAACTTGTAGAAGCGTGCCCAAATCTACAGTGCCATAACATTGCACTTTTGTTCTTTACTTGTTTTTCTTTATCAATTGAAATTGGCAATATTTCATCTAACGTTTTATCGAAAGCACACTCATTAACATTTTGAATTTTTCTATCCCAAATTGTATAATCAAAATTTGACTGTTCATATGGAATTTTTCTGTTATTGACTCTATTCTCACCACTCATTATTTCATTATTCATTATTTCATTACTTTCTTCATCTGTTTTTCCCTCTTCTACTTTATCTTTTTCCACCTTCTCGTTTTCTTCAGTTTTCTCTTTTACTTCACCTTCATTCTTCGCAGTAATACTACGAGTGAGATATCTTCTCACTTCACTCTCACCTATCACAACTTCAGCAGCATTTGCTATTATTCGCCGATTCGTATACGTAAAATTACTTTCATGATTTGAATCAATTTTATTAATCTCTAAGTCAATCATCCAACAAATATAGTTGTTTATAAATTCCCGAAATGAAAATCTCTTTTAACACTGGATAGAATATATCTATCTTTTGATCATCTAAATAAATGGCTAAACCCATTTCTGCAAACTTTCTCAACGATAATAGATTTCCTTTAAGAGCCTCAGCGAAAATTACTGAATCAATCTCAAGTACTTTATCATTTGCCAATTCAATCTCTATTTTTCCTGCTCCCTCCGTTTCCAAGTTTGCAGATTCATTTTTATTCGCGCACTTAATAATACCACGATCTGATTCATCAAATATTTTAAAGATTAATTTTGAATTGGTCAGGTATTCAGTTGCACCTGAGTCAGCTAAGAATTTTTTTTATGAATTTATCTTTTGCTAACTCTTGACTACTTGTATAGAACTTAATTACATCTGATCGATTATTATTTATTTTTATTTTACCTTGATTTGCGTTGATCCATTGTTTATTAGGTAATTTATTCTCAAGGTTCTTTTTATGCCTCTAAAACTACCACTTCTTTGACTCTCAAAATTATAACTTGAATTTACAAAATACCTTTGATAAGGCCTTGAAGGACCTCTACCATGAGATCTCAAATTTCCTTTATCCTTTGTACAGTCTCTCACCTTGTGACTTCTAAATTGATTGCTATTGTTACACATAAAACTTTTATCCACATTAGGGCGGTCATTTGTCTTATGCCCAAAGTCTTGACACACGTAGCATCTTGGCTCATCGTGCTGTACAAGATTAACAGATTTTACATTCGTGTCAGAAGGACCACTTTTGCTAATTGCTTCTTCCTCTAATACACTTGATTTTAACTCCTCAAACGTCAATCTCTCACCTTTTACTTTCCTTGTTACTTTATCAATGGTTGCAATATTAGGAAAAGCATTAATTACAACATTACAAAACAAACATCTCTCTTCTCATCAGAGGACAGGAATTTATTTCAAACTGAGCTGATGTGTCATCACATTTGTCACAGAACTCTGCTGCTGACATCTTACCACCTACGTATTTCATGTTATAAATCTCTTTTCTCACGGAATGTGATGTAAAGTTAAATTCACTAAATTTCATTTCTTTTAATTTCTTCAACATTTCTTTAGGATCTTGAATTTTAACAATTCTAAAATTATAATCTTTATCCAACCGATTTATTAAGATCTCTCTGACTTTATACTTCTGATCTGTAAGAGTTTCCTCATCAACAGTTACTTAGATACTTTCATCAATGCTATATACTAATTTATTAGACCTAATTTCTGAAGAAAATTAATCATAGAAATTTTCATACTCCATTTTACTATCTAATTTATAATCTCTCTCAATTTTATTTCCTTTGTTGATAAGTTCAACTTGTAACTTATTTAATAACTCACTCACCAATTGTTTCAAAGAACTCTCGTCAGATTCTGAATTTACTTTCTTTTGACTCGATTCATGATTTGTTTGTTAACTAAGTTTTTGACTTGACGTTCAAGTTCTACCTGACTAACTAACACTACTTCTCTTCCTTTCACCTTATAATCATCATATCTCACCTCGTCATCTTCCTTAATGCCTCGAAGTACATTCAGTTTGTACTCCATTGAAACAATTTTACTGGCCTGCTCTTTCAACATCTCCTTATTCTCTCTCATGTTCTCATATGCTGCTTTGGTAGAAGCAGCTGTGTTCTCACACAACTTCTCCACCGCCGACAACAACCCTTCTAACTTCTCCTCAACTGAAATATTTTTTGTTATTTTATTTTGCTGAGGATCAATTAAATTTTTATTTGATTTAAAATCAATCAAACTAATTTTTGTTCCAAGTATCTGATCTGATATTATTCGTGGTTTGGCAACTGTTTCATTATGTATGTCAGCTTTTATTTCTCTTTCATTACACTCACCTTTCTTCAACATAGCCATGGTCTTATCTTCATTTTCAACTTTGCTCTCACCTCCCAAACCACCCTCACCAGTAACAAATTTTCCCAAATCATTATCCTTATTTCCCTTTACACCAGATACTTGAGCTGACACAACTCTCCTTGGACCGTAATCTGGCAATATTGATGGTTTCTTCATTCTAACATTCCCTTCATCCCATTTTATCAGAATTTCTCTCAATTCATTGGTGAGCAGATTTTTGTCTGTTATAACAAAAACACAAACTCATTTAAGAATATATCAAATTTAATTGATTTGCCAGATTCGGTATTCCAAATCTAGTTGACCGAACACAAGTATGGCTAGACTTAGAATGAATGAACTCTCCAGAGATCCGAACGCAAGACCTCCTTAAAGTTCACCCGAGTGAATCAGGTCCTGAGATGTCGAACACAAACATCCATTCTCTGATCACCCTTAGGAGATTTTATAATTGCAATTATTTATTTAATTTATTGTTAATTTATTCAATTTATTGTATTTGTTTTGTTGCATGCATGACTTTAATTCATATATCTCTCAGTTTCACTCAAATTCTTCACCAATTTCAACACTCAGTGACCCTCCATCATCAGGTAGAGCATAGATCCTGTTATCGATCATCAATACAGAACTCAATTCATTTTCCTTTATAAAATATCCTTTCTTAGATAACTCCAATTTTACCAAATTGTAAATTTCAAATAGACTTTCAATTACAGCTGTAATAATACTATTCAATTTTAATTAATAATCAAATATTTATTCCTTTAATCATTTTTCCTTTTACTAATTTGATCCATCATTTATTTTTCCAAATTTATCTAGATATTTTCATGAGTCACGCGCACGACGAGAGACGACGGAGAGAAAGAGTTTTTTTTTTTTTTTTTTTTTTTTTTAATCATTATTAATATTATTATTATTTCATTTCTTCACTTCTCTTCTTTTTCCTTTTCTCTTCATTTATTTTCTCTTATTAAATTTCCCAGAATTCTGTATCTTTTTTTTTTCTCGCTCGAGCATATATTTCCGACTGCAGTCTTCTCTCTCTCCCCAACGCACCCCACGCCGCGCACGCAACAACATGTTGCGTCGCAATCTCTCGGCCCACATGCCTTACTCCGCCATGACAAACTATTGTCACAGCGTCATAATTTTCTTTTCGAGTTTATCACTTTTATTTCATTAATTATCACTTTTTCATCTTTTTAATTATTCCTCTATCGATCGATCTTCATTTTTCCATTTACTCAAATAAATAAATCTTTTTATTTATGGACAAAATGCCCCTTTACATGTTGGCGTCTATGTCAAAACTTCCTCGTCCGCCATCTTGGCCACGCCATATTTATCATCTCATTTTATTCCGTTAATTTTCCACTTTAAATACTTAAACATGTACTTACACATCTCACCAGCTTTTCCTCTCTTATTATTGGCCATCTTTTGTCAATAAAAACCCTTTCTTCCTTCAATTTTCCACTTTTCCTTTTTATTCACTTTCCTCTCTTATTTTCCACTTTTTAACTCTTTTCTGTTATTTATTTTATGCACAGTGGAAGCGTATAATTATTTTTAATATTCTAGGCCCATAACCTGATAGAATATGGGGTTTAATAATTAATAAAACAGAAATAACTTTATATCAAATCTTTATTAAATGTTGTCGTAATGACGATTTACACACGAGTGAGCTCTGAACATATAAAATGTATTAATGCGCAACGGCGCAACAGTGGTAACGCGGTCAACCACACCAACGAGTCGGTAAAGAAGGAGACAGGCTCATGGCGCCAATTTCAACATTAATCAAACTGGCCAATTTCAAAAAATTAATTTTAATTTTCGAAATCTCCGTCATATTGAACCAACGCATGAACCGCCGATTTTCAATTTTTGGCACACATACCACCAAAAACTACCCCTTGGGTTAGTAACTCCCTTCGTTGCTGATCGTCGAAACCTCAATTTTGGATAGGATTTCTAACAAGTGATTTTAGGAGAAAATGTCGGAAGATCTATTTTATAGATGAGAAAATTTCCAACAACAAATGTCTCTCAACATTTTATTCTAGGATCGATCCTTATTGAGATAATTTAAATGCTCATCTTATCTTTTTAATTTTTCAATTGAATCTTCTGAAAAGGCGCGAAACAAAAGTTTTTCTTACATTCATTCAAGAAAGAACGATAAAGAAAGATCGATTGGTTGGGAAGAATTGATTGTGTTAGAGTCACTGATCTTTCCGTTTTTTATAGTCCTATTATTGAAGTACTTCAAACGGCTTATTGCTATCAAAATGAAAGCGAAACAGTGAAATGTCTAAATTAGTTTTCACCCTTACCGAGGAATAGAAAACTAGAGCCCCTACGTCATGAAAATAGAAATTTTAGAAATAAGACAATTCAGGAGAACATTCCAAAAAATACCTCAAGTTTTTTCTTCGCTTCTTTCAGGATTGAAGCTATGGCGGATTTCACATGTTCGGAGGTTGCCCAATTGATTAAAGAGTATGAGAATGGACAGTCCCTCGAGGAAAAGTGGAATTCATTTTCACGGTCTTCATACTACAAGAAAGGGGACATAATTAATCAGATGATGAAGTTGCAATGCCCAAATGAAAAATACAGGAAACTAAAAAACAGAACGGTTTGGGATCGCTTAAAAAAAAGGACAAAAGAAGTAGAGGGCTATCTCTTTGGAATCAGCCATATTTTGATTCAGCTGGAAAATATCGGAACAGATTGGCGTTATCCAGAAGGATTTCCGAGCCAGTCCAAGATGTTTAATGGTGATGAGATTCTTCCAGTGCACATGGAGACGCTGAAAGAGAGCCAGTCCCTGGGTGGAGTTATCTTCAGAGCCTGGATGGAGTTGTTGAAAGTGATAGCTTTGGAGTTAAATTTCAAAGTTTTCACTTTCGGCGATGGTACGGATACATTCCTCCTTTGCGGGGAACGTCCACTGCCTTCTTTCGTGAGAAGGTGTTTTAAGGCCAATCTCTGGAACTACTACTATGTTTGGTTATTACCGATCACTGCAAATGATAACCATGTCACTCTCCTGATCGTGGTTCCAAAGTCAAAGATTTTCATTTTCATGGATCCAAACTGGGAGAGACCGAATCGTAAAGTGCTTCCAAGGATATGCCAACTAATGGAGCTTATTGGGACAGAAGATGGAAGGAACAGTATAAACTGGTCAGAATGGACATTCCATAACACAAGAGACCAGCCCAAGCAAGGTGACAGTAATGATTGCGCCATCCATGTATGCGCGTGGGCTTTGGTGGTGTGCTTAGGGTCAACCTTAGCCTGTTCTATTGACCAGATGAACAAGATGAAAAAAGTTATAGCAACATGGTAATAAAAATTAAAATTCTGACGTTTCTCCCCACACTCCCTGGCGTATTGCTCGAATACGCCGGATAACGCCTGTGATTTCAAGGACTTCATAGTTTTTTTCTTCGGCCCCCACTATCTTTATAGCCTTTTTCTTCGGCCCCCAAGACTCGGGCATGAAATGTACTATTTCAGCGGCCATAAAACGTCGCCTTGCGGAAATTAATTTTTTGAAATTGGCCAGCTTGATTAAAGAATAGTACACTCCAAATTTCACTTCTGTCTTTCATCTAATCCTCAAAGCATCTCGCTCTGTCTCCAACTCCAATGCCTAACTTCTCTCGTCCTCTAGACTAGAAGACAACTGCTTGATTTCCGCATCTAAACTCTCTACGAATTTCTCCATCTAGACAAGTTTATCTTCGTTTTCTATAGTTGCTTCTGGAGTTATTCCAAAAGCCTCTTTGTAGTATATCGAGAAATAACCCAGTAAGAACTAAAAAAAGTAAAAGCAGACTCTCAATATTGTTCCATTTGCATTATTTTGCAGATAACTCTTCACATGTGGGGGCCGAAAAGAAAAACAATAAAGTCCCTGAGAACACAGGCGTTGTCCGGCGTCTTCCAACAGTACGCCAGGGAGTGTGGGAAAAATTACCAAAATTTTCCATTTTATTATGATTCAGCTCGCATTGTCCCCACTCGTACCCCCAATGATTTGGCGTTGCCGGACAACGCCAGGATCTTAATTCAAAAGAGGAATCTGTATGGGGCCAGCAAAGTAGAAAAAAAGATGTATATATATATATATGCAGTATATGTACATACATGCTCTCTCGAAGCAGCTTGTGCCCCTGCTCCCCTCCTCTGGGCCTGACCGTTTCTGTTAGGTTTGTGGGGTCCAATACCAGCCAGCTCCTCGTGGTGGATCCCGGGTAACGCAAAGTGCTGGTGAAGCCGGATTTAAACTGCTTTACCAGCTGTCTTCAAACTTAGAGTCAATTTTAAAAATATTTTTTTTTTTTTTCAAATTTCAAAATTTTTCAATTTTTAATTTTTATTTTTTAGCGGAAAATAATGTTTCAATGAGGAGAGCATATAGCTCTCGAATTAAGGAACATTTTTTCCAAATTTGTATTTCAATTAAATTTTTAGTTTTTTATGACCGCATATAGGCCGTGAGAGAGTAAGGAGTTTTTTTTATAAAGTTTAATTAAAGCGGTTGATTAAATTCTTTTTTAGGTATAATTGCTGGCCAAGCAAGGGTTTTTCTTCCTCTTTAAGAAGAATGTAATTCCCGTTTTAAAACTCATTAATTACAATTTATTAGAACTTTTTTAAATTTTTTATTGCGACCCGGGTCCTCGATAAGTTCTGAGGACAGCCTAACTTTTTCTGTTAGGTTTGTGGGATCCAATACCAGCCACCTCTTCGTGGTGGACCCCGGGTAACGCAAGTGCTGGTGAAGCCGGATTTAAACTGCTTTACCAGCTGTCTTCAACCTTAGAGTCAATTTTAAAAATATTTTTTTTTTTTTCAAATTTCAAAATTTTTCAATTTTTAATTTTTATTTTTTAGCGGAAAATAATGTTTCAATGAGGAGAGCATATAGCTCTCGAATTAAGGAACATTTTTTCCAAATTTGTATTTGAATTAAATTTTTAGTTTTTTATGACCGCATATAGGCCGTGAGAGAGTAAGGAGTTTTTTATAATTGTTTATGTTGTATATTTGTTGATAAAAATAAAAAATAATTTGTTGGTTGTGTTTTTTTGGTTTTCAGCAGTTGACGAATATTTAATTTAAGATGCCTGTCACACGATCCTAGGTCAGTTATACTCTTTTATTCTAATTTTTATCTAATTCTAGAATCGATATTTTCTCTTTGATCGAACGATCCTTCTCACCCAATTCATTTTTGTAATTATTCATTTGAATAATTAATGTAATTTTTCTCAATGATATAGGCTAATCGAGCAGCTCAAGGAGTAGGAGGGAATGCCGGTGAGGCCCAGAGGAGGGGAGCAGGGGCACAAGCTGCACCCTCGAGAGCAGACTCCTTGCTCGATGCCAGCAGAGACAACCAATGGTGGTGCTGGAGAGAGTAAGTACATACATCATACATCGGCATATATGCGATCTCTTTTTTTTTTTAACTTTAATATGCTATATGTTGAGTTGAATTTTCATTTTCCCGGGACAAGGAAGTGTTTGTAATCACCCCGAAAATCGCAATAGTATATCACGTTGCAAGGGCGGTAACTCAGTGATTAATGTCTTTGACTTATCTGTGTTTTTTGTTAATTTTCTTTATCATTGTAGCATTTCTCACGCACTTGATGCAAACAAAATAGTATACGATGCTCGGCCGGTAACTTAGCAGATTACATTCCAGCGCGCGAAGAACTTGTAATTTGTTCTCATTGGAGTGTGTATTCACCTCGATTCACCGTGATTACACTCGCTGTCGATATTTACAGGCGTTATACGGCAGTGATCATAGCGCCGCGTGTTATTGCTAAGTTACTGACTTAGTAAATGACATCTAAACGCTGTGATTATAGGTACGTACAAAGAAAATCTTATTAGAGCTGATTAGACTATAGTGGAGATTATCTCAGCGGTTTTCAGGTTTTTTGACGAAAAGTGGCGAAAAAATGCCAAAAAGTTTCTTTTTTTCACAAATTTTACTATTTCTCATGGAGGAACGATCGGATTCGTGTAATTTTTATCTCAATCGATGCACTATGAATGCGACTCAAATCTGCTTGAAATTTCAAGGTAATTTGTCTTACCCATTACTGAGTTATTCGAGTGAAACTTTTGCAGTATCAATTATCTTTGGAGAAAACTTTTAGACTCTTTTTGAAACCTTTTTTCGGATAGAATTCTTTATTTCTTTCCTATTTCATTTTCTCATAAAAACGCCTATGGAAATCTGAGGCAAAAATGACGAATCGGGAAGTTCTTTGCGCGGCTCCAACGAGTTGCACTCACCATAGGAGCGAGCTTGCGAGCGACCAACAACGTACCCCTAGTTCTTTCTTTATTTGAATCAAAAATTTAGAATTTTCAGTTTGATTTCGATATTATGCGAGACCTTATGCGCCTTGCTACGTGCAGTCATTTTTTGAATAGGATTACCTGCGAGCGACATAAAATTCACAAGAGACATTGGATGATATCATTAATAATTTGATATTTTAACTCAAAGAGGCCTTCCCTCTGATGCTGGCCAATCCAAGATATTGTCTTTTTGCTTCCTTCTCGTGCTACATTCTAATAATTTCTGCCCGGATAGTCAGAATTTGCGAGAAACACTGGAAAATGGGTGATTTACATAATTGGTCAAAAATTCGATATCTCGTATTCTACTACATTGAATGCATAGAAGGAATAAGTAATGTAATTTTTTTCAATGATATAGCTGGACCTCACTGCTGCAAGAAATGGGGCTGCTCGAGCCCAGGAGAGGCTGGGGGAAGCTGGAGCGATTGTCCCTCAAAATGAGGTATGTACATATACTGCATATAAATATATATAAGTATTTTTGTCACTCATTTTTGATTTAATATGCTATATGTTGAGCCGAATTTTCGACTTCCCGGGACATGAAACCCAGCCTACAAACTAAATAACTAAAAATATTATTCACCACTCGGCCGCAGACAACTTTTCTGGCGATTGTGTTTGTAATCCTCAAACTCGACTATTACATCATCCAAAATACATACATACATACATACTCAATAATACTCCAGCACGCACAAACTTGACCGCCATAAATCTGTCACACAACATATACACTTTTTCTCTCGCACCTCAAATGACCATACTCTTGAAAAAACATTCCTTTTAAATCTCTTATTCTAAAATCTAATGTCTCTAAAGTTGAGTTTGTGAAAAACTTATTTTTCTCGCTCTGGCGACATAGCGCCTTCTCACTCTTTCCTTCATTATCACGTGCGGACGTCAGTTCCTCACGATTTTTCACTTCTGTCTTTCATCTAATCCTCAAAGCATCTCGCTCTGTCTCCAACTCCAATGCCCAACTTCTCTCGTCCTCTAGACTAGAAGACAACTGCTTGATTTCCGCATCTAAACTCTCTACGAATTTCTTCATCTAAACAAGTTTATCTTCGTTTTCTATAGTTGCTTCTGGAGTTATTCCAAAAGCCTCTTTGTAGTATATCGAGAAATAACCCAGTAAAAACTAAAAAAAGTAAAAGCAGACTCTCAATATTGTTCCATTTGCATTATTTTGCAGATAACTCTTCACATGTGGGGGCCGAAAAGAAAAACAATAAAATCCCTGAGAACACAGGCGTTGTCCGGCGTCTTTCAACAGTACGCCAGGGAGTGTGGGGAAAATTACCAAAATTTTCAATTTTATTATGATTCAGCTCGCATTGTCCCCACACGTAGCCCCAATGATTTGGCGTTGCCGGACAACGCCAGGATCTTAATTCAAAAGAGGAATCTGTATGGGGCCAGCAAAGTAGAAAAAAAGAAAAAAAATTACTGGAAAGATTTCTGTGAGTAATAATATTTTGAGGTACATGAAAGTTTCTGGTTTCATTATCGAGATAATACGATATTTATCGAGATGTGAAAAATTGAAGTGTTAATTTGAATTAATCCATTTTTTTTTTTCCATTTAGAAGAAATTCGGACCATTATAATGGACATGTTTTTGGATAAAATGGAGACTAGGATTAATGACCAAGGAAATGATAGACCCTAATTATTTTTTTAATATTATATTTTTATGTATTTTATGTTTTTTATGTATTTTTATATTTTTATCGACTCAGTGTCTTAAATAATTAATTCCACCAGGGAGAAAAAAATAATTTTCAGTTACCTTTGTTCCAAGCATTTTCCAAAATTTTTCTATTCAGAGTTAGTAATTGTTCGATGATTACGTCTGGGGGAAGGGGGTGGGGGGAACCACACATACATCGGAGTGATACAACGCACCCAGAGTTACTACCCAAGGGGTAGTTTTTGGTGGTATGTGTGCCAAAAATTGAAAATCTGCGGTTCATGCATCGGTTCGATATGACGGAGATTTCGAAGCAAGGGCTGTGAAAGATTGTGGAATACTATCATACCCTAGGTGGTATGATAGTTGTGCTAAATCGGTTAATAATAAATTAATAAAACTAAAATTTATGTGAGATGATTGGTAAAGGCTTGGTAATGACTGACAACACCGAAAATCTGATTGGAAAAAAGCCGTTGGCATAAAAAACCCAGATTTATTTAGATACACGAGAGAATACGTTAACTACGAATGACGATTACACACCCACACACTCACACACATCCACTTAGTATTATTTATGTGATAACGTTCTGATTATGATAATATTGATTACAAACTAGTTTTAGAGGAATGATAATGTTTTATAACGTGGCTACGGTGCACACGTGGTGACGCGGAACGGTTATGTTCCTTGTCGGTATTGTTCGTTCGATTGCTGAGTTCCATTTTAACATTCACTTAAAACAAACCCGCAACTAGTGCACCAAACGATTGAGGTTCACGACCTCGTCGATTATGTATGATAAGATCGATATTTTTGGATTGATTGGATACGATAAATGACACTCTTATGCACAAGGCAAGAGAAAACGTGTTGCAACCGTGAGAGATGTACAACAAGTGTGTGGTTGGCCGTTGACGCATGCGCATGACTCCAAAACTCACCACACTGGAGAGTGCTGCCCCCCAATAATCGCTACATGCGTAAACGCCCGAAACCTCGTTTGAGTGTTACGATGTAACAGGCTGTCCTCAGAACTTATCGAGGACCCGGGTCGCAATAAAAAATTTAAAAAAGTTCTAATAAATTGTAATTAATGAGTTTTAAAACGGGAATTACATTCTTCTTAAAGAAGAAGAAAAACCCTTGCTTGGCCAGCAATTATACCTAAAAAAGAATTTAATCAACCGCTTCAATTAAACTTTATAAAAAAACTCCTTACTCTCTCACGGCCTATATGCGGTCATAAAAAACTAAAAATTTAATTCAAATACAAATTTGGAAAAAATGTTCCTTAATTCGAGAGCTATATGCTCTCCTCATTGAAACATTATTTTCCGCTAAAAAATAAAAATTAAAAATTGAAAAATTTTGAAATTTGAGAAAAAAAAAAATATTTTTAAAATTGACTCTAAGTTTGAAGACAGCTGGTAAAGCAGTTCAAATCCCGCTTCACCAGCACTTTGCGTTTCCCGGGGTCCACCACGAGGTGGTGGTGTTTTTTTTAACATAAACAATTGAAAAATGTTTTATCTTATTTTTTTCCATTAAAATATCATTTTTTAAAGTTTTATCAGTTATAAAAACCTCCTAAACCAATTATCAAACCACTTTTTAACTCTACGAAATGATAAAAATAAGTTTCCCTCATTTTTAACAATGA